>JAANYP010002658.1:0-405879 GCA_020465985.1 Centrapalus pauciflorus
AAAACTCAGTTCACAATAAACACAATATACATGCATGACAGTATCTCAGTAATAAAACTCGTAAGAAACTCATAATAATCTCATAAAGAAAGCTCAGTAAAAGGTCATGCAAGTGTAAATAAATAATCGTACAATTATCTTAGAAAAGCATGCAAACTCACCTGACCCTGAAATCTCTTTCCTTAAGTCTCGGTTCCCTGCCCGTATCCCGACCCTATTAACTCGAGACCCTAGAAACACAAAGGAACAACCCAATATCACTAATTCATCCCTAAATGAACGCTTAAAATATGCTTATTTTCTGAATTCTCACGCGGCCGTGTAAGATTTCTTACGCGGTGGCGTAGCAGTCTTCTTACGCGGTGGTGTAGAATTTTTACAAGATGGTGTGACTGCAACCCACGCGGCCGCGTAGCAAAACCCACGCGGGCGCGTAGCAAAATCCCACGCGGCCGCGTAACAGAACCCACGCGGGCGCGTAGCAATAACCCACGCGGGCGCGTAGCTCCATCTTTACACCACCCTGTAGCCTTTTACACGGGCTTGTAAACAAATACCTACGCTGCCGCGTAGCAAACCCTACGCGGCCGCGTAAGCTGACTGTCAGCCATGAATGTTCTGTTTTTTGACAGCAACGATTTCACACCTCAAAACCCGATTTTTGCTCGATTTTAGCTCACGAATTTGACCAAAAACTCAATAAAACACATATATAAACTTACTTTAATCACTTGATAACAACTAACACATAAATCCCACAAATTTGGAGCTTAATACTCACTTTGAGCTTTGGTAGCAAACTTGAAGAAGAAGGAGATGATCAGGAACTCAATTCACAAGCTGGAGCTCTAATTCTTGCTTGAGATGTTGCTGGAGACAATTCACACACACAAACACACTTAACTTCTTATTTTGGAGATGAAGAAATGAAAGCAGGCACCCAAGAAGCACACACATATATACGTTTTTAGTTTAATCCGGTCCGACACCGAAAAATCCGATCCCGATACCCCAAAATACAAATTTATATTCCCGGGTCCCAATTTAAATAATTAATCCAATGACATAATTCCACGTACCTATCTCAAAACCGGGATGTTACAAGTCCTCCCTCCTTATGAAGATTCTGTCCTCAGAATCTAGCTCGAAGCAAAGAGGTGGGGATATCGGCTACGCATCTCTAACTCGGGCTCCCATGTGGCGCTGGTACCCTTATGGTGTTTCCACTATACCAACACTAACGCCACCTCTTTATTACGCAACCTCTTCACCTTCCGATCTGTCACTGCCTCAGGCTGCTCGGCATACTGAAGTCTATCATCGACCTCAATCTCTGACAAATGTACTCTCTGATCATCACGGGCCAAACACTTACGAAGATGGCTGACATGGAAAGCATTATGAACTCCCGACAACTCTGGAGGCAAATTCAGACGATAAGCCTGATCCCCGATCCTCTCAACGACCTCAAACGGCCCAATATAACGCGGACCCAACTTACCTCGTCTCCGAAACCGGATAATTCCCTTCCAGGGTGAGACTTTAAGCATCACGGAGTCTCCGACCTGAAACTCTAACTCGGACATACGGCGATCCGCATAACTCTTCTGGCGACTCTGAGCTGTCTTAATCCGCTGCTGAATCATAGCGACCTTGTCGCTAGTCTCCTGAAGAACCTCTGGCCCGCTGATAGGACGCTCCCCAACCTCCCCCCAACATACCGGAGTCAAACACTTACGCCCATAGAGAGCCTCGAACGGAGGCATGCCGATAGATGCGTGGTAGCTGTTATTATACGCAAACTCAACAAGCGGCAAATGAAGATCCCAGCTACCCCCAAAATCAATAACACAAGCCCGCAACATATCCTCCAAAGTCTGATTAGTCCGCTCTGTCTGGCCACCTGTCTGCGGATGGTAGGCTGAACTCAACTGAACACGGGTGCCCAACTCTCTCTGAAAACTCTGCCAAAATCGCGACACAAATCGGCTATCTCGGTCAGACGTAATAGATCTCGGAACTCCATGCCTCGCAACGATCTCACTGATGTAGAATCGCGCCAACTGATCCATCGAAATAGTCCCACGAACGGCCAAGAAGTGGGCGCTTTTCGTAAGCCGATCAACAATAACCCAGATCATATCATTCCCACGAATAGTCCGCGGAAGTCTCACTATGAAGTCCATGGTGATATCATACCATTTCCACTCTGGAATCTCTAACGGCTGAAGTCTACCATGCGGCTTCTGATGCTCACTCTTAACCCTCAAACACGTCATGCACGCTTCCACATACTTTCCCACATCCCTCTTCATCCCTGGCCACCAGTAATGAACTCGCAGATCTCGGTACATCTTCGTGCTGCCTGGATGGATCGACAATCTAGACTTGTGGGAATCATCTAGAATCAGCTGTCTCAAACCACCTACTCTGGGGACCCATACTCGACCGCGGAGAGTCATTAAACCTCTATCGTCCCTGCTCAACAACTCCAGCTGGCCAGCTAATCTCTCTCTCTGCACATTCTCGCCTCTCAAACCCTCCTCCTGAGCTAACCGTAGACTATCAATCAAGGTCGACGTGACCTCTAATCGAGAAGCTCTGGACGTAACCGTCTGCTCATAAGATCTTCGGCTCAAAGCGTCCGCCACCACGTTAGCTTTCCCCGGGTGGTACTGGATGTCACAATCATAATCCTTTAGGAGCTCCATGTTGCGCCTCTGTCTCATGTTCAGCTCCTTCTGACTGAACAGATACTGTAAACTCTTATGGTCAGTATACACTGTAAAGCGCGTCCCATATAGATAATGCCGCCATATCTTCAAAGCAAAGACTATGGCGTCCAACTCTAAATCATGCACTGGCCGACTCAACTCATAACTCTTAAGCTGTCTCGAGGCGTAAGCAATCACCTTGCCTCTCTGCATCAATACACACCCCAACCCGGTGAAGGAAGCATCGCAATACACAGCAAAATCCTCAGAACCCTCTGGCAACGCTAAAATCGGAGCCTTACACAACCGATTCTTCAACTCTAGGAAAGCACTCTCCTGATCCTCGGTCCACACAAACGGCACAGACTGTCGCGTCAACATCGTCAAAGGCACCGCAATCCGCGAGAAATTCTCGATAAACCGCCGATAATACCCTGCCAAACCCAGGAAGCTGCGAACCTCAGACACCGATGTGGGCTGGCCCCAACTCATAATCGCCTCGATCTTCGCGGGATCCACCTTAACGCCTTCGCTCGTCACCACGTGCCCCAAGAACTGCACCTCTCGAAGCCAGAACTCGCACTTCGAAAACTTGGCGTATAGCCTCTCTCGCTGCAAGGTATTCAAGACCTCTCTCAGATGCTGGCCATGCTCCTCGCTGCTCCTCGAGTAGATCAGAATATCATCAATAAACACAATCACGAAACGATCGAGCATCGGCCTGCAGACCCTATTCATCAGGTCCATAAATGCTGCTGGGGCATTAGTCAGCCCGAACGGCATGACTAAGAACTCATAATGACCATATCTGGTCCTAAACGCAGTCTTAGGCACGTCCTCGTCTCTAACTCGCAGCTGATGATACCCTGAACGCAGATCAATCTTCGAGAAGAAACTCGCCCCCTGAAGCTGATCAAAGAGATCATCAATCCTCGGCAAGGGATAACGGTTCCTCACCGTTACCCTATTAAGCTCTCTGTAATCTATACACATACGCATCGTTCCGTCCTTCTTCTTCACGAATAACACAGGGGCTCCCCACGGAGAAGAACTGGGGCGAATAAACCCGCGATCCAACAGATCCTGCAGCTGTGTCATCATCTCGTGCATCTCGGTAGGAGCTAATCGATATGGCGTGCGCGCAATAGGAACGGCCCCGGGAACTAGGTCGATCCTAAACTCAACCTGCCGCTCCGGCGGCAGACCAGGCAGCTCATCTGGGAACACGTCAGGAAAATCTCTAACTACAGGCACATCACTAACCTCCCTCTTCTCCTTCTTCGCATCTACCACATAGGCTAAATAAGTGGCACACCCCTTCGCCACATACCTCTGCGCCTGCGCCATCGACACTATACTCATCTCTCCTCGGCGCCTCTCACCATACACAACCGCTGATTCTGACTCGGAAACGGGAATGCGAATCATCTTCTTAGAACAGAAGATATCCGCCTGACGCGCTGTCAGCCAATCCATGCCAACAATGGCATCGAAACTGCTAATCTCCATAGGCATCAAGTCTATGGAAAATCGGTGACCGTCTATCTCTAATACACAATCTCTATAAATACGGCTCACTAATACAGTACTACCATCAACATGCTCAACAATAACAGGCACAGATAACTCAGATGAAGACATAACAAAATAATCACAGAAGGAGGCAGATACATAAGAACGATCAGATCCCGAATCAAATAAAATAAAGGCACGTAGTCCGTTAAGGATGAACGTACCAGATACAACATCAGGCGACTCACGCGCCTCCTCAGCAGTAGCCTGGAAGACCCTGCCACGAGCCCTCGGTGCTCCTCCTCCTCGAGGCGCTGTAGATGATCCAGACGACCCAGCTCCACTCGAACTCGACCCCGGAAACCCCGCACTCGGGTTCGGACAATCCCGAGACATATGACCCGGCTTCCCGCACCGGAAGCAAATAGACTCCTGGGAAGTACATGCAACAGCAGTATGACCAAACTGGCCACATCGGAAACATCGAAGATGCTCGGGGGCGCACGGCCCAGCATGGCGATGATGACATCGCTGGCAATCTCTCTCGACATCGGCTGAACTCCCAACCCTACTCCCCGAATCCCTGGAACCTCTACCACCACTACTCTGACCCTGACTCTGTGACTGCCTCTGACTCTGTCCCTGCTGCCTCTGTCCCTGCTGTCTCTGACCACCCCGACCCTGTCCCTGACTCTGACCAACCCCCAACTGCCTATCATCCCGTCTCTGATCTCGCTGACCCCTGAACTCTGTCCCTGCTGCTCAGAATAACCGCCCTGACGGCTCTCCCGGTAAAATCTCGATGACCCCGAACTCTGCCCCTGTCCCGATGCCTCCACACGCTGTCTCTGGGGAGCCGGCTGCTCCCGCTGTCTCTCAATCTCTCTCTCCCTACGCCTGGCGTACTCCATCGCTGACGAGAAAGTGGGGTCACGCAACATCCCCACAAACTCTCGGATATCCGGCCTCAAACCTTCGATAAACATATTGACCTTTCGGTCCTCTGTGGCTACCTGATGCAGCGCGAACTGGGCTCTGTCATTAAAAATATCGATATACTCCTGAACCGATCTGGATCCCCGCTGCAAATGAATAAACTCTCGCTCCAACTCTCTCCTCGTGTCCAGCGGACAATACTGCAGCTCGAACTCTGTACGAAACTCCTCCCACGACATCAAGTAGGCCTCGTCAACTCCCTGAGCACTAACAACCGAACTCCACCATCTCAATGCTCCTCCCTTTAGAAGGTAGGAGGCATAACTCACTCTATCTGCTCTATCAACATGGGCTATACGGAACGCAGCCTCGACCTCTCTCAACCAATCCAGTGCCTTCGAGGCACCAACTCCACCAAAGAACTCAGAAGGGCGACCTGTCATGAAGTCCTTAAAGGACCCTCGCGATGGCTGGCTAGAAGAAGAAGCACCAGCTCTAGAACTCTGGCCTCCCTCGGGCGGAGGCACCGCACCTCGACCCCTACCCATACTCTGACCCGGAAAACGCTCATCTAATATCTGACCTATCACAGAATACAAGTCAGATCTACGCACAGGCTCATCATCCCTATGGTCATCCCCCTGAGGCCCGCTGCCCTGACGGTCCATAACAACCTGCACAATAAGATAATAACACAAATTAACTCTACAAGACTCTACACACTACTCGTTTATCACCTATTACTCTACTTCGGATTACAATCCAAGGATCTAGACTCTATGGTTTAAGCTTAAGCATCCACTAGATACTTAATCTCTTAAACCTAGGCTCTGATACCAAGCTTGTAACACCCTCGAACTAATCAACAATGCCACATAATTACCACGTCAGCAACGATATAATATAATAATCCCTACGCTATTCCCAAGATACATACACGAGAACCCGATAATTTTAAACTTTAATTATACAGTAACAGTCACGGAAATCTCTGAATTAACACAACCTATCCGAAGTATATAAACAATCCACAAAATATAACTACCTCCACAAAAGGTAGCTAACTCCTCGATCAAGGATAATGTAAACCTACTTTGGTGCAGCAGGCCTACTAGCAGTCCGGTCACCTGGGATGCACACAACACAAACACACGGGTCAGCTAAAGCTGGTGAGAATGCAAGGGTTAGGTACGATTATAAAGCTCAATAAATAAATAACTCGATAACAAAACGTTCAGCGTTCTCTACTGAACAATAATATGAGATCCCACAAAGTAGCTCAATAGGTACTCAACTCGTGTGGATGAATCCACGTACCCAAATCCCTAGACCGCACAAAGCAGTCGTCAGGACTCAAAAAGGGAATTGGGAGCGACCCAACCCCTGCTCAGCCGTACGGTTTAGTATCTCGATAGCTCGTGTGTCTCAAATCTCATATAATAAAACTCAGTTCACAATAAACACAATATACATGCATGACAGTATCTCAGTAATAAAACTCGTAAGAAACTCATAATAATCTCATAAAGAAAGCTCAGTAAAAGGTCATGCAAGTGTAAATAAATAATCGTACAATTATCTTAGAAAAGCATGCAAACTCACCTGACCCTGAAATCTCTTTCCTTAAGTCTCGGTTCCCTGCCCGTATCCCGACCCTATCAACTCGAGACCCTAGAAACACAAAGGAACAACCCAATATCACTAATTCATCCCTAAATAAACGCTTAAAATATGCTTATTTTCTGAATTCTCACGCGGCCGTGTAAGATTTCTTACGCGGTGGCGTAGCAGTCTCCTTACGCGGTGGTGTAGAATTTTTACAAGATGGTGTGACTGCAACCCACGCGGCGGGCGCGTACGCGGCCGCGTAACAGAACCCACACGGGCGCGTAGCAATAACCCACGCGGGCGCGTAGCAAAACCCACGCGGGCGCGTAGCTCCATCTTTACACCACCCTGTAGCCTTTTACACGGGCTTGGACAAATACCTACGCTGCCGCGTAGCAAACCCTACGCGGCCGCGTAAGCTGACTGTCAGCCATGAATGTTCTGTTTTTTGACAGCAACGATTTCACACCTCAAAACCCGATTTTTGCTCGATTTTAGCTCACGAATTTGACCAAAAACTCAATAAAACACATATATAAACTTACTTTAATCACTTGATAACAACTAACACATAAATCCCACAAATTTGGAGCTTAATACTCACTTTGAGCTTTGGTAGCAAACTTGAAGAAGAAGGAGATGATCAGGAACTCAATTCACAAGCTGGAGCTCTAATTCTTGCTTGAGATGCTGCTGGAGACAATTCACACACACAAACACACTTAACTTCTTATTTTGGAGATGAAGAAATGAAAGCAGGCACCCAAGAAGCACACACATATATACGTTTTTAGTTTAATCCGGTCCGACACCGAAAAATCCGATCCCGATACCCCAAAATACAAATTTATATTCCCGGGTCCCAATTTAAATAATTAATCCAATGACATAATTCCACGTACCTATCTCAAAACCGGGATGTTACATTTATGATCTTTCATTTTGTTCATGACTTCTTGGGTTAAACAATATTAATTATAAAATTACTTATTAATTATTATATATACATATATGTAAGGGGAAATTGCGCAAAAAAACCTCTAAGTTGGATCATTTTTGCGATTAAAACCCCCAACCATTTTTCATTGCACAAAAAACCTCCAACCGTTTAAAACTTTGTAAATTTGGGTTTTTTTTCAAAAAATCTGACTTGCAACCGGTTTAGTCAGTTGCAACTTGATGACGTGTAAAATTTTTAAAATGATTTTTGCGTAAAAAACCTCCAACTTGTTTAGTTTTTTCAATTAAAACCCCAAATCATTTTTCATTTGATAAAAAACCTCCAACCAACAAAGATAATTAAAATTGAGTCTTCACTGATTGCATTTTGATGTCATAGATATTTATTAAAATTTTATTTATTAAACAAAGAATTTGTTTCCCAATGAAACATTCACCCTCTAGGCTCGCAAACCTTACTGCTCTGGCTGATCATATTCAGAGCTAAAATGGAACATAAATAAACGAAATTGAATATAAAGTTGCACCTAAAAATGCAACTCGTGAACATAAAATGAAATCGATTCCATCGGCACAATTGAAGTTAAAATTCAAGATTAAACGACAAAATTAATCGAACATACATACATAAAATAAACAGCACTAAACATAAAGAGGGGATAGAGTAATCGGAGTTGCCGGAGGTAGAGAAGAAAAGAAAATGTAAATATTATTGTTGGTTAGAGTTGAGAAAAATATAGTTAAGGGTTTTGCTCGAAAAAGTCACCAATTTTGGGGTTTTTATACAAAAATTTAGTTTAAAAATTATACATGTAGTGCCACGTAGGCGCCACGTAAGTCGGGTTTGCCATGTGGACGTCACGTTTGCGCCATGTAAGCATAACAACCTATTATAACCGGTTAAGTCCTAATTTCAAAAGATTTTACCGGTTAAAGGTTTTTTGTGCAACAAAAAATGGTTAGGGGTTTTAATCACAAAAATGGTCCAACTTTAAGGTTTTTTTACGCAATTATCCCTATATGTAAATGTATGTATGTATACAAGTTGTCTGATTGTCATAAATATAAATAGTAAATACTTAAAATTAAATAAGTATCTAAAACACAGAGTGAAAAATAGAAATTTAACTCGTCATCAAGGGTTCAAACTTTCAATAGCGTTGGCAATGCATATAAAATAATAATTATATACTAATATATATATACGATTGACATGTTCATAAAAATATAAATATATAATCATATAAACTTATATTTACAAGTAGGGATGTAAATGAGCCGAGCTACTCGTGAGCTAATCGAGCTCGACTCGCTAAAAGCTCAAAGCTCGAGTTAAACGATCTCGAGCCTAAATATGAGCTCATTTAATAAACGAGTCCGAGCCCGAGCCCAAGTTTCACATATCGAGCTCGCGAGCTTAAACGAGCTCATATATAAATATAGTTTTTAATTAATAAATATATAATATATAGATTAAATAAATATATAAATAGATTATAAAAAACCAATTAAAAATGTAATATATATAATAAACGAGTCGTGCCCGAGCTTGAAAAATTATTCACGAGCCAATTTTACATACAGAGCTCGAAACGAGCCGAGCTTTAACGGGCTCGGGCCCGGCTCGGCTCGTTTACACCCCTATTTACAAGTATTCGTGTGGTTCTCTTAATATAGATTTGGTTTATGGCATGGCCGGCCTCGAGGGCGCTCAAAAGGGGCAACCGCCCAGGACCCAAAATTTTGGGCCCTAATTTCATAAGTTCTCAACGTAAATAAAGTAAAACTGTTTTTTTTTTTAATTTATGGACAGAGAGAATACAAAAAGTCTGTTTATATACACACATGTATGTATATGTGTATGCGCGCGTGTGTATATATACATATATGTGTTTGTGTATGCATATTTATATATATATGTGTGTATGTGTAAGGCCCATTTATACGTTTTTGTCCGGGGCCCCAAAAATCAACGGAACGGCCTTGGTTTTTGGACAAATATTATACCGAACCGCAAATTACGGTTTATAGAAAACACATAAACCAAACTGATGATTTTTTGTTCGGTTAGGTTTGATTTGATTTTTACAAATTTTTTTAGTTTTTTAATATATTTGCTCAGACTTTGTTAAAACAATGAAGCCTCCTTTTTATTAAAAATTGAAAATAATAATAAACATTGGATAGACTTTTGACTTAAAAAGGTCCATGACAGGTGGTGGTAATTTGGGTAAGGAAGTTTGGTGTAATTAATTGATGAAATAAATTCCAAGCAAATCTTAAATAAATTAATAATAGGAGTGAGCAACGGGTACCATTTACCGAACCCGAACCGGTACCGGTACCGACCGATACCGAATTAATATATTCGGTTCGGTATTCGGTTTTTAAATTAGCTAAAATTCGGTATTCGGTACTTTCGGTTCGGTATTCGGTTCGTAAATTAGCTAAAATTCGGTATTCGGAACCGAACATGCACCATATAAAAGTATACGGTTCGGTATTCGGTTCTTCCAAAACTAATAATTCAGTTTCGGTATTTTCGGGATCGGTACTGGTTCGGTTACCGAGCTCACCCCTAATTAATAATACAAATATTATTGGAAGAAGAGAAAGAGAGAGGCCAGGCCAAGGTGTAATGGTGTATGTATGAATGAGGAGATGAGTTTCAGTCCGAGTTTCATCATCTGTGACTATGACTGTGACTGAGTCGGTGAGTTGAGAGAGAAATCGCCGAAAAGAGAGCAACAAAGTTTTGTGCGTATTCTCTGCCAAATTTCCCTCGGATTAGGGATCTTTCAAATACCTAATTTATACAATCGTAAATCATCTCCATCTCCATGTGAATCATCCATCATGAAGCAGTGTTTTGGGACTCCAGGGATCACCAGTGGCCTTGTTTTGAGGATTTTTCAGTCTTTATTTGCTGCTGCTTCTCTCGTCGTCATGGCTTCTTCTTCTGGTTTCTCTACCGCCACCTCCTTCTGGTCTTCTCTCCCTCTGTTACTCTTCTTAATTTCATAATTTATATCTGTGTTTCCATAATTTCATCTTTTGATTTCATTGCCTTTGTTTTGCCTGCCTTTGATTACATATTTCTTTCGCTTTTTCTGATTATTTGTATCTACAACACAACACAATTTGTTGCCATTCAAGGGTTTTTGTACGACCAAAATTCATCAAATTTCTAAAACAAGGTAATTCGTGATATCGCTAGGTCTACGATTGCCGAATTATTCAAGTTTGATCATCCTATCGATATTTAGGATACAAGCATGAATTACACGAATATCTTTTATGTCGACCATCTATCTGTTTGGATGCTAGAAACGGAAAATTCCAAAATTTTGGAGAATGCTTCACGTTCACGGTACTTGAGAAAGGGATAAGAGTATAAATTCCTCTGTCTAACAATATTCGTATGAAAACAAGGTATGCGTTAGGTTTTTGGCTTAGATTTTGCTGGTGAAAAGAGTTTTATGTATAACACATGTCCTCTAGATTTGCCATTTGTGGAATTTTCATCACTTTTGTGTTTCAGCTAAAGGACCTTCTATTGAACATAGCATGCAATGAGGTATTTAGTGGCACCCCTCTGTGATTATAGTATCGATTATCAACAAGTGAATGATGAATTTGTTTGGCCCTTGATGACACTGTTATATAGGGTGTTACAACAAGCAGTGTTTCTTGGGGATGATTACGAAAGTAAATAGTTGCTAGCACAATAAGACGGTCTAAAAATTGAAAATTTCGACAGACAAAAAGATGCATGATTACCACATAAGTGAAGAGTATGCTAACCAAGAAAGTTGGAGGTGAAAAATACTTGAATCCTTGAGGAGTTTCCAGACTTCTGCACTCAGATACTGAAAACAGATTAAATTTCTAGATATAATGTCTGGAGAATGAACTGCATGTGTGTGTTTGTATTTCTTCGTTGACTGGGCCGATGTTGATTGATCCTAAGTTCAAAAAAAGAAAAAAAAAAATAGAAGGTTGATGTTCAACGTCTCTTTCATCATTACTGATGTCACATATGTTCCTTAATAAGAAACATGATTACGGGTTTCTAACTACATAGTAAGCAGGCTGCAGTGCCCTGGTGGGGGCCGACAATGTGTTTATAAGGGGGTGTAGGCTGCACCTTAAGGTTTTACCTCTCAAAGAGTTTTCTTGGCATTTTGGCAATGATTCCCTCATGCACGCGATGATCCCAAGTTCCTAACTGTTACATTTGAAGCATTTTTATGCTAAAAAGTGGGAAAAAAGGGTCTGTTGTAGTCTTGTAGTCATCTCACATTGTATTTCTTTAAAATAGGTAGGTGGCCAGGCGGGCATGAGTGATTTAATCATAGGGCTGGAAGTATTTTCATAATGTATATTAAATTATTGATCTCTTCTACCATTGTTGCTTCAAAGCATGATTACAGTCCGTCTTTCTCATTATACTGGATTCGTTATGCAGAATTTACTGTACGCTTTTATTGCATTTTATCCTTTTAAATATGGTGTTTGCTAGTTGAGCTATTTTATTATGTAATCAACGTCATTGTGTGTGTTCTAATTCATGTTTTATCTTTTGATATTAGCTATCTAATTGCATCTATGGGACTACAAGTTTTGTGGAGTTTTGGACTTGCCTGTCTTGATATTCATGCTCTAAGGGTAAAAAAGGATCTGCAGAGTCTAATCTTATTAAGTCTTGTTGCCGTTGGTGACTGGGTACGTAATATCACTTCTCAAAATCTGTAATAAAAATTGATCATCGTTATATAATACTTATTTTGTGTCAAATGGTTAGTATATATTGTTTTGATGGTCCCATGAGGCATCTGGTTAGGTCAACAAACAGTCCTGCAATGATATTTCACACTCGTTTATGGTGCAGGTTACAGCAATTCTAGCACTTGCAGCTTCATCATCGTCGGCAGGAGTGTTGGTTCTGTTTTTAAGAGACACTGATATGTGCAAATTGGAAAAGGAACTTTCGTGTACCATGTACCAGATCTCAATATCTTTGGCTTTCGTTGCGTGGTTTCTCCTTGCCATCTCTTCTCACACGGTGCTTTGGTTGTTGGCATCGCTTTCTTGAATTTTGTCAAACTGTAAATATTGCGTTTCTAGCATAAAACTCTTTTTTTTTTTTTTAATTCGTTTTCTATCAGAATGTCCCCATGTGTTCTTTCTTATAGAAGGATTGGTTACTAACAAACCAAACTCTTTTGATAGTTGATACTTCCATTTTTTCTAATCTAAAATTTTAATATTGACAATATAAAATTTTGTAAAATGATTTATTTTCGAAAAGCAACAATGTTATAACACAAAAAAACTCAAAAAGAGTTAAAAAAGTAGGGTTAATATTGAAAAAAATCTTATGAACTTTCATTCATTTATCGATTAAGTCACTGTTCTTCTTTTTTTTCGAGTGTTTAAGTCCCTAGACAATTTTTGTCTTATTCAAAACTATATATTTGACATGTAAACGGTACAGTGACCTAAACAAGAAAAAGTAAGTCCAGTGACTTAATCGTGAAGATTGAAAAAGAAAGTTTGTTTTTTAATAATAAATTATTTGAGAAACTACTTGTTTTACGTGTTAAGCAGGTAGCATGTTAAAAATATATAATTTTGAATAAGACAAACTTTGTTTAGGAACTTAAATACTCGGGGAAAAAAATCAGTGACTTAATCGATAATTGCATGAAAGTCTGTGGGTTTTTTTTTTTCAACAGTAACCCTAAAAAGTATGTATGGAACACAAAGCAAAAGAAGAAATTCCGAAACCGAAACATGAGTGTATTCGATGGAAGCGAAGCTGCCCCAAGACAAGCATAAAGCTGACTGACTGTCCCCTTGGATTGAAGATGAAAACATAAAGAAACGAGGAAAGAAAAGCCTTGGCAATCAACTTAACCCATTGCTGTTGATGTACTCTGTCTGACTCGGAAGTTAACTCATTTGATGTGAGTTAGAGTAGATTTGTCGACTCAGACTAATAGATTAGTTTATTTAAAATTAATTAAACCAAATGTGATACCTCAATAATCTTTATTGAATGGTGTTTTGATTTGTGGTATTGAAAGAAGTATTTTACAAGATTACGAATAAAGTTGTAATTGATTGTTATAAAATACGACATAGAAGAACTACAACTCTATAAGAGATAATTATTTTTATTTGTATTTTTTAGTTAAATGCATAAATTATTGTGATGTTCAAATTTTGTTATGGAATAATACACAAAAGATGTACTAGTCGTAGTTTTTTTTTTAAATTAGTTTGTGTGTTTGTGTGTGTACATATATAGAGTGGATCAAACGAGAAACTTTATTAAAATAAAGATGGTAAGAACCAATGAGATCACAACAGTCATTAAAATTATTCCACATCATAAAAAATATTTTAGACATTTTTACATTTTATAATTAAATTCAAAAAGAAAAGAAAAACGAAAATGCTATAAGCAATTCACCTCTCTCTCTCTCTCTCTCTCTCATGAAGAAATCCACCGGTCACATACATGAAGATTCCAATCGCCATCAACAACCTCTCTTTCATCACCTTACTGCTGTCGCCACCACTCCACCAACATTCCAACGCCACTGTCGTCGTTGCTCGACCACCACTACAATCTTCATCTCTTTGAGTTTTGTCTTCTTGTTTGTGTTTTATCATTCAACGAGGACTTATCGTTTCTTATAGAATATTCACGAATAGGCAGTCGATTTAAAGTTTTTGAAGAAAGATGCAATCATGGGAAGATTCACACGTTAGTCATACACAATCGGGAATATGACTTTTTTAATACCCAAAAGATGCATCCATGGGAAGATTCATTTGAACAGTGATCCTCTTTTTTGTGATCATGCTTTGGGATTTAATATATGATTCATAGAGTTGAGCAATGGTGAATCGATTAAGAGATATTTAATTTTGTGAACCAAGTTCATTGATGTAATAAAGATTGTGTACAATATATGCTTGTAGAATATGATTTTGAACCATATCTATTGTTGTGATTAATTTATCCAATGCAGCGTGTAAATTGTATTAGTTGTTGTGGATCGTGAACCCATCTACCCCGTGGACCCCACTAGGACGCTGCCCTTCCCCTTGACCCCACATGAACGCTCATGTCTAGACCACGACACTACTTATACAAGTGTGCATTTCGCACCACTAAACTTGTTTTAGTACGAACTATAATCTTAACAGGTCAACGGTATTATACTAAAATAACAAATAATATGAACACTCCCTTGTACAGGAAGACTTGATTGGAAATAAGTTAACCTATCTGATCATTGAACAAAGTAGCTATGATATGACATCCATCCAAAAGTAAACAAAATTAAAGTTTAAATGAGAAGTCATGACAATTGACTAAAGTATTAGGCAATACTAAGGAATACATGACACTCATCTTACTTGTGTTTGGATTTGTGAGTGATTCCTCTCTTTTCCTTTTGTGTTTTTTAGTTCTAAAGGCGCGTTTGGTTCAGATATCTAATGGAATTTAATGGAACTGGAATAAAAATTTCATCCCGATGTATTGTTTGGCAGTAAAAAGCAATGTAAAGAAGATTCCTTTTATAAAAGAATACCACTTTTGAAGGAATATATTTTCTTTGGGTTAATGCCATGGAATTTAATTCCATTTCAAAGATTGTAACAGTTCTAAAATCAAAACCTAGACTTCATCTTCACCAACCTCCAGTTCTATTCCGACAGATTTCATTCCTTCCAGAATTCCATTTCTTGACAGATTCCATTTCAGGAATAAACATTCTGGCGAACCAAACGCTGCCTAAGTTTTCTTTCTTGGTTGATTTGGTTGAATTTTTCCTTTAATTTTCTCCCAATTTACTTATGAATTAATGACAGTTATCTTATCAAGGGGTATGACAAGGTGTTTGCTTCATTTCGTTAATTGAAAGTGAGACGGATGCTAGTGTGAATAAATGTGAGGTGTTGTTGCGCTCGAGATTTGTCTTAAAGAATTTAAGAACAACACGAATGGGACGGTGTGTAGTTCTTATGGCTCCAATGTCGAACCAAAAGATTTCTCATTTAAAATGTTTTTGACACTTGATTTTCTTTATTCGATTGTAATCAAGTGTGGGTTTGAAACACTTATGATTATTCGAGTTCTTGTTCCAAGTCAGGTGTGTGTTATTGTTCCATAAACTAGATGTTTTATTCTAGTTTTTGTTCCAATTGTAGGGTTCGAATCCCAGATTTTTGCCAAGTTCTTGAACCCAGTTGTTTATTCGACTGTGGGTTTGAAACCCGTCATTGATGGATGTGGTCAGAGGTGGCCGTGGAGGTTGGTCGGAGGATGGACTCACGGAGACCATGTGTTCCGATGAAGGCCTCAAACGATTAATAATAACAATAACAATAATAATATTAATATCCTATTTTTCAATAAAAACTGAATTTAATAAATTAATATATAAAAAGTTAAATTAATAATAATAAATAACAACAATGTTAATAATAATAATAATACTAGTTTACAAAAAAAAATACTTTAACTGTATTTGCAAAGAAAATCCTTTAATTCAAACTTAACAAAAATAAACTAATACGATTTACAATTTTTAGATAAATAAGGAACTTTATGTTTATACCAACTCTGGTGACGTAAAGCTCAGCCCCTTAGAGCAGTGATATAATGTGTTGACAATTATAGAATATGAACTAGGACTTATTATAATTATAATTTATCAATATTAAAAGAAATTTCAAAATGAGAATTTATAACAATTTAAACTTATAACTAGGGGTATATTTGGAAATTGATGAAAATGTCTAAATTGATAAATTGTGCTACAAATGAGCAAGGGATAAATTATTATCATTAAAGAATGAAAATGTCTAAAGCTTTGTTTGTTTTTTGCTATAAGCTCTTCTAAAGCACTTATATTTTTAAGTGAAATGACATTTTGTTCTAACTGCAGACATGAAAAGGTCTTCAAACAGTTAATCTTTTGAAAAACAATCAACACCTAAGCTGATAAATTGTGCTACACCCACAGCCAAGCAGCCAGCAAAGAAGTGACCATGCTGCTGTGGCACACCACCGCCAGTTCGATCAATTTTCCGACCAAGTAGCCATTTCCGCCACATGATAAGAATCAAAATATGATACCAATATAGATGCCTGTGCTTTCACAATCCCATATAATGCAGATTAAGTCATTGTTTGTTTAGTGCTGAATGGAATCATTAAGAGGTGGTTTAACCTTTGAACGAGCCTTTTAATGATTCCATTAAGAAGTAAACAGACAACCAACAACCTTCCAAAAATTATGATTAACATATTCATCGATCTTTCCAGATGATTAGTACCTTCATTAACTGTCAAAGTCCAGACACCTCTAAACAAAAAGTTCAAAGCCAATAAAAGAGACAAAAACAAAAACGACACATGCATGCTAATTATATATGAACATGTTATGCAAGGCTTAGCAGCTGATTTGATAAAACCTGAAACTCCAATTTTCCATTGTAGTTGCAAAGAAAAGAAGTAAGGAAACTAAAAAATAAACAAGACATTATAGATTACAGCCGTCTACGCACACGCCTGACGTTAGGATCTGCTGATTCTGCTGCTGCCGCTGCCGCCGCCACCATCTGGGCTGCTGACGCTAAATCTAACCCAATAATGCTGCTGCCACTTCTCTTTCTACTTAACCCTTCACCCGATCTCTCATCCACCGCCACTGAAGCAATCGTTTCAAGAAGCTCTGATAGCAATGAAGGGCATGTCTCTTCTATATATCTGAACCCATCTGTTTGCATCACCGCTGCAAACACAGAGCATGAAAGCTTATTTAATTATTGCGTTTGGATATAAGATGCTCGTCTTTCAAGCATGAGTTTCTCTTTCCGCTGTTTAGGCCCTCAGCCATTTCGTTTTTTTCAGAAGCCAAACGGTATGTGTTTAACAAGCAGTATACTGGAGGATACTATGACACTTTTGAAATACATTATGAAAGTAATACTAAACTTGACAGCATATATAGCCATCATCTAAACTGTTTCTCAGTAACTGTAGTTCAAATCTTATGATTTAAAATTAATATAATGTTGTCCAGAAATTATTGTATTTGACATCAACCACAAACCCTATGCTAATCAATTGTCATTTATTTTAATATCTAAAGACCATCTTAAGCATCAAACTAAGGGTTGGATCCACATCATTTTGACAAAAACATCAAAACATTTCCATTATCCACATCATCTGTAATAAAGTTTCACAATAAACATGAAGAAAAGCACTAATTAATACCTTACAAAGACACACGAGTCATTGCTATAGACGTACAGTTTCATTTATTTGAGAGCAAAACAAGTTCTTTACCAGTTCTTCGATACAAAGTTAACCCATGTTTTTCTATAATGGTCACCATAACTTTTATCATAGTTAATGATATCTTCTTGATCAATGATCATAAAAATTAATGACAATGATGAAACTGAAACTTGGTGTATTTGTCCCAAAAACATGTCCTATCCAGTGTAATGATCAATTGCATACTTCTCCTTGCCATTCAAATGGCATTAGTAAATAAAGTAGATCCATTTTTTTTGCTTTTTTATGGAATTATACGTTTGTTCAAGGCTAGTCCTACAATTGATGAACTATCTTTTTGTTAAGGATAGCAGGGAAACTTTATTTCGGAAGGATACGGTGCTCAAGTCAGCCAATTCCTTTGAAAAGCATGTAAGAATTCTTAGACGTTGAAAACATAAAATGACAGAAAAGCAAACCAGGGATCCAAAACCCTACACTTATTGAACTATATTCCTTACACAATTCTCATGCGAGATTTTTCAAGATTTCTTAATATCACCAAGGTTGAACCTTTTTTTTCCTTCAATTTGTCAATTGTGCGAGACATGCATGCACATTAACAAACTTCTGCAGAATTAACAATCAAAAATATTGAAATTGACATAACCTGAACATTGCACCGCTCAGATTCTACGGACAACACGCACCTCCCAAATTTGCTGCAGCAAATTTCAAACAGATGGCTTTAAGCTGAGAACAACGGTGCTGATCAGCAAGAGCAAGAGTTGTTGCCACCGTATCAGCATTAACTTCTTCACACAATTTTGCTTCACACAACTGTTTCAACCGATCTAGACCAAAGCGATCAGCAGCAGCCAACAGATGTTGAATTACGTTTGTTGACGTGCACATTGACATTGAGCTCGTAATTTCTTGTGAATCAGGAAGCTTATCAGAGTAAATGAACAGAAGCATGGCCTGCAAAACATACACACCTACAATCTGAGCTACAGTACAGTGATACCACAAATGAAAAAAGAACAGTGAATATATAAACTTTCTATAAGTTAAAACCCTATCTTCTTTTCCTATTCATGTTTTGTATATTTTTTCTGCTAGAAAACTACTACAGAGAGCCACAAAACTGAAAGCTAATGCTTAATGGGATTACGGGAAGCCTAATGGTCAACCCCTCAAAATTCTATGTAAAAACACCCCTGCCCCTTATTCAACAGTTCAGTGTGAATTTTCGTGTGCCTTTTGTTTTTGTTAGGAAAATAACTACCCAGTAAAAAGGAAGAGGGTGGTGTAGCTGATAACTATTACCTTGAATATAGAGGGTTCAATGTCCTTTAACTCCACTTCATCCATATTAGTATTTCCAACAAGTCCGAAAAACTGCGCTCTAAATACAGGTGAGCGAGCAGCAAGTATCAATTTGTGTGCCTTGAAAGTCTCATCCCTAACACGGAAAACTATATCACATCCAGTTTCAGTTTCCAACAAGTACTTGAGATTTTGACCCATGTCAGATGGTGGTATGGCAATTGTAATATGCTTGGGTCCCTCAACGCGATTTCTGACAACTCCAACAGTGCAATGCATTGAAAGGCAATCATCCTTCAGATAATCTGATGTTTCCAAGCTAACCCTTCTGAAGAAACGCTTATAACCCCTGAAATGAATAAGAAGATACATGGATGCAGAGTCCGAGAGATAAATGATTGACTGAATATAGTCCCACATGTGAGTTTACTTTTTTCCCCTTGTATGATCAACTATTGGCAATGTAACAATATAATATTGGGGTGTGACACATGCTAAGAGACTTAGGTTCATGTTAATAACATGACCAGACGATTACCAAAATTCATTTCCTATTGCTGCTACTTCACATCTACATTTGACATGCATGCATCATCACCACTCACAGACATATATATACAAAATGTGAAAAGTGTTGAAATATCCATACAATGGAGCACCAAATTTCAGCATTATTTTGTTTTAATTTCTGTTTATAATTGGATTTTTATGAGTTTAGCTAAAATTTCATATTGCCAACAAAGATGGCAGTGGTATAAACTATAAACGCAAGACATGACATTGGGAAGTATAACAATAAGCACCTACTTTTATGGTGGACTGTTCCAATGTAGAATTGGTTGTTAACACTTTCTGGTTTAAAAATTCCTTTTTAGAGTTAATGGTTATTATAAGGCTTAAACACTCTCTTCTGCAAGTCATAAGCATCATTTTAACACATATTACTTATTTCATTAGGGGGAATGCATGGACGTACGGTTCTAACCTAATGACTCATGATTATATAGTGATCGAAGCACCGCCAGAATTCCCCCATTAAGTAGTTGGATTTAAAAAGAGTTAGTTATTTGCATCACAAATATCTTTAAACAGAAACTACAAGTTATAGTTCAGATGATGATGAAATACACGCAGTGATTTGATCTAAACACATGATCTGGAATTATTTTATGACATGTTCTTTTTCTCTAGCTAGCTTCACAAACAGAAACTCTATTACCACCCTCAGAAAAACTACTATTCATCAAATTCAAACCTATATAACTTTTATCAAATAAAATTATGTAAACGCATACCCATTATTCTTGACTTCATATTGAATTCAAAATAGCTGATAAAACAAGTTTCTAGAAAAGCTACCAATTCAAATACTCCGTTATATAATTTATATTGCAAGAATTTGTTGTAATAATCACACATACCACATGCTTCCTCGGTACTTCAAAGTATAAGGCCCACTCTCCAACGCCCGATCAAAGTGACTATGAACTTTATGTTTTCCTTTCCCACTCTGATCCAACAAGGTAAGCTCAAACAAAGCCCTGACATCCGTACCGTCGCTGGCCAAAGCTATGAAGACGGAAACGTACATGGAATTATCCTCCAAATTCTTACCATCGGGGTAAAAGTAAATTGCCCAATCGTATCCGCCGACCGTAAAGGTATCGCTTGATATGTATTTACCGGCACCCATCCCTTTAGCGAGAGAGTAGCCTCTAATCGTGAAATCATGAGAGCCATTCACGGACTCGTTTATTGATTTAGAGCCGGAGTAGATCCCGTGATCGAAATTATTGGCAAGCATTTTAAAACCCTAGCATAGAATTGGTTAAGAATTGGGAATTTTCTTGAGGAAAAATTGTTAAGGGGGTTACAAGACTTTGGATTGTGAGTAACACGAGACGGAGAAAAATAGAATTGGCGGAGGAGGTGGTGGTGGCGGGGATTGGTTGCGTCGGGGCGGAGGAGGACGACGGTGCGGGAGGGTTTGAAAGAAAAAAGAAAAAATGAAAATGATGATTGAAGAGCCGTGACTACGTGTTTGATGCTTGGTAATATGGTCAATAGCATGACGTCACCTTCCCACCATTTATACATATATCCATCCGTTCAACAATTCATTCTCTTCTTACATAATACATGCTCTTTAGACCGCGTTTGTATTTGCGTTTGAAAAAATGCTGTAGCGTTATAGAAACTAATAATCAGATAATTATTGTAACAAAAAGTACTGCAGGAAATGTAGTATTTGGTTTAGCTTCTGCTGTTTAATATCGTAATTATCAAATAATCAGTTTTTCAAGTGTTTGGATTTGCGTTTTTAATTGTAAAATGACCAAATAATCACTTATTAAACAAATAAGCTACAATTTTTAACTTATGAAAAAGTGTGGTAGGACAAACGCTAAACGCAAATGATCACTTATTAACGTATGCAATCCAAACACTTTAAACCAATTATTTGCGTTATTGTAACGTAATAAGTTAATAATCACGTTATAAACGCAAAATCAAACACCCTCTTAATTATTTTACTTAACCGACTATTTTAAATGATAAAGAAATAAAAATTTTATTTTTTTTACTGGAACAAACTTAGTTATCTTAAACGATAAAAAATGTAAAGTTGATTATTTTTATTGGCAACCTATTCAAAGATATCTGTATCCAATGATCCAATTTGAAATCAGCCAAAATTTATGATAATCCAATTTTTGAATATCCGAAATTCAGATTTAGATACAAAGCTTACATAATTCTATATTTTCTGAAGATCTAATATCCGGATATTTAATCAAATTGTTTTTGGTTTATTATGAAATAACCAACATGTTTTCACGTTTTTTGCGTTTTCATCCCTCTATGTTATTTTTTTTCATAATTTATTAATTGTTTATATAATTTTTAGTCTATTTTGATTTTTTTTTTGGTTATTTTAATTTAAAAAATTAGACATTGATAAAGCATGTTCATAGTCATCAATTAATATTTATATGTAGTATCATAAATCACTGCAGGATCATGTGATATACCAAAATAAAACAAGTGATCATATGATGATCTAATTAGGCTAATGAATACTATTTGTGATATTCAACATTGATTAATTATTGTATGATAATAACTAATGTGTTAATTAATTATAAGAAGATAATTAAAAACGATGTATTTTTGGTAGATTGTTATTATTATAAAGAATTATTAGGGATAATCATTAAAATACTTAAAATTATAATCGAATTGTTAAGTTTTACTCAAATTAAAGTCACTTAACCAATATTTCTGTTATCATCTTTATATTGCAACCACAATTTACTTTACATATACTTTTTATTAGTTTTTTTTTATACTTTATGTTACAAAGTATAAAAAGTAACGAAAAGTACTACACATTTTCGTTAGCAAATCTTTTGTTTGTCATTTTTAAGAGATTCTATTTATAACTCAAAGCTTTATCAAATTTATATATATCATTTCAAAACTTAACACACAAAACATATTTATTTGTACCTTTTTAGGGAAAAAAAATTTGTACGTGTGTGTCATTTCAAGACTTATTCTTTTTATTATGAAATAATATTTTTTGATTACGAAATTGCATTTTTTTTTTTAGATCTACCGCAAATGACTTAATACACACAAAAAAACAAAACTTAAGTTTTGATACTACAAAATTTAATAACATAATATACAAAAAATGAATCTGCATTACAAAAAAATTTCGGTAACGTAATACTATACAAAAAAGTATAAAAATATCATTTCCTTAACAAAAAATTTATAGTAACTTAAGTGGTAAAGTAATATACAAAAAGTAACAAAAAATAAAATTTCATTACCAAAAATTTGGTAATGTAAGTAGTTACTTAACATATAAAAATATATCAAAACTGAAATTCCGTTACCAAAAAGTTTAATAACATAATTAGTAACTAAGTTTAATCTTAGCCTACAATTATTTAAAGGATGAGGATTGATCATTAGGGTGTGTGAACCCTAACACAAATCGGCCAACGCACCTCCTCCCCCCCTCTCTCTCTCTCATTCGGCCGAAGACACATGTGTGTTGCGTCATTTAGCCAAGCATTTAACTTGGTGAATTATCAATGTACTCTTTTAAAGTCGTTCACGTGATTATTCACGTGAAATTTTTTCATGTTGTGTTAATTTGAGCTTACTTAATAGTTTCATTTGACTACTATTTTAAAGTAAAAAAATACATGTAGTGGTTGCTTTTCTGTTTTGATGTTATTATTTTCAGGGATAACGATATTGGATGTAACAAGTCGTCTGTATATACACAATAAAAAAACAACATTAAAAAGTATATATTATAAAAATAATGAACTCATGGAAAAAACATAAATGTACTAAAAATTCAAGTATATTTTTTATAATAGAATAAATACATTTTAAAACAGAGCTTTGTTTTTAAAAAAGTATATACACAAATATTATTTTAGTGCTACTAAATAAAGTTTGTTAATACAAAAATAGTAACAGCTGATTGATGGATTTTGCTAATGAAAAATATATAGGTCGTAGATCTAGAGGATTGTCCTTGCGAGGTTAAGGCTGTACTCATTACCAATAAGGAGTTGTAGATGAAAAGTCAATTATAACTTGCAACTAAAAAAAGATAGTTAAAATTGAAGAAACCAGTTTAACGAAGAAATATAAATATTTGTATAATATTATAAGTAATTCATAACGAAACACTTACCCAACTATCCTTCGTTGTTATTAACTGTTGAACTAATTCAAATGGTCAAATTAGTTTGGATTATTCAAATGGTCAAATTAGCCTACAATTATCGTGGCTGGATTAACAATTTTATATTTTGTAGGATCAAAAATGGGTATTGAGAGAAAGTTCAGGGTCCAAAATATGTTATTTTCCCATCGGCATCCGAGAATCATGACGTAATCACTCTTTCCTTTCTTCTTCCTCAAAATCCCCTCAATCACACGCGCCTATGCAGTTCTACACAGTTAGACTGCTAGAATCTCAGTTTACTACTGGCATAGTTGAAGCTCTGATTCGCTTATTTAATTGTGGCGAAAATACGAAGAGGTTAACGATTTTCAGGTGTATGTGTATGCTCATAAGATTAGGCGAAGCGAAGAACTGATTGGATCAGGTAATGTAGTAACAAAGATGAAGGGATTCGATCTGTTAAAATCCTCAATTGTGGTAAAATTCGCGGGATTTTTCTTTCTAGCTCTAGCTTTCTTCTACTTCGGTAAACACTGGTCGGACGATAATTATACGCAAGTTACCTTCTTCAATTCGAACGCAAACGCAAATACCAGAACCCCTTCGATCTCAATTTCACCAAATCACAATAAGACGTTCGATATTGCTTCTTTAATCAACAAAACAGAGGAAGCAAAAACCCAAAATGATCATACGTTACCTCCGATCCCGGTATCATCTTTGCTTTCTCAGCCACCTCCGCCATCTCCACCTCCACCTCCACCTCCGGCTGCAGTGCAGAGATTAGGAGTAGTAGACGAGGATGGGGTGATGAGGAATGATTTTGAAGTGGGTGAGTTTGATCGGGATGCAATGGAGAATTGGAATAATGAGACGGAAGTGGTTGAAGGTGATAACGAAGGTGTTGGGGTTAGTGTTAGGGTCCAGAAGTTTAAGATGTGTCCTGCGAGTATGAGCGAGTATATACCTTGTATGGACAATGTGGAGGCCATCAAGGGTCTGAAATCAACGGAGAAAGGGGAAAAGTTTGAGCGCCATTGCCCGGAGAAAGGTAAGGGACTGAACTGCTTGGTGCCGGCGCCCAAAGGTTACAAAGCTCCAATTCCTTGGCCAAGAAGTCGTGATGAGGTAGACGGTCTTCTTTATGTTTATGCTTTTACATCTATTGTGAATGTATGATTTTATACAAGGGACAATCTTATATGAGACTAAGAATTAACCTGCTATGTTTCTGTGTTCACTATGATTATAAACAATGAGGATTTCCTTTTGAACGAAAACATCTTATGATGTTTTGTGATTGGCTTCGAACAGAGCTTCTATAAAACAAAACAAGAAAGAATGATAGCACATCGTAAATCAATCAAGGTTTTCCAATAGCCATGGATATGATTCATACACAAAAAAAAAAAAAAAAAAAAATGCATGGTTATATGTAAATCTTGGGCATTTAATTGAAAACTTTAATATTCAGTGAAGGTGTAAGGAATGTGATTGATATCAGTTATGTAGTAGAATGATGTCGTAGATGTAATTGGCCTCTTTTATAATGGTTCTGTGTTGTGCACTTAACACAGGTCTGGTATAGCAATGTTCCTCATGCACAACTAGCTGAGTATAAGGGTGGTCAAAATTGGATTACTGTATACAAGGATAAGTTTAGGTTTCCTGGAGGTGGCACGCAGTTCATACACGGGGCAGATCAGTATTTAGATCAGATTTCAAAGGTAAGATCTTTAAGGGAATTTCTATGATTTTACTTCTAGTTTTCAAATTACTGTTTTACGAGTTTGTAATTTATGGTCTGGTATGTTTCATCTGTCTTGGTAGATGATTCCGGAAATCGCGTTTGGCCGTCATACCCGGGTTGTATTAGATGTTGGATGTGGTGTGGCAAGTTTTGGTGCCTATTTAACTTCACGGAGTGTACTCACTTTGTCTGTAGCTCCAAAAGATGTACATGAGAACCAGATTCAGTTCGCACTGGAGCGTGGTGTGCCTGCAATGGTCACTGCTTTTGCAACAAGGCGACTGTTATATCCAAGCCAGGCTTTTGATTTAATCCATTGCTCAAGATGTAGAGTTAATTGGACTCGTGATGGTAAGCATAAATAATGATTGACTAATATTTTAGCTTGGTAAGAAGAATAAGTACTTATGTTATATTTATGTCCATTCTGTTTGTTTTCTCCTTAAGGCATGAATGATCTCCTAATTATTTAAGAATCTTAAAACAAAATACATTACTTTGCCTTATGTTTATAAATTTGTCTTCACTTCATCAGTTTTTCTTTAATTACTGAAGATCAACATTAATCATGCTAGGAGGGAAGCAGATGTGTTACCATGTTCAGCCAGGAAGTTATTTGAAAGTATATTCTTTTATTTTGAGATTAGTATTAAAGAAGGACAGAGAGATTGTGATGATCGTGTTAATGAGAACTGAGAAGACGACAACAAACTTCACACGTCTTGCGTGGTTGATGCATACCGTTGGAAATGGATTAGCGAGCAGAATATAGAAAATGAGTTAGGCTTGGATGGGAGTGCATGGATAGATGCTAGTTATATCGTGAAGTCCTAATTAGTTTTCACCTCTTCACGTTTTCTATTTGCTTAACTGAATTATAATTTCTTTTGGATATATATTATAGCCTCCCCAACTAGTTTCTGATGGCAGCTTTTTCCCTTAGTGGTGTCAGGTGCTTAGATCCTTAGGTAGTGGGTTTCAGGCTTTTGTATGGTTTTGGACGTCTTCACATCAACTTTTCTGTAGAGGTTTAGCAGCGGCCACAGATCCTATAGTCAATGATTAGGGTGGCATTGTTGGTGTTTGGGTGACACAACACCTTAGGTTGAAGATGATACCCATTGCCGGTCAGTTTTCCTCCTTCACAATGGTGGTGGTGGTGGAAAGGTTTGTGTCCTTGGATTGTTTTTTAGCGTCATTTCTGCCATTCTTTGCCATTATAGGCTCTTTCAGTAAAGGTCACCTCCATGCAACCACAAATATGGTTTTGCTCCTTCACCACCAAATCCCTTGTTTTGCTTCCTAATTTCTTAGGCAAAGGGAGGTTGGTCGTGATATGACTGACTCTTGGTTTTTCTAGATTTTGGGCAAGGCTTTGGTGATACAATGGGTGTGCAGTGGTCAAATGGTGATGAGGTTTTAGTCGAAGAATCCAAAGTCAGAGACCCTCTCTGAAATCTTTCCACCATTTTGAGTTATCCAGCATGGTTTCTTGTAGGGTTTCAGACTTCCAGTGGCTCTTTTTGGGTTTGCACAATGATGGTATGTAGTTTGAGTTATCTGGCAGCATTGTAGTAGTGTTGCGGTAGGTTTTTTGCTTGATGATGTTCCAGAATCCAGATTTGCAGTTTTTTCAGTTTGTTTTTGTTTTAGCTAGTTGGTCGATATTTCCAGGGTGTGGTTCAACTGCCTTGTTTCCTTGCGGTTGGTTCAATCTTCGGTTGTGGTATGGTTGGTTCAGTGTAAGTACTACAGTTAGCTGGATCATAGTATATGTGGATGATTCAACCCTTCAGATTAATTAAGCCATTTCGTTGTTTCAGAAAGAAAAAAAGTTTGTGACGAAATGACGTTTTTTTTTACTCTCTACTCATCATGGCTACTCGTTACTTCTGGTTGTTGCCTTGTTGGTCTGTATAGCCCAAGTTTTCTGAAATGGGGCATGCCTAATTTTCCTCACTTCTTACTACGATGATGTAGATGGGATTTTGCTGCTTGAAGTCAACAGACTGCTTAGGGCAGGGGGGTATTTTGTCTGGGCAGCACAACCAGTTTACAAGCATGAAGCACTTCTAGAACAACAATGGGAAGGTAACATTATCAATTTTCTGTTAGAATTGGTCCTGTCACAAAATTGTTCCATCTCACCTTGCTTGTAACAAAAAACTTCAACTGCATAAAAAGAGAACCATGCCTGTTTTGTTACGAGGATGAATTTAGAATGCCTCTAAAAAAGTTGCGCTAAACAATCATGTAACCAAATTACTGGCCAGTGAGGTTGTAAGTGGTAGTGTAACTGTTGCATTGGCTTTAGCAACTATGATGCTTTTTTAAACCAAATTTTATTTACTGAATAATTCTTATAGTCTCTAAGCCAATTTTGAGAAATTAATATCTAGAAGGTCAGCATTTGTATGTAGTGCTTTTGACTTCATCAAACATTCTTTGATCCGTAATGGCTGAATGGCAAAGCATTTAACCTTATCTCATACACCACTCTGCCTCAGATTTCAAATATTCTAATGGAGGTCAATCTGTAAAAGTGAATTGTCCAGAATTTATTTTCTAGCTGGTGTATAGGGTCACTAACTTGCCACTGTGATGGTATATCATTATATATGTTTGCATAACACTAGTTTTATTTGTTTATCTCAGAAATGATCAACCTTACAAATCGTATTTGTTGGAATCTTGTGAAGAAGGAGGGCTATATAGCAATATGGCAAAAACCACTCGACAACAGTTGCTATTTAAACCGTGATCTGGGAACCCAACCCACAGTGTGTGATAAGGAGGATAACCCAGACGATGTTTGGTAACTCAATATTCTTGGCTCATATGTAATTATGTATCCCTTTGGTGGCACATATAGTACTTTTCAGAATTAACTTATGCTCTCTTTTTTCATACATGATTAAAATTTGACCGAAAATGTGTTACCTAGTTGCTATTGGTGATAATCATTCATGACTCCTCACTGATCTATCATCTATATGCTTTGAGTTTTTTTTTTTGTGTTTACAATTTTTCAATAGAATGCCAACTAGAATACATGGTTCTGCTTTTTTGGTGCATGGTAAAGTGGTCTCTGGCATTCAGTATTCTGTTGAGAACTTCTCTGCTCCTGCTTTCTTGATAGAATTTTATTTGAATGAAACTAATTATCTTTAATTTTTGTTGGTTTAGGTATGTTGATTTGAAGCCATGTATTACTCCACTGCCTGAGGACAGATCTGGAGCAAATATTACCACATGGCCTGCAAGACTGCATAATCCTCCGGAGAGGCTCCAGAGCATAAAACTTGATGCCTTTGTATCTAGAAAGGATCTCTTTAAGGCAGAATCAAAATACTGGAAAGAAATAATAGATGGTTACGTGCGCTCTTTACACTGGAAAAAATTCAAACTCAGAAATGTGATGGACATGAGAGCTGGTTTTGGAGGGTATTCTTTTCTTCCATCATACTGTAAATATTTTTTTCCTTCTTTTTAGCTCTTTTGGAAAACCAATGTAACCACATCCAAGGCGATGAAACTTTTGTTGCCTAACTTATGGATGCACCATTGGTAATTCATCCTCAATACATGAGTGGGAACAGAACTCATGATTCATCTTGCTTCACTCAAAGAGTTATCCTGACTCCTGTCCCAACCACTTGAACAAAACCTAGCTGGACCATCATGCATTAAAATTGACACTTGTAGAAGCGTTTGTGTGATTTGGCTTTTGTTGATATCTCTAAGATCAGTTTCTTATTCTGGCAGATTTGCGGCAGCTTTGATTGATAACCAACTAGATTGCTGGGTAATGAATGTTGTTCCCGTAAGTGGTCCAAACACTTTGCCCGTCATATATGATCGTGGACTTCTGGGAGTTATGCATGACTGGTACAAACTGCTCATTTACGTTCTTCCTAATCATTATTGTTTTGGTCTTGCCAGTTTCATCTTTCTAATTCTTTTCGACAAACCCTAAAAATACAACACTGGATCCATCTATACTTTTTCCATATGACCAAAACTGTCTGAACCATTAACCATGTATTATTTACAGGTGCGAACCATTTGACACTTACCCAAGAACCTATGATCTATTGCATGCAGCAGGTCTTTTCTCCGTTGAGCAAAAAAGGTATCTTTCCTCTTGAAAGGTTGGGGCATGAGTATTCTATGTTTAACATAAGTAGAATGGTTTCTTGAGTTAGATTATAGAGTATGTTCACTTCTGTCTTAACATTATTTCATTTTTTCAATTTGATATTGCTTTTATCAGATGCAATATTTCTAGCATAATGCTTGAGATGAACAGAGTCTTAAGACCCGGGGGACATGTGTACATCCGTGATTCTATTCAGGTGATGGATGAACTTCAAGAGATTGGTAAGGCCATTGGTTGGCATGTAACGCTACGAGATACATCTGAGGGGCCTCATGCAAGTTACAGAATCCTGATATGTGATAAACGCCTCCGATGATAAACTCTTCTCAACATTTTTGTTTCACCCATGAAGCAAAATTCCCTTCTCACAAAGACATTGGATTTTTTATTTTTTTTATATTTAATTAAGTTTCTCTCCGTCAGTTAATGTTATTAGAGTTCTACAGGTACATGTACATCCACTTGATCGTTACTAGTTTATGTAAAGATTTTTTACTTAAAACATTCTAAGTCACTTTTTCCTTCAAGACAGTTGTATGTTTTCTATTTTTATAAAAAAAAGAGATGACTGATAGTTGATACACAGACATGACTATATCATGAAAGATTTTAGTGTATGCTCATATCATGAATCAATAATTCTGTCTGGACTCAAACTTAACGAATAGTATTTGGTATCGAAACTTGTTTTGGGAATTTAGACAGACTTCAGCAGGAACAAAATTCATAGAGTTGGCACATCAAAGTCGAAGAAACCATCACAAATCTCTCCCAAATAGTAACATCACATCACAAAGCCCCCAACCTACTCATTTCTCAGATCTTGGCCTCCATCTCTGCTGAGGAGGCCTAGGTCTCGGATTAACACCATTGTTCGGGTTTCCTTGAACCTGCTCAGCTTGACTTTCAGGCCTCTGATTCACCCCATTTCTTGGAATCAATAGAACTTGACCTTGATTTCCCTGCAAAGGTCTCTGATTGATGACATTGTTTGGATGGTTTTGATGTGTATATTGTTGCTGTTCTTTTACTTGTGTGGGTGGACGGGCACCTCTATTCACCTGTGAACCACCGCCATTTCTATTTTGGTATTGATTGCAACTTTTACTGGTGTTTCTGTACGGATGCTGCTGCGAATAAGCACCCATGGGGCTTCTAACATTATTATTACCGAAGGGTCTGTGAACCTGTGGATGAATTCCTAGAGGACTCATGCGAATGCTACCTGAGCTTGCAGTTTGAGATCTTGAAATGATGCTCAATACTTCGGGCCTCACAAGAACAACCAACGGATTGCTTTGGTTGGCAGAGGTAAGCTTCTGGTGGCTACTTTGAAATGCTTGTGCTATCTTGAGAAGGTTTCGGCTGCTAACTGCCCTAGCACAATTCATTGGTTGTTCAAATGGGTCCTCAATCTATAGGCAACAATAAATGGTATCAGAATCAGTTTACAATCTTCTTTGTGTGCATGTGTGAAAGAGAGAGGATACGTACGAAAAATGCGTAAGTTTTGGGCTGCCATATCATGTTAGTATCGATGTCTTCCCATTGTCCATTATACGGACTAATCCCTTGTGTTGCGGCCCGCAAACTGATGTCAGAAAACTGAAAGCACAACGAAATATATTATCAAGAATAGCTAAAAGCAATTGCTACACTGAACAAAAACTCATTATGAACAACTTACCTTTGCAAGAAATGAAATAAAAAGATCGGCCAAAGAGCTTCTGTTAATCCTTCTTGACCTATCTGATTTAATTCTGTTTATGTTCTGACCACAGATGTCTTCGATATTTTTCTCTGCAACTGCTCTCAAACCTGTTATATTATTGCAGCAAACCTTAAGAAATGATCATATTACTGATGGTTTGAAGGGGTTTTAAAGACTTGTAGATCCAAATCAAGAAAAAACGCACATTTAGTTTTCAAACACACACATACACATATATCTATATATATGTAACAATAATACCTGTAAGCTCGGCAGCCATGTTTCCAGGATAAATTTCACTAAGAGGAGGCAAAATAGCAGGTTCGCAAGTCTGCAAAAAATGACCAAGTATGTCCAAACAACGAAAAATTCCCATAGGACCCCAGTACTAAGAGAAAAGAAAACAAGAAAACACACATATATACATATACATATACATACATATATATACACACACAGACACAGACACACACATATATACATATATAGAATATGGTTCGTGTGAGTACCTAAAAAAATGCAGAGTACCGTGCGTACCTGTGAACACACGGGTTTCAGATATGCACATGCTGCGAAAAAAAGTTTTTTTTTAAAAAAAAATTTCATATTCATTTAGATACAAATAATATAAGACTATTTATAAAAAATTACACACATTTACACTTTCTAGCATCTTCAAAGTCATGTGAACGTGAAAAAATTTGTGTGAACATTAGTAGTCTTGTATTATTAATTTAAACATGATTATGAAAAAAAATTTCAAAAAAAAAAGGTTTAAAGCAAGGTACCTCCGGTACTCCGCAAAACTAATGGTACTCACTTGAACCCACATCTATATATATATATATATATATATATATATATATATATATATATATATATATATATATATATATATATATATATATATATATATATATATATATATATATATATATATATATATGTATATATACACGGTGTTTTTATTGGTTCGATTTTTGCATCAAAGAACACTCTGTAATAGACATGTATAAAACATAAAAAAATGCAAAAAAAAAAAAAAAATCACCTGAAAATGGAATATTATAAGTAAGCTAAGGGAATAAGAATTTAAGGTTCCAGTTTTGGGATCATTGATACCATGTGCTTTTGCCCATTCTTTGACCTGCAAACAAGCAGTGTAATCAGTATATGGAATGTTCTTTGTGGCATCACTTACAGTCAGCGAAAAAGAACATACTAGTAACACCATGTCACGGAAACGACCATCAATGTCGTTTATCCAAAACAACAATTTAGACTTCATTTGGCCGCTCAAATTGTTGATTGATATATCACAAGAGATATTATCTTTATTGGTATCACATTTCAATATCGGCACTCTAGCATGGGATATATATTTTATCCCATGATATCCACCTGTCAATCAATATTATCAGTTGTATCAAAATACAAATATTTATCAATAAGCCACCAATGATTAGATAAATAAGTAAGCAATTAGTTTAAGTTAAGAATTTCTAACTATGAGTGTATCTACCATTATATCAATTATAGAACTAAATTGACACTAGTCACTTCAATTTATCATGATTTCTCATGAGATTTAATAAAATATCTTGTCTTTATTTCATGATATATCACTAAATTAAAAGATCTAATCATTTCTCATGATGTATTTTCAAATTAAATATTATCACACTTTATTTTTAGCCAACGTTAGTACTTTAGAACCATCAAACCCATGGGAATACAATTACTATATAAAATTATAGTCTAAATTCAGAACCCAAAAAAACATACGAATTAACATTTCAAACTATAACTATATAATCAGTATTGCAAAGAACACATTCAAGCAACATGTTTTTCTAAATTCAGTTAGATGTCATAACTAATAAAAAAAATTCAATGTTATGACTTACGAAAAATACCAATTTCAATTTTTTAGTTGCTACAAATGATATAAACTTACAGTTCGTGTATCTATATCTATTAATAATGCAAAATAATTTTGTCACATGTCACCCTCTCGTGACATCTCAATTTCGTTTTCCCGCCTATTTATTACCATAATTCTATTCTAATGTTAAGGTAAGTAAATTAATAACTCTAACTAAATTTTATAAACTATTATGATATTTTATTATCATATTAATTAAAACATTTAATAAATCTATATATGTAATTAAAAATCTATGGATCAACATTCTACTCCAGTCAGTAAAATTTTTATTTATCCGTATGTATGTTAATTTATAGTTTATATCATTTAGATAATTTATCCATTGAGTTTTAATATTAGCATTTAATCATTAAAAATTTATAATTGTAATATACTAATTTAATTTTATATGTATTTTAAAAAATATATTATTTTATAAATATATCTCATGTAATACATGGGCAAATAACTAGTAGTTTATAACATATAACAAGTTTGAACGTGAAAAAAAGATTAGATGGTGGTTGTTATCAGCAAAATGAAAAAAAAATTATTTTTATTCTTCATAAGAAACTACAAGTTACAAGTTACAAACATAAATATTTATGATAAATACTTTAAGTTTATATATCTATCTACTAAACATATTATCATAAATTAGGCTAAATATGTTCAAATATTCTATGATGTACGTGGATATGGTATCTCACTCTCACCCTGACGCAACACGTCGACAAATAATACCTTGTTAAAGATTAATTATGAGGTGTTAGTTGCATAGAAATTAAGTTGAATAAGCTTTTGAAGCTCCCATAGATGATTGTGGAAAGCATATGACATTATAATACGTGAAAGTAATACCAAAATACTAATAATCTAGAAAGCTTGAAGCATACCTTTTCTTTTTAGAGCTTTTAGTACGTCTAATAGTAAAGTTTGTTTGTACTTTTTCCCAGCTGCAGAAATGTATGACCCGTTCGGTAACTCGATGGATATATCTAAATCCCCCCATCTTGTAAATAGGTTAGACACAAATGAACCAAATGGCTCCACTGTGGCACCTGATGGCACAATCAAATTCACACAACATACGAGCTAGTAAACAGTGCTCCATTTCATAATTTACAAAATGACACAAAGTACCATGTATGGGATGTATTGTATTTACCTCTGAGAATTTCCAAAGTTCCAACAACAGCTTGAATATCATCAATAATTTGGAACCGTCTCGCCCAATCATCCTTTGTGGGATTAACCACTTGAAGAATATCCCTGAGAGCAAGTGCCAATGAATAATGGGAATTCATCTTCAAGCCCCAAATAACACAGAATCTGGAAGATATGACTGAAAACATAGAACTGGTTTAAGAGCGATTCTATATTAGAGTTTAAAATGAATATCAATGAACACAATGTCTGAACTACACAAGTTGATCTGTTACCGGATTACGATTTCAAAAAATGACAATATACAAGAATCAGAATGCAATGATTAGGGTATGGCTTATAGATAGATACATTGTGATTCAATAATGAGTACACCAAAGAAGTATTAAACATATTAAGAACAGAGCAATCAGAGTAATAAATGCACAATTGGTATATATGTGCAACTAGTATCAAGTGTTGATTACAAAGTTAAGTAGGCTACCTCAGAAATTCCATTCTCCAAAAATCTTCTTCCTAGGTGAATTTGAGCTTAGAGCCTTAGACGAGAGTGGGCACAGAGAGCAATAGGGCATATGTGCAAATATAGAAAGGTATCATGTATATCGCTCATAATTAAAGAGTAGAAAATTAAAATTAGAACACCGATGATGCCAACAATTGTCATTTCTTTTATCAGTCATTTTGGACCAATAAAAGTGGCCCGTCAAACAAAGCAAACCCAAAGAATATTTAATTCACTCTTGTTCTGTAATTCTGACGACAGATGATTAAAGTTGACAAATCCTAGATTCAAAATAGTAACCACTCCACCATAATACTATATATCAAGTTTCTCTAATGCTTGAGAAAAACAAGATAATCAAACCCAATGAAACTGGCCATTCAAAAGACATCATCAGACACACCAGACGTTATACAACCCATTCCTCAAAAACAACATCAAGAAATGTGACCTTTGTATCAAGTCATATAAATGCTTGTTGAGCAATCACATATAGTATCAAACTGCTAATGCGCTCTACCTAATACTTTAATATTAAGTTTCTTGATGCACACCCATTTGTAGTTAATCAATTCCTTTCAAGAGAAAAGATCAACAAGATCCCACGTTTCATTGCTTGTCTAGAAGTGTGGACATATTCACATGCTTAATACTTTGTCCAGCAACATTAGAAAGAATACACGAATATCCTTGGGGAAAATAAAGACAATATAGTCGGAGAACCCATTCCATAAGAAACATTTGTGAAATGAAAAATCATGTTCCTTGAAATGGGTTACCAACATAGGCACAAAATTTTAGCTTAGAAAAAGTAATAATACGATCCTTTATTGATCTGAAAAGTAAATGTTTGATACAAAAGAACCAAAAGGTGAAACATCTTAGAGCAAAATGCAGAAGCATAGAATATGAGAGGTTGAGAAATAAATCCAAGTTACTCTGTAAATAATTATCCAATGTCAAGAAACATCACAATGTCAGTCCCTCTATTAATGAAATATTTTTCTAAAATACAACAATTTGCCTATCCAACTTCAATCTTTACTTTACAGACTTCTATTATTAATAAGGTTCTATTACCCTGTTTGTTATTTTAAATCTCATTCACTCCATATGAAATGAGTTTGTTTTCCCTTCCACATACACCTGGAACTAGATCTGAGCCCTAGAAGTCAGCTATGAATTGGATGAACACTCAAAGCAATAAATCACTTCAAATGGTGGTGTCATTATCAGCTAACAGTGTTCAACTTATCAAATACCATCCATCCCCAAAAAAAAAAAGTTACTTTTAACTTCAAAACAAATACGTATTGACACATTCCAAATGACTTTCTAAAAACCACTAAAACTACTTTATCAACATCAATTTCACATTCAAAAAACTTAAGTATCTTGCATAAACTATTTGAAACATGCCTATTTTTCTATTTCTCGACACAGAGGGCCAATTGGATCAGATACGCAATTGTCAATTCAAACCAAGAAAAAACCCATAAGACGTATATGATTCATTTCCTGGTAAATCCATAAATAAATAAAAATAATAAACCAATTTCATAGCATTGATAAATGATCGACGGAGAATTCAAGATTTAAAGGCGAATAGGGTACCAGAGATTTGAATCTTGAATGGATAAACATTATCGAGGATTGTATTGAAACATGCTAGCAAGCTGGATAAACAATTGGGGTTTTAATAAGATTGAAGTGGGAAAAAAGTGTAGTAGGAATATGCATTGGAAGAAAGAAGGGTTTTCTTGCGGCGGCGAAGAAAAGTATGTGCGAGAGAGTGTAGAGTGAAGGCGCGGGAAAGAGATGAGACAGGGCAGGGCGGTCACAGCAAAATTGCAGCCGCTCGCATGATCTGCTTTGCTTGCTGCTTTTGGGTTCGCTTTGGTTATGGACGGGCAGGACGGCAGCCACTATGCCCAAGAACAAAAAATTGCAAAATCTTGAATTAGGGATTTGTAATTTGGATATTAATTGCATAAAATATTATCGTATGACGATTCGGGATTAGAATTTATTTTTATTTAAAACGACAAATTAAGGTTTGACTGACAAATCATGATGAAAATTTGAAGTAAATCTGAACACGTTTTGGGTAAGAGTTATAAAAGGCAAGTCTCGATCTCGACCGCGCATTTGTGATTTTAGTGAAACGTGGAGGAACATTATATAAATCGGAAGGGACATAGAAAATTTAGGGTCAATTTTGTGGATTCGTTTGGGTACAGAACAGGTGATGGTTCATTCATAAGTTTTTGGGGTGATAAATTTTCAAGGATTTTCAATTTTGAGCATGAGAAGGATGTTATTGTGGTTAGGAGGTTCTCGACTGTAACTATCGGATATAGAGCTGAAGAGGTTCTATCAAATTAAGTGGTAGATTTGTGTGGGAATTAGATGAGCTCGTTGCTCTTCTACAAAATATTGAATTGGATTCATCTAAGAAAGATGTTTTGGTTGTGATATACACACAATGGCAATAAATTCTCTATTAAGGCTTTATTTGTTTTTCATTAAGACCCTCTGAAGTCTAAAATTCAGATCTTTGATGAATTAAGATTGTTTGTTTAGTTTCAGATTTAAGAGGTTGCAACATCTGAATTTACCTCTTAAAATTACGGGGAAGAGAGTTGTTTGAACTAAAATTAAGAGCCTCTTAATTTCATATCTTAAGGTTTCCTCTTAATTTCAGACGTGGTTTTCAGACTTCAGACATTTAAGCTCTTAAAAAACAAATAACACCTAAATCCCTTAGATTACTTATTGATGCAAAGCTTCTCTATCTTCCCATGTTGATTCCATCATAGGTACGATATCGAATAAGGTCAAGGAAAATATGCATGTTTATATGGAGGTTAAGGAAGAATCGACTCCCTATTCTTTTTGTCCTCAATGACATGTGCATGGGCTTGCATTTAGTACGATGCCCCTTTTCTCTTGATGTGCCCGAGACGATGAAACATTGCTTCTTCAACTGTCTCGGGATCCAAACGCTATGGTCAAGCATATTCGCACGGTGGGGATTTAGCTTTTCATCAGTGCCTACAGTCTCAAACGTTGTTGGCTCCATTGGTGACGACCTGCTATCTTGGTTTGTGTTTATATTAGTTTTCTTTATTTATATAAAATATTGCCGTAAAAAAAAAAGAGTATGACATTTAACTAAAAATGGTATACAAATTTTAACCAGATATTCTCCAATTTAATTGTCATAGTTATCACAATTTAGTTAAAATCAAGTTTAAATATATCTTGGTTTTGCTTAAATGATTTAATTAAACCATGTATGTGTCCTTTAGAAATCTAATTACAATTTTTAGTTATACTCGTGAGCAAATTCTCCGATTAATAATGTATATGATACTGGTTACATATAACTGTATGTAGGGGTGTTCATTTCCAGATTATCCGAAAATTGAATACACGAATTTTAGTATTTTTACTATATGAATCCGTATATGAATTTCGGATATCTGAAATTCCGGATATAGGTAGGTGTTTATTTTAATACTATTTTCATTGACCCGCATACTACATGAATATTTGTAACAACCTCGAAACATAACCAAAATGCCACGTAATAATGATTGTCAAGTGGCATCAGACACACATAAACCTAGCTATGACGCATATGACCACATTCAAAATTTAGACAGACTAAACTTTAATTATTGTACAGTAGTCAAGAGAATCCCCAAAATACATATCCGAAGTGTAAGGTTCCCCTGAGTATCTGAGATGCATTGAAAAAACACGCTAGCCTCCGGGACCGCACGAAGCAACCACCAAATACTAAGGGTTGTGAGCTACCCAAACTTTGACCTAGCCTTATGGCTTATCACGATGATCACCGTATATCCCGATATAACACAGTAGAAACTTCAATTGATAGAGAGTAATTTCTAATGCTTCAAGAGACTTCAATTGATGAATATCAACTACAATTTAATTAATGCAACAACGATTCCTTAGATTTTAATTCCGTTTTTGCATTTTTTTTTTTTAAGTACATCCAAGATGAATCCTAATCCCCCAAATACTAAATTAACAATTTCTTACCTTAAATCTGACTTGAATTTTTGTATATGTTGCTTCTAACACGAAATTTATTCACAACTCTGAATTTTTAGTAGAAATTTTTAGAGAGTTTGTGTGAATGTTTGAAGGTGAAAGGTTGCTTCTAACATCTAAACAACACAAGAATGAACACAAATGAAATATTAAACAAAAACTAACGAACGAACATCAATGAACAATTAAACGAACACAAACGAATATAAATTAGACGAACGAATCTTGTGTTCATGTTTGTTTATTTAATTAAACGAACACAAATTTGGGTTCGTGTTCGTTCCGTCGTTCATTAAATAAATTAACGAACTTCCTGTCAAAAGTTTGCGGATGATTCGTTGAACGTTCAGTCCGTTTACAGCTTTATTCATATCTTCATCATCAATGATAAAGTTATAATCTTAGACGATGAGAACAATGATATTAGAAAATACATCAAGTAACAAAAGAATATTAATGTCAAAATACACAAGTTGTGCTAGAAGAAACAACGAGAATTTTGTTTTACTTTTCAATTGAATATTGTGTAATTTTTTAATCATACAACATAAGAAGTGAAAAACCCCTTTAAAAAATAGTATGTTGTATTTTTAAAATTTTTAAAGGGACATTATTATTTTATCTTATCCTGACATGAAATTTTTAGGACCGACCCAAAATTTAGTATGGAAAGAAAGATTGGCGGATGAAAGGGAGAGCTTCGATACACACCTTCTTTTTCTTCCAATAGGGTTTTTTGATTTTTGAGCTCTTCCGGTGATGGACGCCAATGAAGAAGGGTGTCGAAGGAGGAGGTTGTTGGAGATGAGTGATGACAAGTTTCTCTTTTCAGATGGTTTTTCTCGTAAGCTGCATTCAAATGACTTTTTTCTTGTGATTTAATAAAAGTCATAAGTTGTTAAAACATTTCTTTATAATAATTAATAAAAATAAATAAAGTAGCATTATTATTATTATTATTATTATTATTATTATTATTATTATTATTATTATCATCATCATTATTATCATCATCATCATCATCAATATTATTATGAGTTTATTTATTTAGGACCAACATGTTTTTACATTTTTTACGGTTTATCATTCTTAGGTTACTTTTTCCTTTCTAGTTCGGAATTTGTCTTTTTCTTTTCTCAAAAAGTCTTCTAATTTGATGACTTCTGACAGTTATCTTACTGCTAATTAAAACAATAATTTACTCAAGAAACTTGTTATCAGGTGACCAAATTCAAGTATCTTGATGCTTTATATATATATATATATATATATATATATATATATATATATATATATATATATATATATATATATATATATATATATATATATATATATATATATATATATATATATATATATATATATAAAGAGAGAGAGAGAGAGGTGAGTTCAATGGAATACCTATGTGCATCGGAAAACCCGGAAACCACTTAATAGCCATTGGATCAGGTGATGCATCACGTAGAAAGTCGATGCATCACGCGGGAATTTGATGCATCACGCGGGGAATTTGATGCATCACGCGGGAATTGTGATCCATTTGTGGTGGGGCATTGAGGTTTTCCAAAATTTTCTGATACATGTTGTCTTTCCATTGAACCCCTATATATATATATATATATATATATATATATATATATATGGTAGAATTTCATATATGTTCATCTAAAACTGCATAATATCATATATACTCAAACCAAAAAAAGAATTTCATATATATCCTTCTAAAACTTCATAATATCATATTTACCCAATTTAAAACTTTAATATCATATATATCCTTTCAAACATTTAAATATATCAAATATATCCAAATTATTTATTTATTCTTTTTTATTACTTTAAAACTCATAATAAATATTCATTAATAAAGAAATGACCAATCTACCCTTTTTATTTCTTAAACTTCATAATATCATATTTACCCAATTGAAAACTTTAATATCATATGTACCCTTTTAAACTTTTAAATATATCAAATATATCCAAATTATTTATTTATTATTTATTTATTACTTTAAAATTCATAATAAATATTTATTAAAAAAGAAATGACCGACTTCAGCTTAACGAACAAATTGAAATTTGAATCACCGAATTCCGTCAAGAAATAAAAGATCTGATATCTTAAAGTAATAAAAGATCATAAATAAATAATTTGGATATATTTGATATATTTAAAAGTTTAAAAGGATATATATGATATTAAAGTTTTCAATTGGGTAAATATAATATTATAAAGTTTAAGAAATAAAAAGGGTAGATTGATCATTTATTTTTAAGAAAATTACAGAAATGGTCCTTGTGGTTTATGTGATATTACGGATATCGTCCCTACAGTTCATTTATTACAAATCTGGTCCCTACTTTCATAGTTTCATCACGGTTTTGGTACCTCTCTCTAACGCCGTTCCTTCCCCACCGTTAATTGATATCTCGTGCGAATATGTTGAGGGTATTATGGTCATTAACCTACTTCCCTCTCTTTTCTCCTTCTTTGGAAAACGTGTCCAGACACCCTAATTAGAGACTCGTCATCTGCTTCCCATTTCACTTTCAATCCTTTAGGTTTCAACCATCTGATGCGAAGATATTTGTCATAGTAAGTTGAAGTCGTTACAATGTGGTTTATTCGAAGTTCATATGATTACGTTGATGAGCAGATACTGTATGGTGAGTTAATCGAAGTTCATATGATTACGTTGTTTGTCTTAGTAAAAATTTAATATTTACATATTAAAGGTCGTATTTGTTGATTTGTGCTTCTTTACATTTCTTTTTTACAGAAGATCATCCTACGTTATTCACAATCAAGCTTTTTCATGATGGGGTTTTTAGTAAGTTTCCTGGTAGGAAATATGTTAATGGAAAGATTACTTACATTGATGAAGTAGATTCTGATACATTTTCTATTCATGAGTTGAATGCTATGATTAAAGAAATAGGTTATAATGAAGAGCGGATCATGTATTACCATTTCAAAATACCTTATGTAGACCTAGACTATGGTTTGAGAGCTTTAGCATGTGACCAAGATGTAGTGGAACTTGCCAAATATGTTGGAACAACCAAGATTATACAAGTATATATAGAACAGTGGGAGACCAAATTAAATACTTATTTTAAGTCTCCACAGAGTAGTAAGGTTGTAATAGAAGAATTATCTGATGAAACTTCTGTAGACCCAAGGAAAACTAAGAAAAAAGATGCAAGTGGCTCATGCATGAAAAGACTAATGCTTGAATGGGTTGATGAATCTGACTTGGGTCATGCTAATGAAGCTACTGATTTGGGTGAGGGTAATGAAGCGACTGACTTGGGTGGGGGTAATGAACCCACTGATTTGGGTGAGGGTAATAAACCCACTGAATTGGGTGAGGGTAATGAACCCACTGACTTGGGTGAGGGTAATGAACCCACTGAATTGGGTGAGGGTAATGAACCCACTGACTTGGGTGAGGGTAATGAACCCACTGATTTGGGCCAGAGCAATGCACCTACTGATTTGGGCCATGCTAATGAACCAGTTGTTTTGGGCCAGGCTAATAAACCTACTGATTTGGGCCAGAGCAATGCACCTACTGATTTGGGCCAGAGCAATGAACCTACTGACTTGGGTGATGGTAATGAACAAATTGTTTTGGGCCAGGTTAATGAACCTACTAATTTGGGCCAAGGTGATACAGATGTTGAATTGAGGCATAATTCATACGAAATGAATGATGGGTTTGACCCGTTTTGGGATGAGTGTGTTCTGAGTATGGAAACTGGATTTGAACAAAGTGAATTGGGAAAGACAATTGAGAATGAACGACTACAACAAATGGATGAAAATGAAAGTGATGAGAGTGAATTCATTGTGGATGAACAGAATGAATTAGAAGAAGTGGCAGTTGACATGATGAACTTCAATGTAAACATTGATAAAGATGTTGAATGGATGGCTGAAAGAGACACAGAAGAGGATGATACAGTGGGTTCAGTAGAAGAGGAAACTGTTGATTTGGATGATTTCTATAGTGAGTCTGATGATGACATTGAAAAATGTAGGAAAAAGAGTTTGCAAAAACTTAGAAAGGAGAAGGAAGTCAGTAAGCAGGGACATGTCAAAACCATCTTCTATGTTGGTCAAGAGTTTGGTTGTAAAGATGAAGTAAGGAAATTAATAAGATTGCATGCTATTGAAACAATAAGACAAATACATGTGGTTAAAAATGATAGTGTGAGGGTTAGGGCAGTGTGTAGAGGGGGTATACCTTCTTTTGAGAAAGACAGTGGTGGGACCAGTAAGGAATCCAATAAGAAGGGTAAAATTGTGAATTCAAAAGATAATTGTCCTTGGGTGCTACATATTTCTAAAGGCAGACAGGAGGAGACTTGGGTGGTGAAGACATACATGGAGGAACACAAATGTTTACAAACCAGAGAGGTAAGCGTATGTACATCAACTTTTATTTCTCAACAAATTGAAGAAAGCATCATTCCTAATCCAGATATTCCCATCAAAGCCTTGCAAGATCAAATACAAAAGAAGTATGAACTGGGGGTTTCAAAAATGAAAATTTTTAGGGCTAAAGCGTATAAAGATTTGCTTTGGAAGTGTGCCACAGCCACCACAGTGCAAGAATTTCAAAGATGTATGGATGATTTGAAGAAGTTCAATGAAGGAGCTTATAACTGGTTAAAAGAGATACCTCCACAACATTGGTCAAGGTCGCATTTCACAGGTAATGAATTTAGTTGAATTGGAAAATAGATACACGTCTTTACCAATAATGAACACATCAATGCTTCATTGTGATGACAGGTCGACCTCACTGTGATGTTCTCCTAAACAACATGTGTGAGGTATTCAACAGACAACTCATTGATGCTAGGGATAAACCAATAATTACAGCTTTGGAATTCATCAGGGAATACTTAATGAGAAGGATAGTTAATGTACAGAAGGTGATTGAAAAAACTGATGGTCCACTCACTCCAGCTGCCAATAAAATGATGAACTCAATCAAGAGTGAAGCTGCTCAATACGTTGTGTTATGGAATGGTGGTGAAAAATACCAAGTAAGTGGACCATGGATGGACCAATGTGTAGTTGATATGGCAGCAATGCATTGTTCATGTAGAAGATGGGAGCTAACAGGCATGCCTTGTAAGCATGTTGTAGCTACAATATGGAACATGTCAGTGAATGGGAAAGAGGTTGGTATACCAGAAAGTTGGGTTCACCCATGCTATTTGCTTGAAACATGGAAAACAATGTACTCTTACAAGGTTTAACCAATCAATGGCAGGTAAAAATATGTTTAAACATTTTAGCCTCAATATTCAGTGTCTATTATACTAACAAAGTGTGTATGACAGACATATGTGGATTCCATCAACTTGTCCTATGAAGATCACTCCACCCAAGCATCATAACCAGGTTGGTAGGCCCAAGAAAAAGAGAAAGAAATCTACTGATGAAATTAGCCAACCCATGGTGAAAGGAGGTAAATTGATAAGGGTTGGGAAAAGTGTGACTTGTGCCAAGTGTCATAAAGTTGGGCACAACTCTAGAACTTGTACAGGGCAACAAATTGGAAGTCGTAATAGCAAAGGGAAAGGACAGAAGGCTAAAGCTATTGAGGAAGGAAGTCAGGCTGGAAGACATTCAAGGAAGCAACCAATTCAGAAAGGTGTTACTATCAGAGAGGGACTCAGAAGCAATAAGAAATCAAAGACAGGTGAGAATGACAATGTTGGAAAGGGAAAGACGAAGATGCACTAGTGCAATATGATAGGGACTCAGAAGCAATGACTTGGGGTTATTTTGACTTATTTTATGACTTGGTGTTATTTTGAGTACAATATGCATGTTTATTAGGCATTGGATATGCCAAAACCACCATATGTATGACTTATTTTGTGACAGTGACTTGGTATGACTTATTTGGTGACAATGACTTGGTATGAGTTATTTTGTGTCAATGACTTGGTATTATTTTGAGTACAATATGCATGTTTTATGTTTATTAGACATTGAATATGACAAATTCACCATCTTTATGACTTGTTTTGCAAAACAGAAAAGGCACAAACATTTCATTCAGTTTGCAAAATAGAGAAGACAGAAACATTTCTATAATTTACAACCAATACCCTTACATAATCTGGTGCCAACAATTACATTTCATTCACGTTCCAACAATTACATATGCAACACCCTTACATAATCTGTTTCCAAAAAATTCCAAAAAAGACTATGCATAAACGACCATCTTAAATACCCTTACATAATCAGGTGCCAACAATTTCATCCCAGATTCCTTTACAAGCACTTACATAATTAGGTCATAACAATAACTAGTATGAATAAGACCCAACTTCCAACCAAAAGACATTTCAACCTACGAGCTTCATCTGCACTTGCTTTTAGGGATTCTTCCATTTCGTTCTTAGCCTTCAACAAACCTGGGATAGTATCCATAGCTCGAATGCACATTGGTGGATCAACCCAACCGATGAAACTGCATGTAGAACCCTAAAAATCCAAAAGAATGAAATCCAGTATGACGTGTTTACAAGAATTCAATAAATGAGAATACTACTTACAGTTCTTGAACAACAATAAAATCGCCTCCTAGGATTTCTAGCAGTCCAAGAAGTCTTCAAAATTGCAATCGATCCACAAGAAGGACAAATAACCATTACTCTAATGTATGTGAAAGACAAAAGCAAATGAAAGTTAATGAAACTTCAATCGATACAGTGGGTATTAATGTAGGAAGGAGAAAAGAGAGGGAAGTAGGTTAATGACCATAATACCCTCAACATATTCGCACGAGATATCAATTAACGGTGGGGAAGGAACGGCGTTAGAGAGAGGTACCAAAACCGTGATGAAACTATGAAAGTAGGGACCAGATTTGTAATAAATGAACTGTAGGGACGATATCCGTAATATCACATAAACCACAGGGACCATTTCTGTAATTTTCTCTTTATTTTTTAATGGATATTTATTATGAATTTTAAAGTAATAAATAAATAATAAATAAATAATTTGGATATATTTGATATATTTAAAAGTTTGAAAGGGTATATATGATATTAAAGTTTTAAATTGGGTAAATATGATATTATGAAGTTTTAGAAGGATATATATGAAATTCTTTTTTTGGTTTGGGTATATATGATATTATGCAGTTTTAGAGGGACATATATGAAATTCTCCCTATATATATACACACATATATATATGGGCCGGATCAATGGGGTACCATGTTAGCCTGAGGAACCAGATTCCACCGTGTTTGGTTATAAGTAAAAAGGGTAATATAGTTAATTAGGTTTATCTTAATTAATAAATGACAAGTGATGAATTAATAAATTTCTTAACTATAGGGATTTATTTCTATAACAATATCTTTAATAAATTATAAAATGGGTTTTAGTGAACATGTTCAATCAGATTCGACAATGAGTTTTAGTGAACATGTTCAATCGGATTCGACAATGAGTTTTAGTCAACATGTTCAATCGGAGGTGTTAAATAAAGTTATTTATTATTTTCATCAAACCGTTCGTGAAAGTTCAATTTCGTATACACGTTATTGAACATGTGCAATCAGAGTTTATTATGTTTTTAGTTGTTGTTAACCCTTTTAGTGATAAACCAATATTGACGGTATTGAACATATTCAGTCGTGGTTTATGGTGTGTGTAGTCGATGAGTTCCATTTGGTGATAAACCAAAATTTATGGTGTGTCATCATTGCACATGTTCAGTATGGGTGTAAGGAATAATACTAACTGAAATGAAGATTTTCATGGGATACACAGAATTTTCGACTTTAAATTAAAATTTTCAACACCAATATCACCCCATCACTAAATAATGTGCGAAAGAAATTCCAGCAAAATTTATATTTTATTTAATGATTTTAATGATAAACTAGTATATTACCCGTGTACTACACGGAATAATAGATAACCTGTTTTTTCAAAACTATATATACATCTGAAAAATTATTACAGAAGCTACAAATAAAATAGCAATATTACACTGTTAAAGTGATTATAGAAAATATATAAAATGGGTTAAATGTAAAATACATAACTATAAATTAAATAATAACTAAAAAAGGAAAAAAAAATTACAGAAGCTAAGAAGTTTGGATAAGAAGCAAACAAAAGATGTGAGTTATAGACTCAAATTTAAATTTGAAATCCAAAATAACAGGAGTTATATACTCAAATTTAAATTTGAAATCCAAAATAATAGGAGGATATTTTATTTCTAAATAAATTTAGTTAATGCAATTATTATTTTAATATGGAAATTATAGATTATACACGTGTCGTATCCACGTTATGCCAAGTGTCATTCTAGTTAGGTGTCGAGTGTCATCTATTTACTTTTTTTAATAGAATAGATAGATGATTGGCTATAAATAATTTCCCGGTACGTCAGTCTAACATGGTACCCCATTGATCTTAATATATATATATACACACACACTAAAGATCTTTTGTGAACATTTTATTCGTTGTGAACGTTATGAACAACCATAAAATAACTTTGAATCTTATGAATTTTGTTGAAAATGCTACCGAACCCTTCTATTAACCTATTAATCTTATTGGATCCTGTGTATTTTATTGAATCCTATGAATTTGTCGAATATTATGAATCTTGTTGAATATATATATATTCATGTTGATCCTAAGGAACCTACCAAATTTGGTCTCCAGGATGGAAGTGTGTTTTTATAGAATGTCTTCATGGGAAGAAGCCAAGAAGGGTTGGAACTTGGAAACAATACATCTTGAAATTCACCAAATGTTTGCTTCACTGCATCTTTTATTTATGTAGACATTTTCCATTTTCATTTTCAATACCTTAACGAGAAATGACTGTTGAGAGAAGAAATGGTGAGGGGTCAATTGATCGAGGATGCATCCGTTCAAGTTATAAAGGGAAGATAGAGTTTAAGAGACCATGACACGAAATGAATAAACTCTTCAAAATCTTTTATAACAATGACATAGTTTTTACACAACTTACATACTTCACAACAAGATCTCGTAATTAAGAAGCCATGCCAGCATGAATTCGCAACAAGGGCTACTTGCAAAACAATGTCTCTCGTGTTTCATTGCCTGTCGTTGGGTTTACCCTAAAATGCAGAAGCAGTTAATGAACTTTAGTACTCGACAAAAGAACATATGCAAAGATATAATCATAAATGATCAACATGGTAGCTTAGTAGATTACCCATCGGCAATTTTGCAGAGATACTCCTTTTGGTCTTCTCTTAAAGGGACATCAGTGAAATCTGCCAGGAATAATAAAATTTATAACATAACCAAAACCAAAGATCAAAATTCATAAGTGAACTTATACCTGCGCCTGTTATGATTGATCCTTTGAAAGATGTGTTCCCTGTAACAAGTGCTCCTTCCAAGTTAGCATTTGTCAAATTCGCCTGTGAAAAGTCAACAAAAGTCCGCGTGACTTCCCTTCATAAACTTGTCGAAAGTCAAGATGGATGGTTTGTAGGACTCACCTTTGTTACATTTGCTAAAGAGAAATCAGCACCTCTAAGATCGGCATCAGAAAGATCAGCTCCTGAAATCAAGACCAAATGCATGAAACACTAACCCAATAACATCAAGCTTCATATCATCATGTAGCGGCAACACGTAATTCACTAATTCTCATTCATTATGCTAAGACATTGGCATACAAGAACGGTAAATCAACCTATTGCCAACTCTTGCAAATGCATTATGCTAACTCTTGGTGTGGGCCAAAATTCTAATCAACCCTTCAACTGTTGCATAATGTATGATAGTTTTTTGGAATATAGTACATTGTACAAATGATCCAATCATAATAATTAAGCAGATGAGATGAATCACTATATATGTTCCAAAATTTGAGTTTTGAGTCAAGATAATCACTTTCTGAATCCAAAATTGACATGGATTCTATTCATCTTTTGAAGATTAAGAACTTTGAGTTGGTAGAATTCTGCAAATTATTTAATAGAGACAGTCAACTTGTTTTCATATTATAACAATTTTAGCATACTAAAAGTGACTAGTTTGACCACAAAAGTCAAATGGCAATGGCATACAGAAACATATGATAATGCAAACAAGGAAAAGAAGAACTGAAGAAAACCTGTTAAATCCGCATCAAAGAAGCTAGCCCCAACTAACTTTGCAGCCTTGAAATTAGTTTGTCTCAAAATTGACTGCACTAAAAGGTTATAAATCATGAATTTTGAATTTTGAAGCTTAGTAATTTCAATTTCGAAACTAGAATTTGATACCGTTTTGAAATCTTGTTTGATCAAAGTCTTGCCGCTAAAATCCCTTCCAGTAAGATCCTGTCCTCTCGTGACTTCAGATCCATAAGGTCCTCCACCCTTTGATAATTATCACAACATGATCCATCAAACACATAGAAATCCAAAACCTAATTTAACGATTTCAAAACATGATGTTCTCAAACAGTAGAAGAAATTGAACTAACCTTGAATGCAAGAGCAGGATCAGCGGCGAAGAAGAGGGAAGCAGAAATCAGCGCTGTGATACATGATTTGGACACGAATTCCCCAAAATTGATGGAAGAATCGTCAGCGATTTTGACTTGGGTCCGTCCCTGTAATCATACGATTGATCGGTCTCAATGATGTTAGTTGGATTTTAACATGAAATTAATAGTAATAATGAGAAGGATTTTAGAGGGTACCTGTGAAAGGGAAGGAATTTGAAGAATTGGGAGAAGGGGAGAAGGGGGTTTGGAGTGGGGGAGACATTGGAGTTTAGAGCAAAACAAGGTGAAGCTGAGAACCGCCATTGTCAAGTTTGTAAGGGAGCAATCATATGGATAGAAATAATCCGTACATCACCACACTTCACACTAGATGTCTAGATAAATTGCGTTTGATTTATTTGACGGCCCAAGCTAGCATTACTTTTAAATTTTATTAATAATGTAATATTAATTTCTTTTGGGAATAATACTATTAAAAATTACTATGGTATCGAATTTTTTTATTTGACCTATTAACGTTATTTTTATTTTTGTTAAATACATGAAATGGTCCTATTATAATGGGTTAAAGTAGGGGTGTTCATGTTTGGTTAACCGAACCAAATTTACATTTCGGATGGAGATACCGGTTTCCGTAAATCTAAACCGAAAAAACAGGTTAATTGACGATCGTTTAACCAATTTTTGGATTCCGTTATCCAATTAACCGTTTTTTATTTAATAAATTAATTTTTAAACTAAAAAACTCTAATAATTAGTTTCCAAAAAACTTCAAATGCCCAAAATAATAAAAACATAAAACTACAAATTATCTATATAATATCTTTAAAAGATTGAACATTATCTTTAAAAATGTAATAAAAAACAAAAAAAGAACTATTTTATAATTTTTCTAAACTAAATTGTTCTAGTGTAGTTTTATATTGTTTTGGATTTAAGAATTAATGTAGACTAATAAATTAGTTAAAATTTTAAATAATTATTGGGATAAATGTTAATATTTATAGATATATAAATTAAAGTATATAAAATTAAATGTATTTTGGTTTTTCGGTTAACCTTCCGTCACTAAAATCATGAACCTAAACCGAAACCGAAGGTTTTATCAGGTTCAGTTAACCAAAACGAAATAATAGAAAATTTGAGTTCTGTTAACCTCAAAATCAGAACGATTTTTCTAGTTTTTCTTATTGGCTTTCGGTTTCAGAATTTTTTGAACACCCCATGGTTAGAGAGTGAGACAGTGAGGGAAATCAGGGTGGAAAGGATGGATTTGATCGATGTATATTATGGTAATTAAAAGACTCCCTCGAATGTAGATCTTTGTCTCCATCAAATATGTTTATGGATCTTGAAGCCCCTTGACTCCCTCGAAAATTGTCTTCATAAAAGGCTCTTGTCTCCGTTCAAAGGAACAAATCTCATATATTACCAAAGGTTAGACCTTGTTTGTTTGGAATAAGAGGAGTCTGATAACCCCATTATATTATAATAATAACATTTATCAAAGTAAATGTTACTATTCATAAGCTATTCATAGGAATACTAAAAACTAAAATACTAATATATACAACTTTGTGTAATATTTTAAAGAAAAGATTTGTAGCTTGGTTGGTTAGTGTGTTGTTTGTGATGGGAGAAGTCTTTAGTTCAAACCCTCTTGACTTCATAAAAATTGTTTTTAATCTTTACTACTAATAAAGCATTTAGCTTTTTACAAGTTATAATGCATAATGTACAATTTGTTAATGCTTATTTCTTGAATTTTAAGACTTACAAGTCTTTAAAGCATCATGTACAAGTATGTGATGCAAAAGAAATAAAAACGGATTTATTTGTAAATTTTGAATTCTTGAAAGCTGTGTTCTTGGAAAGACAAACCCGTTTTTCTTCACCCCACGCTCCTCTCATTGTCTGCTTGATAATTAGTCTTCCAACATCACGCCTCCTGCACCACCGCCTCCCTCCAACAGCCACCGCCTCCACCGTTACCGCCCGCCTTCCTTCTTGCCAATCGATGTTCATACCAGTTATCTGTGAGTGTTCCCTCCCTCTCGCTGATTGTCGTCTTACCTTCACCGGTGACAGCGCTGCTGCCCTCATCAACCACTGCTGTGGCGGTCCTCCACTGCGCCGGTCACTGCTGTTGCCATTGTTGGTCCTCTCACATTTCACCACAACAAGGTCTTTACGGGGTCACTGAACCCCCCTCCATAGCCTCGATTCCATGAAGGTATGTGCTTTTCAATCGATTTTCTGTTACTGTTTCATGTCATGGTTATCATTTGGGTTTTTTTTAGATTAAAGATACTTGTGATTTGGATCTGAAATCACCAAATTGATATGATTTGTAGAAGATGGAAGCATTGGGATGGTGGTTAATGTTAATGGGTTTCTTTTTTGTAACTTGATATTTGTTGTTGTTTTTTTTTTTTTTTTTTGCCTCAAAGTCATTCCTCAACTAAGGATACCAATGTAGGTACTCTGCTTCTCCAATTTTCCCCACTCAATTTCTTTTGCTCTTCTCTCATCACAAAATATGCTTGAGAACACCGAGAACGAAACGAAAGAACATCGCTCAAATTTTTAGACCGCGACTCTCATGTTGTTCTCCTCCTTATTCTAATGGTTAGACTTCTAATCCCCTACGACTCTTGATGACCCTCTCAGTTCAAGGTATTTACTGATCTTTCTTCCAATCTTTATATGTGCTTGTTGATTTTTTAAGATTAATCATCTGTGTTTATTAGGTTTTTCCAATTTCTCATTGATATTTGAGAAATTAGTTTTGTGTGATTCGATACTGAAGTTTGAATTTTGCGATTTGAATGGAATTTGTGGTTGTTGGTTCAGATTTATCTCGAGTACTGGCTGCACCCGATACAGAGAACGTAAATTTTTTGTGTGATTCGATACTGAACTTCTCCTTTCTTTTGATTTATGGATTCTGTACACTTACATTATATGGTGATCGATCTCATCATTAGAATTTAGAATTGACATATTGTCGATCATTCATCAGGTGTTCGTGACATTGGGTTCAATATCATTGCTTGTTTGTTCTTCACAGTGCTTGTTCATGGAGCCATGAGTTATGCGACTCTGCCTATAAGTTGTTGATTGCCCTTCCTTCTTATTTATCTTTTCATCCGGTTTTCATTGAATATCAATAAATCCAAAATTAAAAAAATGTATATTTTCATTACTCAAAAGTCAAAAATCAAAATGCATATCTTATAATATCATTTTGTTGTCTGTGATTATATCATATAGAGTAAAATAAATGTTGATATATAGTTCAATGCCTATTTTGGTATATGCACAATCGATTTCAGGTTTGCTCTTGATTTCAATTTGTTGTAGATCTTTTGATGTGTCAAACCAGAAAACCTAGGTCATTATGTTGGTTCATCTAGCATCAAACACACATAGTTTACTTATTTATTTTCTTGTTTTTTTAATTTAGATGATGGAGAGTGACTTGTTTACATTGATCTTAAAATTCGCACCTAAAGTTTGTTCTTTACTTATTTCTTTTTCCAGGTCAATCATGGCAACCAAGCAAGAAAGTGAATCATGGCAGTATTGCACCGAAGAACAAGAGGTAAGTGATTAGTAACAAATGCCATTTTAAGTTGTTTTACAGAATTCGAGCTATATGCAACTGAACCCAAAACCAAAATTGAAATTTTTTTGTTTAATATTTCTTCAGATTGTAAAAAATGAAAAGAAAAATCTAGAATTTGGTTTAGTTATATTTTTCAGCCATAATTGAATTTTCATACAAGGTCTGAGTACATGAGTCAATCTGGCTAAATAAATTGGTCTTAGTCCAAACTTAAAAGTTTGATTTCTGCTAAGTTTTTGGATTGTCTCTATGCTCTATTAATGAAAGTTTTCATTAGATAATGAAAACATCATAAATGACATAAGGGTATTGATATATGCTGCTACTTTGATTTTGACACGGTACACACAATTAATAGGAGCATCATATTTTATTCTTGTCCTTTTTACGGAGGTGAAAAAACATGGCACTTTAGAAGAGGCGAAAGAGATGGTTGTGTTGGTTCATATTTAATGATCTAACGTTGAACTCAAACTATAATTAAAAGCTTAAAAGACCAATCAATATTAAATTTTGTAAATGCCCACATCACTTTAGACTTCGATTTTATGATCGACATGGTTGGGTTGTGTTGGTCAGACAACACAAATGCTCCATGTCAATTTTGGTTATTGATTGCTATAAACGATTGAAGGTGACAAGATTGATGATATAAGAGAAAAGAAATAAGTTGGTTGCTATTATTAGGAAAAAATGACACTTCCTTGCTATACTATTTTCACTATTATGCTGGCTTCTGTGGGATGTTTTCTATTTTTTTACCTTACAAGTTTCTTTTGGGGCTTTGGTTTTGGAAATATTTGGTTTCAGGTTGGAAAATGTTCCAACACATTAAACATCCCCTTTGGTTTTGGATCGGCTTGTTTACATCCTTGTACCCATGTATAGTTTAGTTGATAGTATTGGCAGCAATATTGATCATAGAGTCACAGTTGTAGATACCATGTTATTGAGCTTACGGAAGCTTACATAATACTGATGGTAAGCCTTTTTTCTATGACTGAAAAAGCAGTTTCATACGTGACTTGTCCATACCAGATTCAAATTTTCATGCATAACATTATAAATGTAATAGAACGATGCCCATGTTGCGCAGCATAAATGAAACTTTTGACGCAAACCCAGATTAGAGAACCAATATCAATATATATACATACTACTATATAATGCATTTAGTTGTTAGTCTTAAAAATAACTCTTTAGAATGAGTCTAGCTGTAATATTTCTGATTTTCATATTTGGAAAGTAGAGTTCCTTATGTGTTCCTAATTCAAGTTTCTTTTGGATACTTTGTGAGCCTATATTTAATGCTACTCATTGCTTAATTTTTTGTTTAATTTGTTTGAAATTCTAAAGATACTTTAGCTTCTATTAGTCAAGTGCAAAACAATCAATTAAAGGGTTCCTTTTTTGCACTATCTGGTCTGCCTTTGTTTATCTTTTTTTTTTGTTCAGGTTCACAAGATGCTGATAAAGAAATCATTATTGATAAGACTTTAGTCAATACACTGTTGTACATGATGTAAGTGGTTGCTAATATTCATCCACAAGCTCTTGGTTGTGGTGTTTCTACAGGTAAGTTTTTCCCCACTTTAACGAACTTTTTTGTTCTGTGCAACTTTAAGTCCTGTTTTTAATTTCTAGAAATCTGATTGTATTTCCTGTGAACCATTTGACACTATGCAAATTATATAGATAGTGTTTCATTTATATTAACAAACTATTGGTATAATTGTCACCAAAACCTAGCTGTATAACTCTGATTTCCTCTAAATTTTTGCCTATAGGTGTTGGTGCAGTTTGCAACACAGAAAAAGTTGAAGCAGGTACAATTGTTGCTATTTTGGTCTTGGAACTGTTGGTCTTGCTTGATTTAATGGTTTTGTTCATATTGCATTGGCAAACAACTTGTGTTTTGGTTCAAGTTTAATGTTGGTGGTGGTAATTCTTTATTTTTGGATATGAAATTTAATATACTAAATATGTTCGTCGTTTATGCAGTATGATCATAGGAAGTGTGTTCAACACTGGTGCAACGAAAAGGGTGTCATGTGCCATCTGGTACGTTTTCAAGATCAAATATTTGAAATCCTTGTTGTCTCATTTTTTTTTTCTGATTTACTCTGGACCAGTGGAACAAATCATCATGGTTGGCCAAGAAGGCCATTGGTAACTGTGTTTGACATAAAAACTTAGAGATTTGTAACTGTGTTTTGTTTATTTGTGCTTCTTTCTATTCTGAGTCCAAAATGGTGCTGGCCAAGAAGGCCATTGGCCTTCGACCTGACCCTATTCGATTATATGTTGATGGTGGATCCTTTGAATGCCATTATCCATCACATTTGCTGCCCAAACTACTTTTTAAAAACAGAAGGATTCTGTTGTTGTGTGTTTTCATCTGTGTGTGTGCGACGGCCTGTTAAAAACAGCAGCAACAAATATAAATATATATGTTGATGTATTAAACTTTCAAGGGAATAATTTCTACTACTATTAAAGCATTTAGCTTTTTACAAATTACCATGCACAATGTACAACTTAATAAAGCAAGATCTTGAATTTTAAGACTATGTATAAGTAGTTAAGCATAAAGTACAAGTAAGTGTTGCATACACAATTTAAACTCCTGCTTTTGAAATGTTGAAAATTGTGCAAACATTGGAAGCTACAAAAATGCATAACCTTAAATTTTAAGAAGTATAAGTTTATGATGCATAATGTACAAGTCATTATTGCATTCCATTCACAAAAATAATTTTGAATCGTGGCTTTAAATTTCTTGAAAACTGTTGCACGCTTCCACAGGAAATAGGCGTGCACCTTAGAGACAAATGCATCAGGGGACTAACCGACTCTTCTTCTCTTGTGGTAGCTTCCAAGAACCCGCTCCATTTAGTCATTCCTTCCGATTATAATTCCAGTTGAAGATGCAGACTGCAGAACATCATCTTCGGTTCTGATTTGTATTTCCTAATAATTGGCGACCGTTCTCTATCCTTCCCAGGTTTGTACATGGTTTCCCTTCTCATTTCCGCCATTATTCAATACTTTTGCAAAAATGAAGTACCCAGATGCGATGGGTATTATTCATCGATGACAAAGCCCTAATACAAACCAACAACAACATCATCACTATCAAGTTCCTCTATTAGTGAGTGTTTATACGGTGTGTTCCAGATTTTTCGATTTAGCAAGAACCCTAAACGATGAAGGTTATTCTTTAGAAGTTCTTTTACTGTAAGCTTGTGATTCCTAATGGCACAATATATTGTATGCATGGTTTGCACAATAGATGTTTGATGAAATGCCTCAATGGAATTTGTTTGAGTTTACAAAAGGATGAGATGTTTGTCATTTTTACTTTTTTTCATCGTTGTTTTGCTTCCATTTAGTGTTCCTAACTTGGTTAATGTACTATGCAATCAATTCTTTTATCTTCTGATGCATACTAACTGTTCTTTTTGTTAGAAACTTCATTGGGTAACATTATTTTTGTGTCAATTGCTCTCTTCTTAAAATGTAAGTTCGAAACCATGTTGGTTTGGCTTCTTTAGCATGTTGGTTTGGCTTCTTTAAGTTCTTGTTGATTTTGGTTGTTTTGAAATTCATTATTTTTTAAATATCTTTTTGCAGGAAAGTCATGTATATGGGTCGTACTATTAAGTTGATCTTGGAATGACAGTTTTGAATGTTAGATGTTTTGGTAAATATTTTGTTTGATAAACTTGATTCGTTGATAACTAACTTAATATTGCATTGGTATTAGCATAGTTAACACTTAAGAATGACATCATGTTTATGATAACTTATTGTACTGTTTAAATTTATATAAAATTTAATAGGTAATGCACATTTGATTTTGTGATTATAGTATTTGAAGTCGTTGCTTTTTTTGTTTTGTAGATTATCAATTATGATGTCTTATTCTAAAAGTATTTTGCTACTTTTATAGGAATTGCTTTCACTATGTTCAGATGAGAATTCGTCACCCAAAGGTTTTTCCATACGTTTGTTGGTATAATGATTGTCTGCACTATCTTTGTAAGTAGCTTTTTTTGTGTTTCCGATCAGTATATATTGTCACATATAGTGCAGATTTTTCTTTCTTTTTACACTCATTGAAAATGGCATTTTGCAGCACAAGTTTTATGTCAGGTGCTTCAATGAAAATTTTCTGTAGAGTAAATCTTTTACATCTGGTGTATATGCTTTGACAACATTTTTTTAAGCGGTTTTGTAATTTTTTGACTCCAAAAGTGCTACAAAGTATTGGTTTTGGTTGTTTATTTTTCTTATTTATGTAGACAAATGTTAATGCATCTAAATCACTGAATATTGCTACAAAGGGAAGAAAACCTGTTGTAGTGATTTTTGTTGGACGAATATTAGCTTCAATGCATGATCGAGTCTTGAAACATAAACATTGCTTTAGATGGAGGTGTTCGGGCAATAATTTTATAAAGTTCTGAGGTGTCTTATCACACATATTTGGCACTCTTATCACACACATTATATACAACATAGGAAACATGAAATAGTCGATTAATGATTATTTTTTGTTTTTCATTTTGACATAGCGCACAACTCCAAACTACCATGCATAAATTACATTATTTTGTTTCCTTAGGAGAGGTTTAGAAACTTTCGTTTGCAGGTTTTTATTCTATTTCACACCATTTTTTTCCTGCTTAATTTTTTTTTTTGTGATTTTTGGTTTTTTTATGTTTAATAGTTGTTTTTTACATATAAAATGAGATTTAAATTTAATCACTTAAGATTAAGAGCGTATGTAGCTTACTCTCCATGACTTTTAATTTTGAACCTTATTAGGTTTCTCTGATGATTTAATATAGTATATATAACACATTGATGAGAAATGAACTCTGCTGTTAGCGATTTCTTATCAATTTTATAAAACAGGTCTTGAAAATCTCATTTATTTCAAAAGCAGGGCCAAAGGTGATTTTGTAAAATGGTGACTGTGAAGTTAAAAAAAATACATAATCATGTTCTAAAATGTACTGCCAAATATTTCTTATTGCATTTGCAAGCTTCATAAGCTGAAAAGTTGCATATGTGTAGGTTAAAGTGATAGAACTCATCTTTTGTTTTTGTATTAATTGAATGTTTATGATGATTTATTTTGGTGAATAATGACATTAGGAGGAGTATGTTGTCGAACATGAGGAAAACTCCTTCTTTCACAGGATGTGACAAATCATCCATATTGTTGTTGTTGGTGATATGGTCTTTGCTTTTACTCAATATGGACTCTGTGGTATGTTAATCATTATCTAAAATTGTTAGTCCTGCATTGATTTTCACTCTTTAGACACGGATGCAGGCTGTATAGAATATTCTCGGTCAGTGACTTCCGTTTGTTTTTTTATTGTTGATGCATTTGCATGTATTGACAGTATTTGGTCATGTAACAGGGGGTTCAAATGAAATATTTTGAATTACACTCCTATTGTATGAAGGGGGAGCATTATTTTGATATATTTCAGTAGGATTAGTTGTTTATCATGGCAACCAACTAATATAAATATTATTGATTTTGTCACTAAACCTTTCTGTTGGTGTTTCTTTTTTTTTTTTTTTTGTAATTTTTTGCCCTTTAGATATGGTACTATATTCATTTTATGCTTTTTTACAAGTTTTAGTTTGGATCTTGTATATTAGGACTACTGTCCACATAAAGAAAGTTCAAGGCAGGTTGTTTTAGTCAGCTTGAATAATTAAATGTTTTTTTTACAGGTAATTAGATTCATATTTTATTATAGCTTGAAACAAGGTAATTAGATTCATAGTTTTAGTTTGGATCTTGTATGTTAGGACCGCTGTTGTTCTTTTCATTTTGCAGCAACAAACACCACCTATTACTTAGTTTAGTATAGCTTGAAACAAGGTTAGGTGCTGCTGTGATATTTCTTTCTATTTTACTGTTACAAGCACACACCATGACACCTGATGAAATTTCTATTTTAATGTTTTTACTGATCTTTCGGTTTTCTGTTACGAACAACAACACTCCGAGACTCCCAGAAGTTTTAGAGTCCCTCACACACACACTTAATCTCAAATTTATTGCAGCCATATGTGAAGGATAAATGGAGTATAATTGTTCAATTGATCAAGAAATCAGTAGGCTAAGGTCGTATAGCCATACAGAGACTCAGCAAAGTCACAAGTCTCTGACTGCACATCTCACACACTTACATTTTCTATTACTATTTATATGCAACGAAATTATAGGATAATGGGTGAATTCACATTACAAATGATCAGGCAACATCACTAAATTGAACCAGAACCAAGGCTGATAGCCAAGGCCTTTTTGGCCAAAGTCTTGGACTTGACAAAACAAAGACTAGAACCATTTTTAAGTTGCTGTGAATTTGACTTAAACATCAACAAATGCGATATACAACTCCAGAAGATCCACAAATGTCTCTTGGATATTACAAGGTAAACATGGATCTGTGATGTAGTTATGCTAAAATGTCGCTAATCAAAATCGTGTTCCTTTGCTGAAATTAAACTTGGATATGATGAGGTAATGTAAATATCTCTCTGTTTGTGCATATTCTACCACTCTAAATAAAGTTGAGGAGATAATGCTAATACACAGTGAAAGATTAGTTACAAGAGTCGGGATTGTACGGCACACAAATAAAAAATAAATTTTTTTCACCGCCGCTTTGCGCGGGTACACTACTATATATTGGAATGTAGCCATGCATACCCATAAATAAAACAATTATTTGTAATTAAAGGTTTAACTTCAACTCTTCAACCATTTTAACAAAAAAAAAGAGAGACAGAATTTGTATTCTTGTAAATACCTGAAATCTGTCGTAAAAAAAATTTTAATAGATGAAAGTTAGGTTGAAGAAGGAAATATAGATAATAGAGATATTTGTGCAAAAAACCATCATCATGTTGAACATTTTTTGTGATTAAAACCTCCAATCATTTTTTATTTTATAAAAAATCCAACTAACTAAAACTTATCAAAATGATTTTTTTTATAAAAAATGACTTGCAACCTGATGATAAAAAACCTCAACTAACTAAAACTTATCAAAATGATGTTTTTACTCTCAGAAAAATGACTTGCAACCTGATGAACCGGTTGTATTCTGCTGACCAATCATTGATCTCTGACGAACATTCTTTCCAGCAAACACATCTGTCTGTGTTTTATTATTCAAATTCACATTTTTTTGTTGGAATTTAATTTCTCGGTGAAAGTTTGTTGGTCGCTGATGACTCGTCGACGGTGACCTATGACTTTCAATCGGTTACAACCGATAATATCTCAATCCCATGAGTTTTTGCTGCTTGAGGATTTTTTGTGCAATGAAAATTGGTTGAAGGTTTTAACCATAAAAATGGTCTAACTTAAAGATTTTTTGCATAAATAATTCTAATAACAAGCAGTGGAAGCGCTTGATAGAACATTACAAGATATCATAGGGGTCGCACTCCCATTTGGGGGAAAGATTATGATTTTAGGAGGTACATCACGTGGTACTATAAAGGTATTGGTGACCCCTGTCAAGAAATTCAATCGAGATGGAGTCTACACATCAAATGTGGTGTATCAAGAAGTCTTGCGTGATTATTAAGGTACAATCCTATAGTTCGCATTACTCATATGTTTCAATACTTTATCTTTGATAACTATCAACCTTTTATTATTTGCAGGATGTACATTAAACGGATCGTTCAAGTGAAGCATTATTATATTTGGATATTTTGGATGCATAAAATGAAAAATGCTTGTAAATTTTTTATCACAAATATATTTGATTATATTTTTGTCTGTAACCATATGGTTTTTATGATATTTGACTGACATTGAAACTTAAGGTATTTTTCTTTTACGTTGTTTAAAGATATTATTCATCATCGTCATCTATTAAACGAACAAGTAATCGAAAAAAATATTTGTCGCCGCCGCCGCTTTGCGCGGGCATGTAGCTAGTATTAACTCAATTGGTTTTTTACATGTTGAGTTAAAAACTAATATATATTTATTTTAAAATATTATTTTTTGACATAAATTAAACTAATTTAGTATGAAACATTTTATTTCCTAAATATATTTTTAGAAAATATACATTCTTTCTTCACGAATGTTTGAATAATAATGATCCTGTTTTTTTATACACCACCTCAAATACAAATGTATAAGTATTACTCTCTTCGTTCCAAATAATTGTCCACATTTGACTTTTGAAGTTTTTCTTTTTCAACTTTAACCTCAAATATATTAGTTTGTGTTATATAATGTTTGATTAAAATTATACCCATGAATATTCCTTTAAAACCAAATCCTTTTATATATTTCGCATCACATATCATATAACACAAAGAAAAATATTTAATGTCAAAGTTGATGAAGAATTACTTCAAATGTCAAATGTGGACAATTATTTTGGGATGGAGGGAATATTATTTATATGATTTTTCTAAGTCCTCCAAACTTCAAAGTCAATTGTATGTACATAAAACAGATAACGTGAGACAAGGATTAATGTTGATGAATGATTATTATGTTCATGAGTGTATGAAATTCTTTTTACAAATATTGTATAAATATTTTTTTGATGTTTAATAATAATTATTCAACTGTATTTATATTTTTATTTTATATTGCGGTCACCTTTTTTTTATTTGTACCAGATATTTTAAAGTAAAAAATTTTAAGTATAGGTTTTTTTCGTTATTATTATTAATAATTTACTTAATAAATTAAAATTTTAAATGATGTTGTTGATTATTACTAAATGAAGCTGTGATGTATAACAAATTTCGAATGAACAGAATTGTATGGATGTGAAAAAGTTTTAAAAAAAATGAATAAAATAGAAGATTTTGTTGATTTTTATTCCTTTTCATATTTTTTATTAATTGGCATTGATATTTTTTTAATCTTTTTCAACATACTTTGGAATCAAAAGTTATATTCTGATTGTGGTGGTGTGAACAATTTTGGAATCGAACATTGTATTCAAAGTCAATAACGCATCATTTCAAAAAATTTTAATATATTTAATTGAAATAACATAACATTTTGCTTCAAATATCAAATATGTATGTTAATATGGTAGCTTTATATATTTTAGTATTTTTCGTATGACATTAAACACCGCCGCGAAGCGCGGACAAATTTCCTCGTTAACTCTAATTTTCAAATCTAAAACCAATGTAGACTGTTTATTTATATATAAAAGTTAAAAATGTTTGTACTCTGAAAATTCCTCTAAGTTTTAAGAAGGAGAAAGGGACCTCAATAAAATTAACATTGTGTTCTACATTGAAGAAAGTAAAAGATGGGGAAAGAAGGACATGAAGAAGAAATGAATAGAATTAAATAGAAAGGATGATAAAATTTTTCCATCAATTTCTTCCTATTAATTCTTGAAAGGAAGAGATAGAGAGACAAAAATTTTACCTAATTGCAACCCTTTTTTCTCCTTAAATGAAGTCATGGAACACAACTGTATTTTTGTATTTCTTTCAAATTTAATATTTAATTTGTCTCCTTAATTAAATGAGGTTGTACACAACATATATGAGCTGAGTATCTTTTTCTACAAACCCTATCATAATTCATGTTTTCCCCATCACCATGCATGGCTCCTCTCGATCCGCAATAAACACCAGCCCATCCTTTGTCGTCCTTGAAGAACTCCGTAGTCGACCACGTGCTTAAAGTCAGATCGAGCTGATCAATCGCTTCCCTTTTTCTCCATCACCAGTACGTGATTTTCTCGTCAAAAACGTACACACACACAACTTCAATCAAAGTAACAAAGTATTTCTTTTTTGTTCTTTTTTAGCTTTTACAATTGAAATAATACATTTGTTTGGTATTATGGTGGGTGGTGCCCCATAACTTTTAGATCAGATGTAGTTTTATCTGATAATCATTTTCATCGGTCGTCAAGACATGCATGGCCGATATCACACATAATGGGGTGTGATATATATATATATATAGACTTTGCATGCTTTGATTTTCATAACTTTTAAACGAAAACACTAAAATTTTGTGTAACATGTGTTTGAAATCAATTATAAGGCCGGGATAAGAAACTAGTTAGTTTCTAACTTGCAGTGGAAGCCAATCTAGGACCATTTCGGTCTAACTTGGTTAGGTCCAACCGTCCAACCAAACACACACAATCAAACAATTCAAACACATACTTTGGTTGATTTATGCCTAGAAATTTCAGATCAAGCATAAATTTTAGCTTAATAAAATCTTGTACTTCAACGTGTTACAAACATCATGCAACTCAATTTCACTTGATATATTATGAATCGTGGCTTAAACCTACAACTCGATCAATCACAATACTAACCTTAAAACACTAACAATGGATGAAATTGCAATGAGGTTAACCGATTGAATGCTTGATTTTCATTGATGAAGAAGGATCGATGATATGATGATAAAGAACACAGTTTCGACTCTCAAAGAGAAATTCTCTCACACAGTTAAAAGTTTTAGGGAGATGAATGTGATATGCAACTTTGGTCCATACTTGTACGATGTACATGTTTTCCAAGTTTGGACAAATTTTAAATTTAGTCCTTTGACATTACAATTTAATGTTATACTAGTTTATTACCTACGTATTACGCGGATATTTTTAATATATATAAAATATAAAAAATAAAAAAAACAAAGATATAAATATTATTTTTTTAAACAAAAGTATATAAGATGATATTATTATTTATTATGACTTTTTAATTTTGTATATTTCTAAATATATATGAAGAGTAATTATTTTCTTATATATTTTTTAAACTTTTATTATATTATCTTATAATTAATAAATTAGTAGATTATTAGATTTTGTTTGATTTCATTTGATTTGAATTTAAAAGTGGATTATATTAGATTTGGATAGATTTAACTAATAAGTTAGTTGAGTATTAGATTTTGTTTAATTTGATTTGAATTTAAAAGTGGATTATATTAGATTTGGATAGATTTGATTTAAATTTCTTTATTATTTTTAAAATCTATAAGTGCCACGTGTCGATTTCATGGTGACGACACGTGGCTTCACCAGAATTGAGTATAGTTACTCTTTTAATAGTATAGATAGAGATAGATATTATTTTTGATGGTGAGAGAAAGTGTCAAATCTCAACAGTTGGATCGTGATGCATTCAATGAGAGCCCTTGACAAACGATGTTTCTTGATATGCACAAGGCTCAACCTTTTACAACAGCAGTTAAAAGTTCAAGATGAAAAGGTGCAATTCTGGGGGTATTTCTTAAGGGGGTATTAATACAACACACGAGAGACATACTAGTGTTAAGAGTTATCGGAGTTAACTCGTTACAGTTCCTAAGAATTATCACAAACAACTTTATATTTATGTTAAATGAATAACATTATTTACAATGTTTATGACATCATAATTAAAACAAAAATTAGTTATTGAACAAAGGTTGTTACACCCGAGTTAGGGACGTAAGTGATAGTTGCGTGTCCAAACCAATTCTGATTAAGAGTTTTATACTTTCTGTAACAAAAGGTGTCAAAATGGTATTTAAAAAAAATTGAGAAATTGAGAAAACATGATAAAGTTTTTGTAATATTAACCCTTTAATTTATTTATAAATGAGTAAAAGGGTGTTTGGATTTGCGTTTGAAAAAGTGCTGTAGCGTTTTGGAAACTAATAATCAGATAATTGTTGTAACAAAAAGTGCTGCAGAAAATGTAGTGTTTGGTTTAGCTTCTGCTGTTTGATATCATAATTATCAAATAATCAGTTTTTAAAGTGTTTGGATTTGCGTTTTTACTTGTAAAATGACCAAATAATCACTTATTAAGCAAATAAGCTACAATTTTTAACTTATGTGGTAGGACAAACGCTAAACGCAAATAATCACTTATTAACGTATCCAATCCAAACACTTTAAACCAATTATTTGCGTTATTGTAACGTAATAAGCTAATAATCACGTTTATAACGCAAAACCAAACACTCTCTAACAAATACAATTTTTAATAGTTAGGTATTTTGAAACATGGACAATGGCACCAACTATTTATATACTTTTGAATGTATGCACATTTATGCAGTGTACTTTTATTTGTACACATTTATGTAGTGTGCTTTTAAAAGTGTTTCAATTAGATAATTGGCTGACATGATCACTGGTACAACAGGTTACCATGTTTTATCAAACTTCATTTCTGTACAATTTATGTAATATATTTTTTTATACACATTTGGCAGTCAAACTTTTAAAAATGTTTCAATCAGGTAGTTGGTGACCTGATGTTACCGGTAATCTGTTCACTCAGTTATCTAATTAAAACACTTTTAAAAGTACACTAAATATGTGCATAAAAAAGTACACTACATAAATGTGTATAAACTCAAAAGTACATAACTATATGTTGTCATTTTCCGTTTGAAAAATCATAGATTTGTATTGTACTACCATCGAGGCATCAATATATACAGATAGTATATGTCTGATATGCAACTTAAGAAATAGAAAATTGTAAGAACTTAATCTTATGATTTTGAAATATCTTGACTCAATCTTATCAATAACCCTGTCTTTGGATACTTTTCTCAAAGCTTATTAAAACCATATCTTATTGCATGTAATTTTTGAAATTAACTTGAGCTTATAAAAAATAAAACTGAAAAAATAACATTAGTAAGTTATGCTTCTTATTTATTTGTTTATGTTATTTTATGGGTATGTTTAGCAATACTAGTTGTAGCTTGGAGTTTTTGAAAGAGATAGAGTTTTTAGTAACCGGAGTTTTTGGGAGCTGAAACTTTTTAAAAGAACTGAAACTTTTAGTTTTTATAAATTTGTTTGGTAAAAGTAGTTATAGCTGTAGTTTTTAGCATTAAAGTATATAAAAATGTATTAATATTAAGAGTAAATTACAGAAATAGTCTCTGTGGTTTGTTCAAAAGTGATTTGAAGGAAAAAAGGAATTAAGTTTGACCAAAAGCTACAAATCTTTTCAAACGTTACATCTACTAGCGTTTCATAAAAAAAAAAATTTTTTTTTTGAAAACGTTACATCTACTAGCGTTTAGTTAACGAAAACTAGTTATTTTTCAATTTCAGTTTTCAAGTTATAGTTTTTAGAAAAAAACAAGGGTTTCTATGAAAAGTGAAAACTTGTTTAGATGATGAAGTTTTAGTTTTAAGAAAAATAAGATGGGTGATTATAAAATAAAAAAATAGGATAGGTGATTGAAAAGTAAGAGAGAGAAAGAGAGTATTATAAAGAAATAAGGTAGGTAGTTGAAAAGTAAGAGAGAGAATATGAAAAATGGTATTATAAAAAGTGAAATGAAAATTTATGAAATTGTTGTTAAGTAAACACATTTTCATTTTTGTTGAAAAATGAGATAAAAATTTTGAAAAATTTTCAGGAACTAAACGCACCAGTAAAGCTTTTTGAAGATAAAAACTATTAAAAGTTTTCTGTCAAACATAACATATGTCTTTTTACATTTTTCACTCAACTACTTTAACAAACAAGAGTAAATTACACAAATGGTCCCTGTGGTTTGGTGTTTTTTGTTCTTTTCGTCCCTTAAAGTTTTTTTTTTGCACCAATGGTCCCAAAATCCCAAACCTTTAACACAAATGGTGCCTCTGACTAACATCCGTTAACTTTGACCGTTAGAGAGGATGGCATTTTCGTCTTTTTGTCATTTAGGGACCATTTACGTAATTTTCTAATAAACTTTTAAAACATAAAAAAAATTTATAATTTATTTATATTTAAACAAAATATTTCCATAATTCTTCTTCAAGCAAATTAAAGAAATCATCTTCAAACAAACAAAATGGGAATGGAGAGAGGTTTTGCTGGGAGGTTCGATCTCGTCTCATTTCATTGCAATGAAAACTCAAAAACAGGGATCCAAAAAAAACCCCATGTAAAATCTCAGTTTTGTGAAAATAAAACTCTCGGTGCATTCAGAGCACCACCATATCAATAAAATTATTCATTCTGGGGGCAACTATCAGAGATGAGAATTTGGTGAAGAATGTTGGATAAAATGTCTAAGCAGAAGCAGGATCCTTGGCAATCTTCTCAGCCTTGGCAATCACCTCGTCGATTCCTCCTCCCCTTCCACCGCCACCACCTCCGCCTCCTCCCCTTCCGCGGCCACCACCTACGCCGCCTCCCCTTCCGCCGCCGCCACCTCCCCCTCCTTCATCGTGGGATTTCTGGGAACCTTTGTCGTTGTCGGAGAGGGTACGCGATGACGAATGGGAGGATATATCCACCGCCGCCGCCTCGGAGACGGTGGTAACAACCACCATTGAAATCATCTCTTCCCTCTCTAATCTTGAATAATAACGAATAGAAGACGAGTATCCATCTAAAGAACGAGATCTGGGTTTCGTAAACAATCCAAATCTGGGTGTCGGTTGATATGAAATAGAAAAAGATCCCAACTAAAGAAAGGGATTTGGATTCTCAAACCCATTTAAATCCAACCTCTAGATATGGGTGTGCATGAGCAACCATGGAATATGTTCTCTGTAAATGGAAACAAAGATGGGGAGGTCTTATCCATGATATGGGTTTGGTGTGGATCTGTGACTGCATCTTCTTGATTTAGGGTTATCAAGTTAGGGTGTGAGATAATAAATGAATTGTTATTTAAAAATGAATATAAAATAAAAACAAAAAAAAAAAAGATAAAACTATTAAAAAATTACGCGAATGGTCCCTGAGATTGCAAATGACGAAAATACCCTTATGAGTTAACAGGACTAACGGATCAAACTAACTGCAGGGACCATTTGTGTGAAAGCTTTGAGATTTTGGGACTATTGGTGTAAAAAAGAAGTTTAAGGGATGAAAAGAGCAAAAAGCATCAAACCACAGGGACCATTTGTGTAATTTACTCAACAAACAATTAAAAACTTTAAAATATTACACATTAAGCCACAAGTTTTAAATCAAGCTTGGACAACTTGCAACTACTTCCTTACTTTTAGTTGATCCCCTATTATGTTTTTAGTTTGGTTTCCACAAAACATCTTTTATTCATCTGTTGTTGGGAGAATGGGAGTCACAAAGGTAGGAAAAGAATATAGTATCAAGAAATTCAATTTTGGGTTGCTATCTTTTAAGGTTTTACACCACTGCTTAACTAATTATTTTTATACGACTTATTTTGAGTATATATGAATATACAAGTTTTCCCGCCGGTTTAAAAATATTCTCAATAAAAGTCAAATGTTTGTTTATAAATTATACTATAATTGACTTCTAGACCAACTAACTCATAATCTACGTTGTAAGGGGGTGTTTGGTTTGCAGATTTTGTTTCCATGAGATTTGCGTTCTGTTAAAGGATTTGCATTATTCAGCATTTTCATTTATCAGGATTTTATCAAAGATTTTATGTTATCTTTTTGGAAAAGTTTGCTAATCTGAAGAATGCAATGTGACATTGATTTAAAATCTTTGGAGGAAAGCTGAGATTTTAAATAACTAAGAATTGTGGGATCTACGAAATGTTGATATTTTAAATCAAAACTGAAATCTGTGAACCAATTTTGAATGAAAAATCTTCAAAATCACAGGAAATCCCACGAAATCCGGCCAACCAAATGTCTCCTTAGGGGCGTTTGGTTCGCAGATTTTTTTCTTCTGGGATTTGCATTTTTTTCAAAGGATTTGCATTATGTAGCATTTACATTTGTCAGGATATTGTCAAAGAATATGCATTATCTTATAGAAAAAATTTGTTAATCTGAAGAATGCAAAGTAACTGGGATTTAAAATCCTAGGGGGGAGGCTGGGTTTTTAAATTACAAAGAACGAATGGATTTATAAAATCCTGTGATTTTAAATCCTTACTGAAATCTGTGAACTAAACACAAGATTTTAAATGCCAGAAAATCCACGAACCAAACGTATATATATATATATATATATATATATATATATATATATATATATATATATATATATATATATATATATATATATATATGTGTGTGTGTGTGTGTGTGTGTGTGTATGTATGTATGTGTAACCTTGTTGGTATAATTATCATCACATGTTCAGAACTGAAGATGGAAAGAAATAGAGAAAGAAAGAAGTGCTTGCAAATTCAGACAAAAATTGTGAAAATGACATTATATTAAAACAAAAATTGGGTATCGAAATCTTTATTTTCAATTTTTAGATTTGTTTATGTTTCTAGTTACATTGTGCTCTAATTCTCAATTCATATTTTTTTAAATTTTTTTATCTTAATCTGATTTTATATTAAACTTAGTTCTTTATGCTTTTGCTTTCTTTATAGGGTTTATTATAAAATAAACCAACATGCTTTTATATTTTTTATGTTTTCGTCTCTTCATTTTTTTTCTTCATAAAAGTCCTCACGTTAATTAATTTTGGTTTAGTGAAAATTGAATATTAAAACCCAGTTTTTCAGTCTCTAAAAACCTGGTCTAATTATTAAAATCGGGGTCTAATAGTCAAATTTCACAAAACTAAAAGAATATCATTGAGACGAAAACGCAAAAACCATGAAAACATGCTAGTTTTTTTCATAATAAACCGTTCTTTATATAATAAAAAATTGGGTTAATATTGAATAAACCCAATCAACTTTTCTCATTTTCTCAATTAAGTCCCTAAATTTTTTTTTCCAATTGTTTAAGTCTCTAAACTATGTTTATTTTATTCAAAAGTATATATTTTTGACCGCCTGCCGGATTAGCCGGTAAAATCAACTGATAAAACAAAAATGTTTAGGGACTTAATCACTAAAATATGAAAAGATAGTGGGTTTTTTACAACATTAATCAAGTGAAAAACTAATAAAACTTGTTTGATAACCGGTCAAACAAGTCAAATATACATTTTTGAATAAGACAAAAATAGTGTAGGGATTTAAACAATAAGAAAAAAATTTTAAGAACTTAATCATAAGGGTGTTACTTCATGCACCACATCTACATCTTATAATTGACCTAAAATATGCATTTTTTTCATAACTAATCATTATAGTTTATTTATTTACACACTTTTGTCCAATCATAAGATAAATATTTATAGGTTAAATGTATAGAGGTGATGTATGAGAAATTAAAGGTGGTGCATGAAGAAATAGCCTAATCATAAAAATGAAAAAAGCTTGGTAAAGTTTTTCCAATATTACTATAACTAACATTTGTGATATCAAAACGAATCGTTTTGATGCGGCCCCCACCCCCCACCCCCCCCCCCACACCGTTTTATGTTTTTGACAATTTTCTTCAATTTATTTCACCAGTTTCCATTATTTACAAAATTAGCCCCTGTAGTTTGTATTAAATTTTAGATTTGGTTCCTAAACTTTCAATTTTCAAAATTAATTATTATTATCAAGGTTTACATTTAACATTGTTACTTATCTATTAACTTTAGTTAAAGTACTCATTTTGTCAGTGTTTATATTTATGACTAGGGATGTAAACGGTTCCGGAACCCGACCGAACCGACCCGGAACCGATTTAACCGAAACCGAAAATTGAATATTATAAGAACCGATAATCGAACCAACAATTGTAATGCGGTTCCGGTTCCAGTTCGGTTATAGTACGGATATTTCCGGTACGGAACCGATTAGAACCAAAAATTAAAATATATATATATATATATATATATATATAAACAAAAAAACATGAAAATAAAATAAGAAAAGTGTCGATCATGATGTTTTCATATAAATTATGTAGTCTCACCATATTAAAATATTGTTCCCCAACAAATGATCTTTTCGGTTTTTACATTGTGGTTTTTTAAATCATTTCTTAATTTGCATGTTTTGAGCTTTTCAAATTATCGGTTCTATGTCCGATAAAACCGATACCCGCAGAACCATTAACCGAATAACCGATAATCGAAATTTGAAGATTATAAGAACCGATAACCGAACCAAATATTATATATCGGTTCCGGTTCGGTTTCAATTTCAGTTCGGTTTTTCGGTCATTCCACACATCCCTATTTATGACCATTCTAATTAAAAATTATTAACAACTCCATATTTTGATGAAACAAATAGGTATAAAAATATTAATATTTTTAATCCATTAGAAACAAAAAATAAATACAATAAAAACCATCAACACTAATATACATATACCTTTTTTTCTGAATGAAAACATTTCGAATTAAATTGGTTCGTCGTTTTTCCATTTCGTTAAATTAAAAATCGAAATGGTACATCGTTTTTTCTACTAAAACAATAAAAATTAGATTGTTTGGTTGTTTTTTTTATGTTTGGTTAAATCAAAAATCAAAATGGTTATTCGTTTTATCCATCCAAAATACTTGAATTTGATTGATTTTTTTTCTATTTGGTTAATTATTTCGCTGGAAAAAAAATTTAAGTATTCGTAGTTTTAATTTTAAATGTTTTCGCTTGAAAAAAACAACGAACCATTTCGGTTTTGAATTTAATCAAACGAAAGAATCAACCGCTTAATCTAATTATTAATGTTTTTGACCAGAAAATATGACTAACCATATTAGTTTTAAATTTTTTGTGCTCAGAAAAATGTCGAACCATATTAAATTTAAATGATTGAAAATAACGCCAACTGATTTAACTTTAAATGTTTTCGCTCGGAAAAAATATGAAGAACTCTGATTTTTAATTTAACTGAACAGGAATACAATTAATTAATAAATTTTTACGATAAGAAAAAAGGATGAATTATTTCACTTTTTAATTTTTTTAACGGATGAAATAATGAACCTTTTTAAAGCTTAATAAATATTGAGTTCAACATTTTTTATATTTTTATATTTGTAAATAAAAGTATTCAGTTTGTACATCAACTTTAATATTTGATTAATTATTGATTAAATATTGAAAATTCATACATCCACCTCAACTTGAAGAATTAAATAACAGTGATTCATTTTGTTTTGTTTTTTGTCTTTGCCTTTTGTCTCATAAGATGTATATAAAACATCAACTTTTGTTATTCATATTTTTGTGAAAAAAAGGGTTTAATATGAAAAAAACCAACATGTTTTTCATACTTTTGCGGTATAGCCTCTTCGCTTTACTTTATACCAATAAAATCTGTGAGTTATTTATTTGTTTGTAAATTTTAAAATTATTCCTTTTTTGCCAAAAAAAAACATTAAATTTGAGGGTTTTTCGTGGCATGTTGGTTTTTTGTGGAAAATATTGGACTAATTATGAAAAAAAAACAAATTTTTCCCGAAAATTAGAAAGAAAACAATAACATGAGGACTTTATTGGGAAAAAATAACATGAGGAACGAAACAAAAAAAAACATGAAAACATGTTGTTTTGTGCATATAAAACCTTAAAAAAACAATATACTTTAGACATCATCAATTGAATCATATCAAATTCGTAAAAAATAACATGTAACCCACTAATGCTTAAATACACAAATGCACTTACGTTGTCATCATTAAACTATTTTTTATTTTATAACATCGTATTTTATCTTAAGCGACAAAAACTACATGTTTTTTATAGATACTCGCAGCAACGCGCGGGCAACCACAACACTAGTTAACCTATAAAATTTATAACCCTGACATGATTTCATTCCATTTTGTTTCACCCTACCAAAAACATGGATAATTCCTACTATTGATACTTGCCAATAATCTTGAAACACGTGGCATGCGACATTGTGAGAATATGAAAGAGAGAAGTGAGAGTCCACCCACCCCAATTTGGCTATTTTCCCTCACTTAAAACACTTGTTTATCTGACAAAACACGTGTCACTTTTGAACTCAAACATGATTAAGATTGATATAAATTGTCAACTCAACACAACATCACCAACCTCAGTTTTTCACTCTCTTTCTCTTTGCTCTGATGACCGACAAATGGAGTTCCCACCACCGCTCTCATGCCTTCTTCTTCTTCTTCTATCATTCTCGATCCCACCATCTTTCTCATACTCCTTCCTCTTCAATGGCTTCAAATCTCTCCTTTCTACCAACTTAACCTTTAACGGAGTTGCAGGTATCACCGACGACGGTATTCTTAAGCTCACCGACGACAGCCCTCGCTTAATCGGTCGTGCTTTTTATCCTGACCCCATTCCTTTCAAGAACACTACTAGTACTAATACCTCTTTTTCATTCTCCACTACTTTTGTTTTTTCGATCGTACCAAAGTATAAAAGTTTTGGGGGTCATGGTTTTGCTTTTATTATCTCTCCGACGACTGACCTTGCCGGAGCTCAACCCAATCAGTTTCTTGGATTGTTTAATGTCAGTAACAATGGGAATAGATCTAACCATGTGTTTGCGGTGGAGTTTGATACTGTTCAAGATTTGGATTTCTCCGATATCGATGATAATCACGTCGGTGTTAACATTAACAGTATGAAATCGGTGAATTCGACTAGAGCTGGGTTTTTTGTTGATGGGGATTCAGCAAAACATGATATTTGTTTAAATGGTGGGAAGAAGATTCAAGTTTGGATTGATTATGATTCTGGTAAACCTCAATTGAATATCACTGTTTCTCTTTTTTCAAAGAAACCCACTACGCCGATCATATCTATTCCCGTGGATCTGTCGCCGGTTTTTCAAGATTTTATGTACGTCGGGTTTTCTGCATCAACGGGTCGTCTCACTAGCTCCCATTATATATTCGGATGGAGCTTCAACATGACTGGAAAAGCAGAATCTTTGGATCTTGGGCTTCTACCCTCACTTCCCAAATTCAAAAAGAATAAAAAAGGTTTATTAATTGGGTTTTCTGGGTCTATATTTGTAGTTTTTTTAATCACTCTCATCGTTGTTGCTGTTTATGTTTTCAAGAAATTCAAGAAAATGAATGTGGTTGAAGATTGGGAGCTTGATGTAGGCCCACAAAAATACGGTTATAAAGAACTGAAGGAGGCTACAAAAGGGTTTCACGAAAAAGAAATGATCGGATTTGGTGGGTCGGGTAAAGTTTACAAAGGGTTTTTACGTCATTCGGATACCCAAGTCGCAGTGAAGAGAATTTCACAGGATTCAAAACAAGGACTGAAGGAATTTATGTCGGAGATTTTGACTATTGGTCGGCTCCGGCACCGGAATTTGGTTCAGTTGTTGGGTTGGTGCCGGAGAAAAGGTGAGTTCTTTCTTGTTTATGAGTCCATGGTGAATGGAAGCTTAGATAAGTACATATATAACAACTCTCAAATGATTTTGACTTGGGAACAAAGATTCAAAATCATAAAAGACATATCAAATGGATTGTTATACTTGCATGAAGAATGGGAGCAAACAGTGCTTCATAGAGATGTTAAAGCTGCAAATGTGTTATTAGATTCGGATCTAAATGCCCGATTAGGTGATTTCGGGTTGGCTAAGCTGTATGACCATGGTTCGAATCCCACCACCACTAGAGTGGTGGGAACATTGGGTTACTTGGCTCCTGAGCTAACTCGAACAGGCAAGCCCACCACGAGTTCCGATGTATATGCCTTCGGGGCTCTTTTGCTAGAAGTGGTATGTGGTCGGAAACCAATAGAATTCAAGGCGTTGCCGGAGGAGCTGATTTTGGTGGATTGGGTATGGGATAAGTGGCAAGAAGGGGGGTTACTTGAGGTGGTGGATCCACGGCTAAAAAGCGAGTTTGATAAGGTTGAGGCTTCGGTGGTTTTGAAGCTCGGGTTAATGTGTTCTAGTGATGAACCATCGTTCAGGCCAAGTATGAGGCAAGTGATTAGGTGTTTAAAAGGGGAGGTACCTGTACCCTTGCCGGAGAGTTTAGCTTCACCATGTAAACACGATGGCGGAGAGAAGGGTGGTTCCTGTGAATGTACCTGAATCGGCTTCGAGATCAAGCCACCAATACCATCTAGTTTGTCTACAAAGTTTAGCTTGTTAAACTTTAATTTTCAAGCCTTTAAACATATGAATTAAAGCGATAATAAGCAGAACAGTTGGTTATCGATATCAAATTGCAACTCAAAACAAAGTTTCACTAAATTAACATATTCATAAAATCCATACACAAGGAAACGAGAGAAATCCGGGACCCCTAATACACCATAAGGCTCTGCTGCACCCGGCCATATATTTGTACAGTCACGACGATCACAACATAGACAGACATAAACACTAACTCCGTTTTTAATCTCTGCAACTGGGGCGGCCTCGGGTGTGTTTCACCCTTTGAGCCTCGGCTAAAGACTCGAGTCCTAGGTATATATATGTATTCGTAAAGCCAACAATGTACAAGTTTCATAGCTACAAACCACTTTTATTTGCGAGACTCTCAGTTGGATGTTAAAACGAACCAAGAAACACAAACCATTCATACTCGAGACTCGGTTAACTGTACAACTCTCTCGATGCCAATACTTAAGTAGTAGCAGCCGCAGCGGCGGCAGCAGCAGCAGCATACCCAGCCAGCGTCCCAATCCTCCTTTCTGGAAAGAAACCAAAAGAATTTGTCAGATAGATGAAAACAACTTATTTGACCTCAAAAGTCAACCTACGAAGGCGTACCTCCAGCAGCAACAAGTTTCTCCACACGGGCGACTATATGTTTACCATAAGTATATTTCTTGAGGGCATTCAGATGAACCTTAATACGATTGAGAATCAGCTCGAGCTGCTGGTCGTCACATGTCTCCAGAACTTTCTGAACGACGTAATTAGCAAACTGATCTTTCATCATCACCTAGCATGAAATCGTAGACTATGATCAGGGTATGCATAAACAAAATAAGAAATTCAGGTGACTCAAACGCACTTTTCTAATTTTATGAACACGAGCCAAGTAGCAGACTAACCTGAAGTGGTTCATTTTCATCGGTGGTGCCTAGCATTTCGGTCACCAGGACCTGGCGTTCCTCTGGAGTACCAAAAGTCAAACACTTTTCGACTACATTAGAGGCAAACTTCTGTTGACTCATTTGAACTATCTGTCCGGTTAATTGATCTATAATGGATGTACGCTCGTGCGGCTTTCCATGTTCTAGTACATGCTGTTTGAACATCAAAAGGAATTAGAACCAAAGGACCAAATCCACCTTAAAAGACTTGAATGATTGAATCTATTGTAATGAAATAACAAAATCCAGCAATCTTTCCATTTGTAGAAACTTAAACCAAAACTGCAAGAAAATTGCACTAAAATAGTTATGTACTTCTGCCATTGTCCTTTTAAAATTACCTTTATTGTCCGATTTGGTAATTACAAGTCTACAACTTTCTGAAATGATCCATACAGGTAATACTGGACATCAAAGAGCAAGGAACTGTCCTATTGCTAATTATACTTCAAAATGGTTTCTTTCGGTGATTAAAAGTTTTGAAAAGGCTCCTTTTTATAAATAAAAATCTGAGTCAATTCAAAACTTTTAAATACTAAAATGAACCATTTCAGAGAGGAATTACCAATATAAACCATTTCAAACAATAATATTACCAATATTGACATTTGCCTTATAGTTACCAATACAATTGTAAACATCATCTCAGAACCAGAAATTTTCTTAATCTATATTGAAAGGTGTTTATCGATATTTTCATGGGAGATGGACAAAGGCTATAACTTTATGCATACATTCTTCTAGCAACCATTTTAAGTATCTCATGTTTCTATACATTTTATCTATGCAAATGCAAAATCATGAACACGTTATTCATCGAAGAACTTTGTCAAAGAATCAAACGACATTATCATTTACGAAGCTCCTACAATCATAGATTACTAATCTCAACAACAAACAAACCTGAACAACGTAATTCCCATATTGATCTTGTGCCAGCATGCAAATGGATTTCAAGATTTCATCCATCACTATGCTTTGTGTTTTAGGGTCTCGACAGTGCTCCAAGACTCTCTGTTTTTAAATGAAATACTTGAATAATTTAGAATCACAGTGGATCAACTATATAATTCAGTCACTTGAATATTCAAAAATAAGATCTTTTACCTGTATGACTCGACAACCGTATGGATGGGTTGACAACGTTACGACTTGATCATAGAATGTAGAGATGATAAAATGAATAGCATCTTCCGGGACACATTCAATACACTTCTGAATCACGTGATTCCCATTTTGATCACGTACACAACGCATCACATGACCATCAAGCTCCGCAACCATTTTTGTTTGTTGGTCAAGGTCAACAACCTCAATAGCCTGGATGAATGGATATGGTTTTACCACATCACATCAAAACTAGCATTAGTATACAAATAAGCAGGGTGAATCAGAGGCTTTTGTATTTCATAGTCTGTGAAATTCTTGAATTTATGAAAGATGAACAAGTGATAATGCATTTCCAAATGATGTTGTGTTAATCAAGAAAGAAAGTTGGGAGCTCATAAAATGATCCAAAGCCAGCCTAATCTCAACAGTCAACCTTAAACTGTTTTGAACCATGGCAGTGGATCTATAAGATTTTGCTGACACCATGAAAATCAAAACTTTTGGATAAGAGGTGAATGGAACTAATGGAAGGCACCCCAAAGAGTCCAGCAAAATGAAGGATAGAGAAGAGCAAGAAAACCCAAAAGAGCCCAACCAGCCCAAAACCAAGGGTTCATCGTTTGTGGTGGTTCGGATTTCATTGTTTTCTGTCCCTTAAAACTCAGTGGTTAGAGTCTCAGTTTCTTCACCACCTATCCTTATGAACTGAAAATACACACATCCTATCTTACCAAACATTTTGGCTTAGGGTTTATAACATAGTTTTAAGAGTTCTTTTAGTCTTGGCCATCAACTATTTTTAGATAAATATAGACCATCAAAGTGATGATCCCTGCACACACGTCTCCACCAATCACAAATCCGTCTTTTGTGATCCACCACCCTCGCCTACCTTGCCTCCATAGCTTCCACTTCATGATCAACAACAATTATGACTTGCATTAAAACATGATATTATAAACAAATCCGTCTCATATGAAACTAACAAACACGCAATTAGCCTTCCTTTTACAATGAGTGCATACTTTTCTGTTCTCTGTTTACAATAAAAATTTTACAATGTGATCCACCACCCTTGTGTGTGAGAGATAAAACATACCAAGTGTAAAATTCTATCAAAAACACAAACTGAAGATGGCTGAAAAATGTAATTTGCGCTTGAAATTTAAACCAAATGCCAAAGTGTTGTTTAGACTTCAGTGGCCCTTCTATGATCAAAAGTTTAAAACTTTATGATGTCAGGTGCCGTGACCAAAAATGAGCTCAAACCACTAAACCACCGTCCTAAAACTAAAACCGCGTTTCTTTGAAGAACACCAATTTCATAAAACCATAACTTTCAAGTGTTCAATTTACCTTTTGGATAACACGGCAGCCATACATCTGAAGACTAAGTGTTAGAACATGCCCTGTGAGCTGGTCAGCCAGTTCTCTTATCTGAGTAGCATTTCCATGTTCAAAAAACTACACGGTCCAAATGAAAAAAAAAATGTAAATACTAATAATTCATCACAAAAGGTAACGTTGAAGCAGATTTACATATGATACCTTCTGGATCACATAATTACCAAATACATCGGTCATCAGTGACAGAGCTTGAGGCATGATTTCACGAAACACCATGTCTTTCTCTTCTATTGTAGCAGTTTCAAGTTTCTGTTGAATAAAACGACTTCCATATTGATCCGCACTGCTCAGAGAACATTTCAGGTGCACTTATTAGATGAATTACTGATGGATATACCTTTCAAAACAACCATTGTAACTAGTGGAAAAAATGTGAACTATTTTTGAACAACTTTTAACCCCCATTAAATGCATTAACTCAGGCTAAAAATTCCCCAAAACAAACACTTTCCCCTAGAACAGTCACATGTTAATGGTATGCAATAATACAAACCTGAATTCAACAACATGCCCTGCAATTTCAGAGAGCTCAAAACACTTGGTTTTATTACTCTTGAACTCGTCTAGCAAAGAGGAAGCAAAACTTTCACCTCCAACCAAATTACGAATCCCAGAAGAAAATCGCAAGCTACGCTCACTGTCTCTGAGAGGACTGCCAGATCCAATAACAGAGTTCGGCAGAAGAGAACCACCCAACGGGCTTCCAGGATACGACATGCCAAGACCATATGCAGAGTTTCCATAGTAACCAAGGTTCAGACCATATTGGGATTTCTGAGGGGATAGCAGACCAGCAAGGTAAGCCTTCTGAAGTGCTAGTAATTCCCGATCAAGTGATGCATCATTCAAAGCCGCAGCATATTCACTTGATCGTAAGCTTTGAAGATACAACGGGTCCATAAGTGGCATTTGAAGAGAAGTCGGGCTATGGTTTCCAACTCTACCAAGATTTTGGAGATCGGGACTTAGCATATTAGGTCCTAGAGAAAACCTGCCTCCCATTGCTCTGGAGTCCATGGCAGACACACCCATTGCAGCTGCAACAGCAGCATTGTCATATAAAGTGGGCATATTTACACCACCAACCTGGTTGGCCATAATGGTTGGTGATGTGGGATTCATCATATTTCCACCACCGACACCATAAAAAGATGAACTTGGACTATCAAGATTCTGATATTGAGGAGAACCTCCCACACCATTGGTGGACCCTTTCATATATGAATTCACAGGAGATCCATGCACATCCACTAACAAAGAAGCATTCCCGAGATCAGCACCTTTCCCCACATAGTGATACGATCCTTTAGGACCTTTAGCCAGTTGGGAAGCATTATGGATTCGTGCCTGCAAATGGTTCTCTTCATCTACCATACCATTACTAGAAAGAGTCATCCCAGAAAAACCAGATACTAGATCAGAAGGTCCGCTAATACCAGTCACATTTCTCTTCACAGCAGGAATGCGAGGACTAGCCGATCTAGCCATGATCTGAGGATCAGGTGTAGTACTTCTAGACAAGGATGCACCTAGAGCCGAAGCATAGGTATGAGAGGATGATGACAACCCTTGAGGATTGCGTAATGCATCCGCAGACGTTAAATTCTGATGAAGATGAGCAAAATGGGACTCAGAAAGATCAGCATTTTCATCAAATGTGTTACGGCTGGCGGGACGAGATGGGTGCCTAGACCCAGTTGCACCATGACTTATATCATCCTGCATGTATTACCATTTTGTAAAAAAAGATAACAGCACATTCAAACAAGAAGACACATATTACATGTATTATGTTTGTTGTAACAAAACATTAATGAAATTAATTCCATCATGCAGCTCTAAGATTTCGCATCTGTGAAATACAGAAGCCGTAATTTCAAAAGTAACAATATATTTATCATTTAACCAAGGCCGTCTCATGGATTTCGGAGGCTTGTGATTACTCCTTAAATATTTTAAACAGTAAATTGATCATTTTGAGACTCAATTTTAATAGGTGAGTTGGAAGTCGTGAACGACAAAGAAAAATGATTAGTGAGAAATTAATATAAATAATACAATCCAATTAAGTTTGACATGAATTCCATTTTAATGCACCTATGCACAACGTGTATAGGTCAAATGTAGAAAACTTTTATTGACTCAAACTTAGATCTTTATACTACGAAATTGGGGCCCAGTGCGGTCGACCTCCCGCACACCCCCTGCATTTAACTATGAACAATTAAATACGAACTAATGAAGTGAAATCGCCAATGCTCATGTGAACAAGAAAATGCAATGCGGATATTTACATTAACATCGCAATCAGTTATTTATGAACCTTCATCCACAATTTTAGCAAGCTGCTTACTACTTATATAAGCATACAACTTATGAAACAAACAATGATTATTTTAAGCAAATCAACTGTAATTCTCAATCGTATGGCATCAAAAGATTCAAAGATGACGACTTTTAAACCAAATTAAAAACATAAGAAAAGGTTTCCACCTGAATGATCTCTGCAATGCTCTTCTGCCTCCCTAACCCCAAGCCCGGCAACCCGATTAGCCCATTGCCTCCCCACTCCGACGCGCTGCCACTTCCCTGAGGCTTCATCGATTCTGTAAGTTCAGTATTCTCTGTTAACTGACTGGCAAACAATGACCTGGTGTTGTTATCATTATCTCTATTCACCTTCCTCCTATCCCCAATAGCAGAACTCCCACTCCCACCGCCGCCCTGCAGCCGATGTGAAAACCGCCAGTCCTCCTTGGACGACAGCGGCGGCGGAAGCCTAGGGTTCAGATTCACATTGGCATAGTAATACGAACGGTAAGCTGGATCAGACCTTAACTCTTCCTCCGAAATGCCGCCACCAAACTTAGCTGCCAGACCATTACCGCTACCATCAAATAATCCGGCAACTGCATTCAACGATCCTTCCACAGTCGGCGGAGCTGAACCACTACGGTACATATTAAGCTCCATCTCTCGATCACTAAAATCTTGCCTCATCAAAAACCCTAAATCCTCGTTTTTTGAAACCATCGATCGCATTCCAACATCCGACATCATCTTCGAATAACTATCAGTGATCATCGCAACATGCGCATTAAATAATAATCAAAATTCAAAGACTTTTTCACTTTAAATTACCCACAATCTTTACAAACTTTTTAGCTCAAAATTAATTTTATTTCATCATAATCCACTACGATTAACAAGTTTTTTCATCAAATTGAACGACAAAAGACTGCATTTTTTTTCTTCTGCCAATCCAACTCTATTTAGCAAAAAGTATAGATCGACAGAATCAAAATGAAAAATCTTTGCAATCTATAGATGCTAGATAGTTAACTTTAGCCATTTTCAGGGGTGGAAAATTTTGATTGAGAGGGTTTGCAAGAGAAGTAGAAAAGAGTGAAATGAGGGAGTGATAAGCACGGGCAATGGGAAAATGTGGACCGTTTGATTAAGATGGGTGACGGCAGTGATCAGATTTTCTTGCGGGATATGTTCATACCGTAGGAAACTAGGGTTTTGTTTTAAAGGATCTTTTATTAGTAAATATTTTAACTTATCCATCTGATTTTATATTTTCTTAATATTTTTATATTTATTTTGATTTTAATCAGGTTTTAATTTCTCTGTGACAGGATTTAACAAAAATAAATGAATATTTTCCAAGATTGGTAACTAAATATATATTACTTAAGTGTTTGTTTACTTGTTTGTTTTTTTATTTAAAAGCTTTTAAAAGCATTTATGTATGTAAGTAAATAAAAATCTTAGAGCATGTTTTATCGGTACTTAGATAAGAAGTCATTGGCTTACGTGGTAATGGGTGAGATTATGCGAATATGAATATTTTTGGAAGAATATCGGCGGTGTATTAGTGGTCCAAGAAATGCGAGGTTCAATACCGAAGATCGATGGGTATACCATCCTGAGGAGGAGGCGGCTTTGCCACATGGGCCGGAGGCGCCGACCACACCACCCCCCTTAATCGGCTCCGACTAATTTCACCTTCCCCTCAGCCCACCCACCTATTTGTGTGTGTGTGTGTGTGTGTGTCATTTTGTCCATTCTTTATGATAAGCTCTTAAAATATGAACAAACATGACTAATTTGTTTTATTTGATTACATGATAATTGTATTTTGTTTCATTTTATTAGACATAGGTAATTGCTTGGTATGAAAACATCCCATTAACATTATACCTAGACGAGGATTAAAAAGTAATTTTACAAAAAAAATTGTCTTAACCAAGTGACATTACACCATAGCACTTGCAATGTTGGTATGAAAACATCATATGAACATTATACTTAAACGAGGATAAATGTGACAATTAGTTTGAAGTAATCCGTTAGATTGTCTATAACTGGGATCTCATTCATCACAATTCATATATTGTTGTGTTTGGCATGAGTGTAATCAAGCTAGGAGGGTCAAGCTCAACTCGAGCTTCATATTGAATCTCGAAACTCAACTCAAGCTCGTTTGTCACAATTCTGTCCAGACTTAAAAACTACAAATAGTTTTAAAAAAACCACCTTTAGGTAATCGGTGATAACTACGAGTATTTGAAAACAACAATTTAATAGAAAGTTAATATTCAATGCTGCACAGTTTTGCCATTTACGTTAAACAATGATGCAATCATTGTGGTGAATATTAATCGTAATAGTTAACGATGATCAAATTCGTACAATACAAATTCAATCATTTATATTAAACAACTAATAATGAATCTTCACATCTATCCCCAATTATCTGACGGTAATCCCCATTAAGTCTTTTTAGTCATTTATTTGACGGAAAAAGTTATAATAAATCAATAATAAAATGTTGTATTATCAACAAAGATGGTACATGAATTTTTGTACATGTAGTTGTGTCACGTAGACTTTTAAGTGATATACAACAAATTAATAAATGGTCAGATAAATAAGTAGGTTAAATGTTATATCTTTTGGTAACAAATTCGAACGTCATTGCACAAATCGTGTTAAAACTAACTTCATTGCATAAATTAGTAAAAGAAGAATAACGTCGTTGCATTTTTGGATAACAAGTTTAAACGTACTTACATAAATTGTGTTTCATTGTATAAATTGAATAAAGGTAGACATGTTAGTTGCATACTTGCATAAATATTGGGTTCAACCCTTTTCAACTAAGCAGTATTTAACAAACAGCCCTTAGGCCTCATATGCAATATTTAAATTTAAAATTCTAAACAATTTTTATTCTTGGGCCCAAATCCACCACATTATGGTCCACGACATGTGCCCCATTTAGTTATGTGGACTAAAAGTCACAATGGGCAATAAGTCCATAACCCGTTTTGACTTATGAGTATGTATAAGCACTTTTTAATCATTTTGTATAATAAGGTCAATAAACTTTTACACAATTGTAAAATAAATTGAATTAAAAAGGATTTGACATGAAAATTTTGGTTACTTTAGGTCAAACAACCAAACCCGATTACCCGATTAAAAAAAAACCCTTTGAAAAGTTAAATTTAAATCTAAAAGACTAATATTTAAAATAATTTGACCCAACATACAACATTTTAACAGCTACTTGAACTTGTTATCGGATAAATGATCTATGTACTTGTGTAGTATGGCGGAGCCACGGGGAGAGAAAGGGGGGAAAGGCCCCCAACGATTTACGTAAATTTGATGAATTTTAGTCTATGTGTTCCGGAATATTAACACGATAAATACCTTATACAACCTCATGCCCCCAACGAAAATTATTTCTGAACCGCTTTATTCTCTAGAGCAAATGTTACATCCAATGGAAGCTTTTGTTGGATATCTTGAAAATATACAAAATACCTTTTTTATAACAAGTTTAAACAAAACGTGTACATATTCATTATACATAATACATGTATTTCATCTTGTGTTATCGGTGAAAATGAGTTGATATGAATAAAAATATGATTCATAAAACAATAAAAGTTGTGTTATAATGGGTCGACAACCACATGTATTGCTAAAGGAATACCAATTTTGAAACTGATCGATCACACGGTTTACTTACCGGTTACATTTGCTCCTTCATTTGTCAACATGTGTAGTGTTGTACGTGATTAATGTTTTTATTGATTTAATAAAGATTACAATTGTTTATAATTGTCCTCCTACATTCTTGTAATAAATGATACGCAACTTCAAATCACACATGTTGATCGTTCTATATTAGTTTTTACCATTGTGTTTTCTTATGTATTCTTTTAATACTTGATTTTCCATATAATTTTGCGTCCATTTTCAACTTAGTTAAAAGACAATTTAGAAATCATACGATTCTCACCTATTGGTCTTTTCGTGAATGATTTGAATAGGAACACTTTGCACCATATCAGAACATTATGTCGAACAATCTTTTTGTCATTTACAACATTTTCAATGAGATGTGCTCCCAAATTAATTTATGGCTGATTTGAGCAACTCCTTTTTAAATCCATATTGCATATAAAAATTACTAATCTTGCCATAAACAAGATAGAGGGGATCAATACATGTATTCTAATGTGGTGACCCCTATATCTATGAATGTAGTTTTTAAACGAGTTACTTCGCAATCTAAAAAGACTAGCGGCACAATTAGTTTCTAGTTTCTCTTCTATCGTTTTCAAAAGACCTTATTATAATTAACGGATTATAATGTATCAGAGTGTTGTGATACGTGAACCTTCTTATCCTTAATTTTATTAGTTATATATCTATTCTGTTATGTTTATTATTTCTTTATGAACATGAAGAGAAAAGAAAACATAAGACATGAATGGAGGTCTTATATTTTGTTAATTTAAATGTGGTATCATCTGGTGCGCTGCATAATGGGCTGTACTCACTCGAACACACACACACACACACACACACACACACAGATATATATATATATATATATATATATATGTGTGTGTGTGTGTGTGTGTGTGTGTGTGTGTGTGTGTGTTCGAGTGAGTACCACCCATTATGCAGCGCACCAGAAGGTACCACATAAAAAAAAACATTTTCTGGATTTTTTTCATAAATCTGTTTTAATTAACATTATGAAGATCATATGTAAATTTCGCATACATTCACATCTCCTAGCTCCTAAAAAATTATGTGAACACACACTTATATAATTTTGAATATATGTGAATGCGCATTTATGTGATGCGTGTTTTCATGCACCTAAAGTGTTCAGATTCGTGAAATTCACATATGATCTTCATAATGTTAATTAAAACATGTCCATGAAATTTTTTTTCAAAAAAATTACTTTTAAGGGTGGTACCTTGACTACCTTCTGGTGCGCTACATAATGGTGGTACTCACTTGAACCTATATATATATATATATATATATATATAAACACAAAACACCTTTTTCTAACCTACATATGCAAAAGTGTAATAATTTCCTACCTGTTTTATGTCTGTGTAATTATAAGTTTACGCGGGTCAAATATTATGTCACCATATGTTATTAATTATAATACTAAATATTATATTTTGGTTTACAAACATATCAAAACGTTACACGTTTCTCGTTACAGATTATTCTTAACAAATTTGTTATTCTTAATTTTCTTCTTGCATGCGACATATGTATGGTTTTGGGTTCAATTGAATAACATTAGTTTTGTAGAGTACCGGAGTTACTTCATTTAAGACCAAATAATTTTTTTCTTCATAATTTTAATGCTTAAATTAACAATACAATACTGCTTACAAAAATCACACACAAACACATGCTATAACTATGTGAAACGTGCATGTTCACATTAACGGCACATGAACGATATTGTTGTGAACGTATATTCACACTAAGTATGTTCACGTTCACATGACTTTTAAGATCTAAAAGGTGTGAATGTGTGATTTTTTACAAATAGTATTATATTATTTGTATCTACGTGAATATAAATTTTTTTCTTTTGCATCATTTCACATCCGAGTCCCGTGTGTACACAAGTACGTACAATATGTACTTTTTAGATACTCACACGAACTATATACACACACATATTGTTTGAATGTTTAATTTGGGAAGTGGTGATGAAGATATGTTCACTTGTTGGCTTTGGTTTAGAAGTATATTTATAGTTGCATTTGAATAATCTTTCTGTAATTTCGTTATGATTTAGTTTAGACTACAATTTGAATTTAAACAAGATATAAGCTACTTTTCGAGTCTTTTTTTAAGAGACACAGTCGATAGTTTATGGGTACTTGTCAAGATGTTATACGACTAGTTTTAGGTTACTTTTTTTTGTGCAAATTTGAAATCTGATGTATCACATTTAATACAAATGTTTCAGTTATGTTGTATTGGGTTTTGTTGGGATAAAATATTATGAGATAGCTGGTAACGATCTTGTGGTTTTATGGCCTTGTTAAAAGACTGAAATTTGGTCGGTTTTGTATATGAGAGGGATGATTATTGCATATAAAAAGTTAGCTTTTTTAGGTATTAAACTTTACACTCTTTGTTTAGATCTTTTGAAATTTCAACCTTGTTTGTTCTTAATTAAATTGGTGATGATATGGTTGTTTATGTAGTTATGTTTATATTGTTATTAAGGCTGTATATGAACCGTTAATTAAAAATGAATTAATTTCTTATATTGTCATTTCCTGATTCTCCACTTTTACATATCATCATGTGAATCAACTTTTTTTTTTTTTTTTTTTTTTTTTTTTTTTTTTTTTTTGTTGTTGTTGTTTATTACAAGTCCATCCACATTGGAACATCCCATGCACCACGGTTCACGGTTGGAGCACACCATCCCCCACCACCCTTCACGCCCCCGTATCCACGCTTTGTAGCCCTCTCATCGTAATCACACCATGCCAACCACATGTTATTTTTGCGTGTTTGATACAAGTGGTAATAACTTTTGTATAATTCTGTGAACGGTGGTGTCATTTTCCTGAGTGTTGGTTGTGGACTGTGCTAAGAAGTAATAATGATGTTATTCTGATATGACAGAAGTGTTAACTGTGATGGTAATGCCTACTCCATATGTGCTAAAAGAATTAAAGTTTTTTCACATGAATCGATTCTTATATGTATATTTTTTCATTTGACGTTTTAAGATCATACACATTCTTCTAAATTCACATCGATGTGTATCGTTTAAGATAATGACACTTGTATCCATGATGTGCGATTATTTATTTATTTTTTTGGTAAATGTAGTTATTCACATAAAATATACCAAAAAAGGGAATTATGGTGTACCTATTGTTGCTTCCATAAACCACACCATAATAATTTAATAAAATTGTAGCACAAAAACGTTATGGAAAAACGTGGAGTACACATCATTTTAGTTTAAATAATTGCTATACAAACATTTGTGGCTATTGTAATCTTATTCGGTAAGTAACCTACATTTTCTAGGAAACAAAACATTTAAAATATTATATTATAAATAAATATGACACACCCTTGGACCCCACTGATACACTTTTTTTCTTTTTTTCTTTTAACACATTCAATCTGAATCAATTTATCTTTAATATTGTTAAATCAAAATTACCGATTAAAGTATAATTGAATAAACAAAAAATTAACACTAATATATAAAACAATCAAATGATACATTATTAATTTAGAATCAATAAACACGAATCAAGAATTCAATATTTTATGTAGTTTTAAAATAAGATAAAAAAGTTTAAAATAAATTATTAAATTATTAAAAAAAAAGTAACGATTTAATCAATAAGGTGAGGAAAATATGTTATGCTCTTCTAAGATTTAATCATTAAAAAAAAAGTTTAAATACATAATCAAAGTGGGTTGTGGACGATTCGGTTCGGTTAACAGTTAACATGTAAACTATGTTTTCCGTTTCGGTTACCCGGTCTTCGATTACCCGTTAGAAGCCAGTTACCCGCGGTTCGTTCCACGGTTACCCTTTATATGCTTAAAAGCAAATAAAACTATACAAATCTATTCTATCTATTCTATTAAAAGAGTAAATAGACTGCCACTTGGCATTTAACTATATTGCCAATTGTCACAACCTCCATTTGACACGTGTAATTTACAATTTTATTTAAATAATTAATTTCAATTAATTATATCTACTATATTTTTGGGATTCTGTTAACAACTCTATGTTAATAGAATTTCTTTTCAATGGTTAAATCCGACATTTGTAAAATGAAAAATTACGTTTTTTAAGATTACAATTTATGAGATTTAAAATTAATATTGAGTCACATTTTTTTCATGATATTTCAAAGTTTATACCGTTTATTATCGAATTCTATAATTATTCTAAAATTTAGATTTTAATAAAATAATTATTATTGAAACAAATCCGTATATTATACGGGTAATAGACTAGTATATCTTTTAAAAGCACAAATTTTTTAAAGTTCAAAGTCATAGTAAACTATTTTATTATAAATCTTAAAAGTTACTCTAAATTTATTTAATAAAACAATTAAAATAAAAATCATATGAAAATATAGTATTTAATGTATTAGAATGTCTAAATGAAATTATAAATACATGCTACTAGCTAACTTGTATATATATTATAGGTTCGGTTCGGTTATCCACGATTTTCTAAAAATGAAAAGCTAAACCGCTCCGTGATGTTTCGGTCTCGTTTTTTTTTTTCCCGGTTTAGGATCAAGCGGTTTAAGCAGTTCGGCTTGATTTTTCGGTTTACCGGTTTTGTTTGAACATCCCAACCTAAAAAAACACTTGATCATTTGTGTTAATGTAGAAGTTGTTTTTAATTTAAAAAAAGTAAAGAAATACCCATATTAATATATTTATATTTAATTAATGGTTACAACGAATTTTGAAAAAAAAGGGTAAATTTGTAATTTAATAGATAGAGTATTTCAAAAATGATTTTTCTGAGGTATACGAAGTTGTTGGGGTTAAGTTACCCACATGAGTATTCTTTGGCTTATTTTTTAATTAAGTGTCTCAAGATATTTGACACATAAATACAAAAATAAAAACAATTAATTAATTAATTAAGAAAAAAGAGACGAAAATTCAAATATAAATTGGTGCCATTGATCGAAAGTAGGTGTAAACTGATAAACGGCCTCATTCTTGAAATCTCACAATAGTCAATCTACCTTCAACCTCCATCCATAAAACCAACACCAACTTACTGTTTCATTCATCTTCTTCTTCATCTTCATCTTCAATTCAAACCCTAATTTCAATCTAAATTTACCAAAACACCAATTAAGAAACCCATCAATGGAGTTCTCCGTTGTCTCGGAACTCGAAGGAACTCTTTTGAAGAACCATGATCCTTTCTCCTATTTCATGCTAGTAGCTTTTGAAGCTTCCGGTTTAATCCGGTTCACATTGTTGTTGCTAATCTGGCCGATTATCAAGCTACTCGATGCATGTGGTAAGCCGGATATCGGCTTGAAGTTGGCCATCTTTTTTGCAACTGCTGGAGTTCCCATGTCGGAGATTGAATCGGTTGCACGAGCGGTGCTTCCCAAGTTTTACTTTGATGATATCGATTTGGAGGCATGGAAGGTGTTTAATTTAGCTGATAGAAGAGTTGTTGTGACCAAAATGCCTCGGGTGATTGTTGAACGGTTCGTGAAGGAGCATTTACGTGCTGATGAGGTAATCGGGGTCGAGCTTGTGGTTAGCCGGTTTGGGCTAGCGACTGGCTTCGTCAAGGATGGTGGGTTCGAGTCATCGGTTCGTGATCGTGTTGCAGCCTTGTTTGAAGGTCAGCAACCGTGCTTAGGGCTCGCAAGGAGTCACTCTGATTCTTCTTTCTTATCTCTATGCAAGGTAAGGTGTGGTGATTTGGTCCCAAAGAACAGGCCAAAATCTTTAAAAATGCAAACTTTAAAAAAAAAACTTCAAATATAATTTCATGTAATTTAAAATAAAATGTTTGAGTGTATTTAAAATGAATATTCCGTGTTATAAATAATAAAGAAATATAATATAATTTCATGCAATTTTATTTCATTACAGGAACAAGTAAATTCACCATACATAATCAAAGACCAGAATCACAGACCACACCAAGATATCCGGCCGGTGCCGGTTATCTTTCACGACGGCAGACTCGTGAAGCGGCCGACTCCTTCCACTGCTCTTCTCATCATTCTCTGGATTCCACTCGGCGTAATCCTCGCAATCATTCGTATCATGATCGGCGTCGTGTTGCCAATGTGGGCTATTCCGTACGTGGCTTGCGTATTTGGTGCTAAAGTCATCGTCAAAGGCGTCCCTCCGCCACCACCATCTGGTTCTAACGGCGGCGTTCTCTTCGTCTGCACCCATCGGACCTTAATGGACCCAGTCGTGTTATCCACCGTCCTCCAACGAAGCATCCCAGCCGTCACCTATTCCATTTCAAGATTATCCGAGATTCTATCTCCAATCCCCACCGTCCGTTTGACCCGGATCCGACATGTTGATGCTGAGAGGATCAAAAAAGAATTATCCAAAGGTGATTTGGTGGTTTGTCCAGAAGGTACAACTTGTAGAGAACCGTTTCTTCTTCGGTTCAGTGCACTTTTCGCCGAATTAACAGACCGGATCGTGCCTGTGGCAATGAACTACCGGGTCGGGTTTTTTCATGCAACGACAGCAAAGGGCTGGAAAGGGTTAGACCCGATATTCTTCTTTATGAACCCTAGACCGGTTTATGAAGTTACGTTCTTGAACCAGTTGCCGGCGGAGGCTACATGCTCGTCTGGAAAAAGCCCGCATGACGTTGCTAATTACGTTCAGAGGATCTTAGCGGCGACGCTTGGGTTTGAGTGCACAAATTTTACAAGGAAAGATAAGTACAGAGTTCTCGCCGGAAACGATGGAACGGTATCATACACGACGGCGATGGACCGGGTTCAGATGATGGGGAAAACCGTTAAGAAGGTGGTGGGAACATTTAAACCGTTTATCTTTAATTAATTATATTAGTATTATAATCGTTTGTTCTTTTTTTACATGTATGTAATAATCTTTTTCCATTTTTTCCTATTTTTCTGAACATTTATTTTTTTGTAATTTTATTTTTGCATAGACGGGTAATAATGTTTGTGTGTTGATAATTCTTTATGGGGGTTCATTTTAAATTTATATTTGTAATTTAAATTAATGATTTATTAATTACGAGCGTATATGTTTTTTGATTTTACAACTTCGTAAGTTTATGTATCTCATGTTCAGGCATTACAAAGATGCAAACGAGAGCAATGTAAACGTTATTATTTGAGGTTGTGGTATGATCAATCTCGTCGGTTATATTATTCATATTTATAAATGCATAAAAAAAAAAATACACATTTACACGTAAAAAAACGCTAGAAGTAATATAAGTATATAAGGTTGGTCTTTATAACTATTGAAATTGATGTTTACATTTGAAAGGTGAATAAATTAAGGATTTCTTTAAATATAAACAAAACCCCAATTTCTTCATGCATTTTTAATGTGAACATCATTTTCAACGATTATAAGTGTGATGTTTATATCACTTTTTTTATATTTCTTTAGCTAAGCATATATACTGCATACATTTCAAAATATTTAGAATGTTACAATATAATACCATATTTACATAATGGGCTAATAGCATCCGACTAAAGGGTTGCTTGTTTAGTTCTTAGTGAAATCATTAAAAAATAAAATGAACTCTTAATGTTTCCAGTAAAAAAAAAAAGTATTGGACTAGCACAAACCTTGGACGTTAATAAAGAAACTTGGACTGAAAATCTTGGAATAAAGCCCATCAACATTGGCCCATGAAGACATAATAGTGAATTTGTGACGTAACAAATAACAAGTTCATACCAGGAATCCACGATCGTCAATTCCTGACTTGACTTTCTTCTCTGACCAGTGAGCTTTTGAAGCTTAACAGCTTTGTTAACCGTTGATGCTGATGTAGTGTAGAGGTTGAAGCTTCAGAGCGACAAGGGTGAAGCGGTGAGCATGACACAGTTTGATTCGGTTCGATTTTTGGTCGAAACTGAGCCCGAATCGAAAATTTTGGTTTTTGAAATGGAGCAACCATTTCCCGGTTTGGATTATTGGTTTTTCAGTTTACACCCGTGGGTTTCTTGGTTTTTGGTTTAAATACGAAAAATCTTGGCCATTTTTTTTTCACTAAATTTTTGAGTTTTTATTTGCTAAAGTTAAACACTATTTGATAAATGATTAAAAAATAAATGCTTACATTTGAAATTTTGTTAAACTTGAGTCTTAGGTCATGTTTGTTTTTTATAAGAAGATATTCGGACCTCTTATGTCTGTGAAATCGAAGACGCGGGAAGATGTTTATATGAAAGTGCGTTTGTTTTTTTTTCCTGCCTGTGTCTGCGAAAACCTCTGCCCACATCTGCGAAAACCTCTGCCCGCGTCTGCGAAAACCGCAGACCTTTAGGACATCTCTTCTGACCGCGAATATCTACAGATAAGTCTGCAGATCGCAGACATCAACCTATTAAAAACCAAACAGCACCTTAGTTTGATACTTTGATATGATAAATTGGGTATTAATTACTAGTTTAGTTAGTTTAATACTTTAATTTTAGTAACTTACTAACTCAATGTTTGAATTAATATTTTAGTAAGTTTACCATGTAGAAATATAATAAAAATGCATGTACCAATTAATTAGCATTAGCAAGTCTATCACTACGTACATATAATTAAAATAAGAATAACTATTAACCATATCAATTAATTAGCATTTTAACATTATGAATATCAATAATATATATAAAGTTGAAAAATCAGATCCAGGTGAATACAAAAAAAGAAGCTTTATAATATAGGATATAACATTAAATATCTATATTATTTAGGAAAATGAATTATTTTAAAAACCGGTTTGTTTCGGTTTTGAGAGATAAGTCGAACCCAAATTATTTACTCCGATTTTTTCGGTTTATGGTTTGAATTTTGCTCACCCTAAAAAGCGATCAACATTGTGTCATTGCTTATAAAGGTAGGCAAAAATCGAAACAAAAACCGAGAAAAAAAATCGTAAAAACCAAAAATCGAAAAGGTCTTGGTAAACGGTACCTACTACCTACTGAATCCGTTTTTATATTCAATTGAAGGAGAATTTCATATATATTCTTATAAACTTCAAATATTACGCATATATCCTTACAAACTTCCTTATTACACATATATCCTTCTAAATCTTTAATCTCACAAATATATCCAAATGAATATTTTAAATTTAATTACATTATTAAAAAATATAAAATATCATTTTTTAATCAATTTATTATTGAATTAAATTAGAAAGTGATATTTCTTTATTTTTTTAATTTATTTTTGTTGGGATTAAAGATGATAGTTTAGGCATTCAAAAAAAAAATATTATGATAAAATAAATTTAACATAGTCATTTGGATATATTTGTGAGATTTAAAGATTTAGAAGGATATATATGTAATGAAGAAGTTTGCAAATATATATGCGTAATATTTGAAGTTTACAATGATATAAATGAAATTCTCCATTAAATTGAAACCTTTTTAATATTTTAATTATTTAGTTGAGTTATTTATATCATTTAGATAGAGATTTTTTTATTTCACTTTGACTCCTCGCTTATTTACATTTTGATGTAGTTCTTGCATCTTTTCAAAGAACCCATTTAAAAGCAAAAAAAAAAAAAAAAAAAAAAAGGAAAAAGGAAAAAGTGGATACTAAACAATCAACTTCTATAGGGTGTTTATTTGTTAAGATCCAAGTATAATAAATTAAGTTATCAAAGTATCAATTATCCAACTAAGACCCAAACTTAATAAACTAAAGTTCATATTTAATAAATCAAAGCCCAATTTAAAAAATAAACCAAAATATAAACTATCTATAAAATAAAGGTCCAAGTTTAGTTTCGGGTTTCAAACCAAAAACCGACCAAAACTTAATAAATCGAAGTAAACTAAAGTCTATGTTTAATAAATCAAAGCCTAAATAAACCAAAATGTAAACCATTTATAATATAAAAGTCCCATTGTAGCGAAGAAAATTTTAACTTTTTTCAGGTATAAACCCAAAACCGATGTAAACCTATAAAAAATTAAAAGGTTAAAGTCATACAAATGTATGTTACTTTACTGAAATTACTCAAATAACTAATCTAGTTATTTTTTATCTCATTGGTACTTGTACTTAAAATTTGTTGTTGAGATGATACTTTTGATTACATGTTCTACCGGTAATGATCTTATATTTGTGATTTTAAAAGTATGAAAATGATCTATATGTTTATGTGGATTTTCTAAATTATTTATATAGATAAAAATCCACGTTGTACTGCAAAATAACTTGTCGATATATTAAGTGTAACCAGTAACTATGTTGATATGGTAAATCCACATAAGCATCATGTCATTAAAAACCTGTCACGTTGTCATTTTAATCAGCAAAAACTGTTATATCGACATTGTTACTGGTTACACGTACCTTATCGACAAGTTATTTTGGAGTACAACTACCATCCGGTCAAAAAAAAAGTTAATTGGTCATTTAGGTAAATTGAGAAAAGTATGTTGCATTTGTACGACTTTAACCCAAAATTGAATGGGTTTTAATATACAAAAATCAAAATGTTCGGTTTCAACAATAAATGACCATTGCTCACCCCTAATTGCTGAAGTTCATAGCTTCATAGTGAGTTAATTTCGATAATAATAATTTGTTCTACCAGTAATGCTGAGTTAGAATACATTTTTACGCACATATAAACCTAATTATATTCAAAAAGAACTTGCAGTGTTCATCGTTTTATATCGATTAAGTCCCTGGGATTTCATCAATTTGATTAGTTAATTCAGTTACCGTCAAAATGAAAGATTATATAGTAAAAAGAAATAAAAATTCAGGTATTGAACCACTAAAAGTCAAAATAGTCTTTACAAAAGAATCACTTATAATAAAAATACAAAAGTTCATAATTTATTTTAACTCAAAACCACTATAAGAAAAGAACTGAAGAAAAATATATCCAAATAACGAACACATATGAGGATGAGAAGAAGACAATTAGAGACATCATTGTTATTGAGGTGTCGTACGGATTTTGATGGACCTAGTCTTTTTAATTAAAAACTAGACTGTTTACACGAAAAATGTTAAAACACAAAAAAAAAAAAAAAAAAAAAAAATATTAATACTTCAACGATTGGAAAGCAACTTGCAAGTGCAACATTTAAAGATGAAAAATGATTTATAATATTAGAGGCTTGGAGCTTAAACAACAATTGTTACCTAAAACCCAATGTAGCCAACAACAAAATCATTCCTCTTGTGTTGTAGCCATCAAAGAACCCAATGTCATGTGGTACGTTGCAACCATAACTCTCGTTAGCACCAGAATATTGTTGAAAAAATCGTATTTTTATGATTTTAGATAAAATTTAATTATATATAAAAGTATACATACATATATAATGACTTTGTGTTTTCTTTGGATAGAGTTCCCAACAAAAGGGAGTTATGAAAGTTGAAGAATGATAATTGGTTCTACACAAAAAGAAAGATATGAATCCAAGTGAGTTTACAAGGATGAGTGTTTACAAGCATTATAAGTTTGTTTTTTTATATAGGTTTTACTCTAAGGCCAAACTTTAACATACGATTACTATATACCTTTGAACAGTGAATAAAATTTTAAGATAGAAAAGCATCACAGCACAAGCACCGGCCACTAAGGAACTTAGCGGTCACTTGGCATTTCCAAATTCGATTTTTGAATATTGGGCCTAAGATGTATAAAGATGTTACATTTTTAAAAAGACCCCATGAGGAAGGGAGGTGGCGATAGTTTGAAAAAAGAGACAGATCGATCAACTGATCAAGATAAATAGGGGAAGGGCTCCTTGAACGTGAGGGTTTGGTTGATTATTTAATTCATTCTTAATTTATTATTACTTTTATTATTATCGTTACTGATGATACATACTCGATCTTAGGCCGAAAAGACTGTGTCATTGTAGTAATAGTAAGTCATTGAAGACTTTGATGACACGAGTCCTAATCCTGGTAGTGCACTTGAACGCTCAAGTAGCATGGAGGCGTGTCCGGCCAAGGGGAAAAAATATACGAGCATCTCAATGACTCGAAGCAAGAGACCGAAACAAAGAGCCAACAAGCTCATGGACTAAAAACCGAAACACATAAGAAAGGTAAGAACAATAGCTTCTAAAGGGTTCTGGTCCAAATTAAAGATCCCAAGGAAGACGAATGAACTCATCCTTGGTCGCATGGATGATGAGAACGTTTGTAGGAATTGTGATGGAGTCGAGATTCTTTAGATTGTGGGTTCAATGGTTCACAATTATTGTTTTTTAAATAATTGAATTCAACTCATTTGACAATTCAACATATCTGTCACATCAACATGATACCGGCCTTCTCAAAGACAAAAATAAATAGGGAAAATTATGCAAAACTCATCAAAGTACAAATTTTTTTTAAATTAAGTCCCCATTTCATTTTTTATTTCTGATAAGTCCCCAAACTGTTTAAACCTTTTAATTTGGTCCGTTAACCTGTTATAACAGGTTAACATGCTTATACCTTTGTTGCAAAAAACCATCAAAGTATAAAAAATTTTCGATTAAGTCCCCATTTCATTTTTTCCCTTATAAGTCCCCGAATTAATTAAATCTTTCAACTTTTCGATAAAATAAAACGAATTTTATTAAACTTTTAAAAACGGCGATGTTTATTACGATGACAGAGCATGCCATGTTTGTCTAAACCAAAATAAGTTGGTTTGAAAACAATATTTTTCAAAACGAAGATGGTTGTTTGAAAATAATAAATTTTTTTAAAAGTCCGTTATTCCGGATAACATAAGTTGTTTTGATATAATAACCTAAATGATGATTATTTCGATCCTATGTTTGTCTAGACCACAATTTTTAAATATATTTAACTAGTTTATCCCGACTAAACTTTAAACAATAAAAATGATCGTTTTGATTTATCATTTTATTTTATTTTATTTTTTTTGCATCCACATATGTGTTACGTGGGTGTCAATTGAACAATCACTTAAATTGATACAACAACAAATAACATGAGTTTCATCAAGATAAGGGGTTTATGTGGCAAAAAATTTAGTGGAGGGATTTATAAAACAAAATAATTTAGTTAAAGGATTTATAAGACAAAATAATTTAGTTGGGGGACTTAATCGAAAAAAATCATAGATTTATAAAATCCACGTTAGCAATTACAACCCTCTTAACAGGTTACCGATAACTTTTCTTGAAAAAAACACCAAATTCACGATTTTTATTTAGCTTAGGGACTTATCAGACAAAAATTGATTGAGGGACTTAATCAAAAAAAATCTTGTAGTTTGATGTTTTTTGCGAAATTTACAAAAATATGTCATTAATATCACTTCTCATTAATTTTGTGTGTGTCTATATAACCGGAAGGTACCACCCTTAAAATTAATTTTTTTGAAACTTTTTTTCATGAACATGTTTTAATTAACATTACACAGATCATATGTGTGTGTGTGTGTGTGTGTGTGTATAGGGAGTGGATCAAATGAGGACCGACTTTAAAATGAAGACGGTAAGAACCAATAATAATACTACATGTCATCCATTTTAATCAATTTAAAATTAAATTAAATACATTTGAAAGTTGATTAAAAAGGAAGGTTTCAATTACTTAAAGCAATCATTCTCTCTCTTCAAAACAAATCTCTTTCTCATCAATCTCTTAATTTAATGAATGAATAATCACATACTAAAATGTTTCAACGTTTATTATGAACCACGATTGTTGATTGTGTAAATCATTAGTCGTGAATCACATGTTTTGTATTAATTGTTAACCAATTGATGTGAATCACACATGTTTGAGTCGTGAACAACCATGTATCGATTGTGAACCATCGGTGGTGTTGTGAATTATCACGATGTTGTGAATCACCAGTGATGTGGTGAAACCATAGCAATGACGTGAATCATCATCGGTATCGTGAACCGCAACGGTGTTGTGAATCTCTAGTGTGTAGGAGAGAGGGGGAGGGAGAGTATTTGGTAAGTAAGGAAATCATTAAATGATTGATTGATTGATTTTATTTTATTTTTTTTCTAATTCAAATTTATATTGATGAGGTGTCATGATCTCACTGGTTCTTACCGTCTTTATTTTAAGCACGGTCCTCACGTTATCCTCACCCTATATATATATATATATATATATATATATATATATATATATATATATATGTGTGTGTGTGTGTGTGTGTGTGTGTGTGTGTGTGTGTGTGTGTGTGTGTGTGTGTGTATAGATTGAGGTTCTATGGGGCACCATATGCATCGGGAACCAAATGGGAACCAAAAATGCATTGCTTGTTTACAAAGGGTGCATTAAGGGCATTTTGGGAATGCTTAATAATATATTGTTAAATTATATGATTTAATTTAATATTTATCATTTATTTAGGAAACTAAATAAAATGATCAACCACCTTTCCATAAATCCATCCCTTTTTCTCTCTCTTTCCGTTTCTTTTTTCATGACTAGCATCTCTCTATCTCTCGACCAGTTTTCACAAGACAACCACTACTACTACCGCCAGACCCAGCACCACCATCGCTGTCCACTATCGGTATGCAACTCTGCACCATACCAGTGCATCGATGTTGACGAGAATTCGCTTGTGTCTGTTGATCATGGTTTTTGAGTATCAGTTTTTTCACAAACAGTTCATTCTACGATTCTGTATCATGCTTATAGCTAGTCAAAGAATTCTAAGATTCTTTATTAATGTTGGTGGTCATTGCTTCCAAGAAATAGTTGGAGCATATGGTATTGGTTGTTTCAAACATGATGCACAACAGCAATGCATCATGACAATGATGAACACATTGAAGACGTTGATGAACACGTTTAAATTTCAGAGATGTATCACGAAATTACCACGTTTAAATGTCGAAATGCATCACGATTTTGGTGATGCATAATGATGGAACAAAGACGATGATGAATATGGCTGAAATGCATCACGATTTTGGTGATGCATAATGATGGAACAAAGACGAGGATGAATATGGTCGAAATGCATCATGTTTGAAATTGAATTGGATGAAGATGCATCGTGTTTGAAGACGAATCCAATAAATTGGATGAAGATGCATCATGTTTGTTTAGATTCGGATAGAATATTTTCTGAATTCAAGCATCTTCCGATTTTGCCCTTCTGCGCGCGAGTAGTTATGCACCCGTGCACCCATTTCCAAGTTAATTACCCTTTTGCCACTACAATCTGAACCATTAAAAATTCAAGATCTAACGGTGCATACAGGTTCCCAAAGTGCACAATGCATACAGGTGCCCCATAGAACCTGACCCTATATATATATATATATATATATATATATATATATATATATATATATATATATATATATAGGGGTGGGTTCAATGGAAAACCACTATGCACGTGAAAACCATGGAAACCTACACATACCGTCCGATTTGGTGCACTTCATGAAAAACGCGGTGACATGATCGTAAATAAGGTGATGCATCATGCGGGATTTTGATGCATCACGCAGAAAAATTGATGCATCACGCGGAATTTTGATGCATCACGCGGGGAAATTGATGCATTTGTGGTGGTGCAGTGTGGTTTTCACAAGTTTTCACGTGCATGGTGGTTTTCCATTGAACCTCCCTCTATATATATATATATATATATATATATATATATATATATATATTGTATGTATGTATGTATGTATGTATGTATGTATGTATGTATGTATGTATGTATGTATTTATGTATGTATGTATGTATGTATGTATGTATGTATGTATGTATGTATGTATGTATGTATGTATGTGTGTGTGTGTATATATATATATGATTCGAGAGAGTATCACTTATTATGCAGCGCACCAGAAGGTACCACCTTTAAGAAAAGTTTTTTTAAATTTTTTTTTCATAAACTTGTTTTAATTAACATTATAAAGATCATATGTAAATTTCACGTACATTCACATCTCTTAGCTCCTAAAAATTGATGTGAGCATAATTACATGATTTTGAATATATGAGAACGTGCATTTATGTGATGCGTGATTTCATGCACTTAAAGTGTTCAAATTTACGTGAAATTTATATATCATCCGTGGTACTAATAATGTCATTACTAAGGTGAAATTTATATATATTAAAAAACACAACGTCTTTTCGATAAAATAAAATGCGACAACATTGTTGGTACTAATAATGTCATTACTAAGGTCCTACCATACAAATGTTTGGTCGGCAATTTTATAATCCACAAGCATCCATACGATTACCATAGTGACAAATTTTATTGGTTCACAACATTTTCAACTTATAAAGTTTCATACATTTTGTTGTATAATTTAAATATGATATTACATATTCATCATTGTTTAAAAAGTATTTAGAGATATTCATAGAAATTAAGATTTATCGAACTTCTTAATTTAGGACTATTTTATTCGGAAAATAAACTCTTAAAACATTTGAAATAATAAAATCTGAGAAGTCAGACATTATGATATTTTTAGACTCTTTGGTAAAAGCAAGATGTAAGAGTCTGTAATTCTATATAACCAATTATTTCTTAAACATAAACAAATTTCTTAATTGAACCATTAAATTGAAAAATTCGAATTTAGATTACTAATTAATATATCTCAAACAAATTAAGGACTTCATTCATTCATTACCGACACGATATGGTCGATTCTTCAATCTTTTTATATTGGATATGAGCGTTGGAAAAAATAAAAAACAGTTGTGTTCTTGGAAGGATCTCATTTCTCATTAGATTTGACCCTTGATATTTGCTTCTATTGTTCTATTGGATTGTGTGATGGCTATTTAGAAGAATTTTGTGTTTTCTTGTGTTATGGCTCAATTTTCTCGAGCTCCTTCTGTAGCTAAGTATATTCTATAAGAGTGTTTGTTTCCTTTCGACATGTTAATCCTTCTTTAATGTTGAGTTATTTATTAAAAAACCAAATTATTTTCTCAAATTAGTTAAGGGGTTGTTTGGTTCGTGAATTTTCTTTGATTTACTGGGATTTGCATTTAAAATCCTACGTTTGATTTTCAGACTTCAGTAATAATTTAAAATCTTATGATTTATTAAATCTCATCAATCTTTGTTATTTAAAAACCTAGTCTCACTCATAAGATTTTAATCTCGGTTATCTTATATTTCAGATTAACTAATTACCTTTAAAAGATAATACAAATTTTTTGATAAAATTTGGATGAATAAATGTTCTCATAATATTCTTTTTTTTTTTTTTTGACAAAATACAAATCCTTTAAAAAAAAAAAAAGGGTTAATATTGAAAAAACCCAACCATTTTTCCTCATTTTGTCGATTAAGTCCCTAAACTTTTTTTTCGATTGTTTAAATCCCTAAACAAATTTTGTCTTATCTAAACATATATATTTGTTACCTGCAACCGAGAGAAGAGGTAACCGATTTAACCCCTTTCATTCCTTCTTCTGCTTTAACCCTTTCATTTTCATTTTTTAACCCTAATTTGCGAAAGTTACTAAAGCTGTAAAACCCCTTTCATTCCCTCCAGCGTCGAAGTTCGAACGATTCACATCAAATATAAATTGCATTCTGTGAGTTTCGAACACATTAAGCTCGGTAAGTTCGAACGATTTCATAATGTAGGTTTTGTTTGTTGATGTTAATCTTGGTTTGGTATTTGTTATTTTTCAATAAGTTTCCAATGATTGCAAGAAATGTACCTTAAAATTAGGGCATCCATAGAATCTTCTTCATGGGTTCTCTTTTGTCCATGAAATCGTCCATTCTAACACGGGTTTGTCCACACCAACATATTATTGTATCATCACTTGTATTGCTTGATCTAAACACAAAGTTGATGAAGAAGACATAAACACTTGGTGTGTGTGTAACGATGAAGCAGGGAGAAAGAAACCTTCTCTGGAGAAATAAAAAGCGCAGAGGGAAGATGAGTTACTGGTATGTTACCTGATGAACCGGTCATTTATATAGGTTCAGATAAGACAAAATTTGTTTAGGGATTTAAACAATCGAAAAAAAAGTTTAGGGACTTAATCGATAAAATGAGGAAAGATGGTTGGGTTTTTTCAATATTAACCCAAAAAAAAATCAGCAAACTAAATGCGCTTAAAAGAATTTCTTCTTCATGCTTTCTAATCAAAGATACGAACAAACTCCACCTTCGCCTCTTTATCTTTGCAGCTTCGTCCTTATCTTCAAAATGAATACAATAAATTTTATGAATAGAAACTCACATAAAAACAAAAACATATCTAAAATAAATCAGTATTCTTTTATTGTAAAGGCGAAGAACACCTACATTTAACCCTTATTTATATGGGTAGAAAATACTTATCCTAACAGAGTTAAAAACCAAAAGTTATAAACATAAATATAATATTTAACAATATAGGCATTGTAATAAATTTTTTGTCGAGATAGAAAATGTAAAATTATATTTGTTTGAGAAAAAACATGAATTCAAATTTTAAGCCAAAAAAATAATCAAATATTATTTTTTACCAAAAAGGGAGAATAAAATTAAAAATTTATCTTCTTAATTGGTTGTCAATACATATTTTGTTAAATTTGAATTTCATTATATATTTTTTGGCCTAAAAAATTTCACATTACTTTTATTATCATTTTTGATATTTTATGTAACATTTCTTGGTAATTTGCCCTATTCAAAGAATTAAGTTTTGAATATCTAATATGTAAATGTTCAGATATCTTCTAAAGTACGCTAGTTGCTTGTCCTTCGTCACATTTCATGAAAACAACATACTTACTTATAACATCGTTAGTTTTTCAACAGATTATGATAATTTTAATCTGATGAAAACGATCTAAAATTTAATTATAAACATTAAAATCGTCAAGATTTTTAGAATCTAATACGCTTTATTAAATTAAAAGTTATTAACTAATGTAACAATAATTGTTAACATCGATTACCCTTTATTTCAATTTTATTTTACCAACGTTGCTTCGAATTATTTGGAAAAAATGCAACAACCATCTATAAAAAGAAAATAGTAAAATATTTTATTTAATATTTATGGAAATATTTCGTCCAAAAACATATGTCATGCGTTATGTTTTTCATCAAGGCATGTTGACACGTGAGAAGTTTCGTAGACATGAATGCGCCGAGTGTCATGGGAGCCGACTATTCACGTTTGTGGTCCCATTTTTTATCTCTTTCATTTTGCCCCTTGTACTTATCAACTAACACACAAATAATCCTTTCAATCTTTTCTCTTATCACCCCTTATAATTACTATTATTGTCATTTTGACCCTTCTATTCCAACCCTTCCCCAACCACCACAAATAAGCAAAACATATGCCTACATGAGTATGTCCTACTTGTCCTTCACCAAGAATAGGATTCATCGTTATTAATGTGCCAAAAACATCACCCAAAAATTAACATTTTTTTTGTTAATGTTTAATTGATGTTCTCCGATATTAATATAACATACAATCAAGGGATGATAAAAAAAACATAAACAGACCGTAAAAACTAATAAAATTAGGTCTTAAATGAGAATGATAAAAATTAAAATTTTAATCGGAGACAGTATTGTGTTTGGCATTCCTTAGATCGATAAACCTTGGCCTGATAAAATTTAATACTAATTATTTTCTTTATATGGTTATGTATAAAATTCGTAAATTGATTATAATTATAATTTTTGTCTTTTAACTCTTGTCTTTATACTTCACTTGAGATTTTTGGGTGTGTTGGAAAGTCGATTATAAAAGTTGTTGGTATAAACCTCTTTTTATCATAAATCATAATCATCATACTTTAACTCATTAGTGGATTGTAAATTGAGTATAATTCATTTCTAATCCGGATGTATTTTCGAAAATTATGGGTAATTAGCATTGAATTCTACCTGTTTTAGATATACAAATGGTTTTATAGACAGGGGAGGGGGCGAGGACTTGAGGAAACCATTGATTCGTCAGAATAAGAATGACAACGGGATAAGTTCGAGACAAATATTGATCATCTCGTTCCTGTTTAAAAAACTCATGGGGCTTAACAGAGCTTCCCATCGATTAGACAAGAAAAATCGTGGGGATTTGCCGATTTGGGGAAAACCGTTTATATTACTGTGGAATCACCATTTAACCTAAACGAGTAAAGTTAATAATCATAAAAAAACGGATACAAAATGAATAAAATTAAAAACAAATAATTGTAAATTTATTAACACTTATACAAATGTATACAAACAAAAAAATACTCATTAATATTATGTTTCGTTTTGTAATACAATATATAAGCATTATGTATTAAATATGTCAAATTAAAATATAAATTATAAATTTATATCTAATTATTATATTATCTATATTTATTTATATATCTAATTAAAAATATTTTAACATCAATCTAATCTAGATAAAATTTAAATCTAAATCCATGTTATATGTTATATATACTTATCTATATATATAATTAAGAAATATATAATCTGTTTATAAATTTATTAATATATATTAAAAATAAAAACAAATTATCTAAACAATATTAAATATTAAAAAGTAAACATAATACAGTAATAATAAAATCACATTTAGTAACGTTTTATTTATTGTTATAAAATATATTTTAAAATTATGTTTTATGTACATTTGAAATTTCAAATTATATTGATTAAACATATACATATGTATACATACATACATATATGTGTATTTAGAAAATTTTTTTAAAAGAGTGCTAAAAGAATAACTATATTCATGTGTATTTAAAAAATAGATTAATATTATCTGTAACAAATAACTAGACGTTTCTTGTATTTTTTTTTTTTAGAATCAATATTTATATGATTTAATTTTATATTTACACACATTTTATGTAAGCTATTATTTATTAAAATGAATCCACATAATATGTGGGTTCATAAACTGGTACCTCATAAAATAAACTATATTGATATTATTATAGGTAAAATAACAAAGGCAATGGGTGAAAAAGGCAAAATGAGCACGTCAATATATGAATTGTTTCGTTATTCGTTATTTCCGGGTCTTTTCGTTGCATTCACTTACAACAATAAAGAACCACCAAGAACTCCATTCTAGCTCTCCCTAATTACGAACAAAAAGTTGTGGCTACAACCTAGTATCAACGTCTTTGTATTGAAATATCTAATCAATTCATTAAGGCTCGCACAGGAACGCTCACAGATAATCAGATTCTCTTTCATTTGGATCGTGAGTTGAAGGAAGATTTTTGTATATGAAATATTAATGACACGAAATATTTCTCTATTTCGTTTAATTGTAGTTCATGAATATAATGATTGATGTTTTAGAGATATTTTTTTATAAGAACGGGATATTAAAAGAGCATTGCTACAACTTTCAAATTTTTAGTGAAATCGGTACTGATCAATATCATTAAACAAGTGGCTATATGATATTATGATATTTATTTACTTATTAATGGACTTGTTAAGACTTTATATTTTAAATAGAAATTTTTAATAATTACATTAAATAGTAAACAAACATCTTCAAAACTCTCATCTTGATATGCATTAGTATTTAATGGTTTTGTGGTCCTGTGAAATATCCTAGTATTGCATTATGGAATTTATGATAAATGTACACATATCAAACCATAACATATTTGTTAACTATAAGTAATTTCATTTACCTCATCGATATTGGTCGGCTGATAAGAGATCCGGAAGAGTGCGTTACCCGTTTTTCAAAATCTTGTTAATGGTTTCCAACACTAACACTCTGTTTTCATATTCAAAAAGAAAAGAAGAGAAAGAAAGATGGAAGAAAAAAAGAGAAGAGAAAATAATATTTGTGTTGTGTTCTTGTATCAAATGGAAAGAAAGATGAATGAAAGAAATTTATGTTCATGAATAGAGAGGAAATAAAATAAAATCTTTTGTTTTTTTGTAATTTAAATAGATAACTCTTTACCAACATTTATTTCCCTCACTTTCTTTTCATATTTGAAAGGAAACTTTTAAAAAGAAAACATTTCATACTTTCTTTCATCTTCTTTTACTTTTCTTTCTTAAATACGATTAAAGAACACATTTTTTTTTATTTTCTCTCACTTTCTTTACTTTTTTTCTTTCTTCTGTTTAAATTTTATTCGAGAACAAAAGGTAAGGTAAAAGTCTCAAGTTTAAAAGCAAATCTTATAAATTTGTAAAAGAAAAAAGCAAATAATCAATAATCAAAACACAAAGGAAGCATTTCAAATTCAGTAAAGTTCAAGGTAGCCAATTGTAGTTTTATCCAAAGTTATGACTCATGCCTCTAAATTCCTCCCACGTGTCTGTTCATCACACGCCTTGCTGACTCCCCCCAAATTCCTCCATTTTCATATATTCTCTTCTCTCCTGTTTCCATCTACCCCCGATCAAAATCCAAAAGATTCCTTCTTCTTCCGATTATACTTCAATTCCTCGTCAACTCTATTCAATCTCCATATCTAGGGATCAGCCCATCTAATATGGGGGTTTTAATTTGTATGTTTAGGGTTCATGCCATCTAATTTGGGGATTTTAATCTGTTTGTCTAGGGTTCATCAATCATACCCAAAGTTTTGTATTTCGTAGAGAGAGGATTAAATTTTTGATCTTTTGTTGTAGAAATAGTCGATTTAGGGATTTTGGGTTTTCACAGAGAATTGTTATTCGTGAAAGAAGTTTAGTTTTTTTAATTCTGTTGAAAAAGTAGTCGATTTTGGGATTTGGGGATTTCATTTCATCTCAGACTGTGATGATGATTTGAATTTTTGTTTTCTTTGAAGTCTGTCTTTTTTCAAAGATTTGTCCTCTTTAGATCTCTTTATAAATAATAGATGTCAATGGCCGAGTATTCATCATCATCGTACTGGTGTTACAGATGCAACCGATTCATCGATGTTCCGACTCACCGGCAAGATTCATCTTTATTTTGTCCAGATTGCAACGGTGGATTCATAGAGGAAATCGATAGCTCTACCCGGTTACCCAATTCCACACTCTCGGACTCTCGCCGGAGACGATTTCCAGCTACAGATATGTACACCGCCGGAAACGACGACCAACGGAGTTCCGGACAAAGTCCTAGCCCACCGGTGCTCCGTCGTGCTAGAAGAAACACCGGTGACCGGTCTCCGTTTAATCCCGTCATCGTCCTCCGCGGACACACCAGCAACGGGAACACACCGACCGTTGAACCCGGCAACGGTGGAGGATTTGAGATGTATTACGACGACGGAGCCGGGTCTGGTTTGAGGCCATTACCGGTAAGTATGTCGGAGTTTTTGTTGGGTTCTGGTTTTGATAGGCTATTGGAGCAATTGACTCAAATTGAAGCGAATGGGTTAGGAAGGATCGATCAGAATCCACCGGCGTCAAAGGCTGCAATTGAATCACTTCCGACGATCCAAATTCAAGAAACTCATATTTTAACCGAATCCCATTGCGCTGTTTGTAAAGACGCATTTGAATTACAAACAGAAGCTAAAGAAATGCCTTGCAGGCATTTATACCATTCCGATTGCATTCTCCCATGGCTGAGTTTACGCAATTCGTGTCCCGTGTGCCGCCACGAATTGCCATCGGATAACCAAGACAGAGAGCGTGACAATAACGACGACGAAGCCGTTGGTTTAACGATATGGAGGTTGCCCGGTGGCGGATTTGCGGTGGGGAGGAGAGGAAGGGAGAGAGAGGTTCCGGTTGTTTTTACAGAAATGGATGGTGGATTTAATATTAATGGTGGTGGAAGGTGGAGGAATTCATGGGGTTCAAGAGGGAATGGTGGCGGAAGGAACGGCGGATTACGGCGGCTTTTGAGTGGGATGTTTTCGTGTTTTGGTGGCGGTGGGAGGAGGAGGGGTTTGGCGTCAAGTTCAAGTTCGAGTTCTGATGATGGAGTAAGCCAAAGAAGTAGATTTATTCCGGCGATTTTCAGTAGCTCGGCACGGCGGCGCAGGGCATGGACGTTTGATGTAAACAATCGACCTCAAATGTGGTGAATTGCAACTTCAATGTAAATTAAAAAAAAAAAAAGAAAAGAAAAAGAGAAAAGTTAAAGATGAATGAAAGGTACAATTTTTTTCATTTTTTTTTGGGGCATGATTAAAAATATGCTTTTGTGGTGTTTTCATTTACGTTGGTTTTATTATTCATGTGGAAGTGGAGGGACTGTACTCTGTAGTTGGGTCTACTTTTGGTCTAGAAATTGGGCCTAGCAGGCCCAACTTTATGTTTATGCGGTTCTGTCTTTGTGGTTGTGATTGAGGACGTGCTTGCCTTGCTTGATGAGTTGGTGCACCTTTTAGGAGTTTATCCAGCGCCTTTTATATGGACTAGGGTCGCAACTCGCAAACAAGTCAAGTCGGGCTCGAACTCGTTTCGATTCGTTTAGAGTAGGCTCGAGTTCGCTCGATAGCTAACGAGCTTTCAAAATATAGGCTTGAGTTCAGCTCGAAAAGGTCGAATGTATGTGACGGTAGAATTACTATTTGGATGTATTCATATGTATAAGTTATTGGGTTTTATCATTAATAGGATTGTTGGGTTATTAATTAATAAAGTAATACCATTAGGCTTTAAGGTTTGATAGTAATTTTAATTCTTATTTTATAGATACTGAGAGTCTCTGATACCAAAAACAATTTTAAGTTCCCTAATCTTCATCAATCAAAGATATACTGTTTGTTCTAGAATGCTAAAGTTTTGGATTAGGAAAACTCTTACAACCCTATTCATTCGTCATCAGATTTCACATTAAAAAAACGACATAAATGGATTCAAACATTATTTACTTTATGATTTATTTTAATGATTTGACAATATGGTTAATCCAGATTTATTATTTAAATAATTCTAACAAGTGGTATTAAAACAACCCATAATTGTTAAACCGTTAGATTAATATTATTACGAATAAACTACATTCAATTTGCGATTAAGAAGTTGGTAGTATGTTGAGCTTAACCAAATCTTAATCATTCGGCATTGCATTCTAAATGTTTTGGCTTCCAGTCAATTAATCTTTCACTATTACGGTAGAAATAAATTATTAAACCAATCACAATATTTTAAAATTTTTGATTTATTTATTTATTTTTATGCCGTCTCACAAGAAGATAAATATTAATTGTTTAAAAGTTTTTGAGTGACCATGATTTTATTAGTGCGTAATATATATTTATCACGTATTGCTATGAATTAAAATTGAGCATGTATTATTATTAAGTTTGTCATAAAAAAAATTAGAAACCACAGTGGATGTGATGATTTACGGTAAAAAAAGAAAAAAAGAAAAAAAAATTGTGTTTTAAATGTTTTACCACCGTTTGATCTAAATGGTGAACTTTCTTGAAGATTGCCATTTTTTTGTATGTTGTAAATGCGTTTGAGTATAAATAAAAAATAACAATGGAAATGGAAAAATCAATTTTCTTTTGCTTTTCGGCTTTCTACCGTACCGTGCTTTGATTGGTGTTATGAACTGGGCTCAAGCCCAGTCTACACAATGAGATGGATCACATCTGGTTTGGACCCCGTTTTAGTTGGTTTTGGGTGTCCATACAATTTTGGTCTCATAATCGAATAAATTTAAACAAGTACAGTTTTGTACCAAGAATATTATAGTAGTGGTGCACAATTATTGGATTTAACTTGAACCAGATCGAATTTTAATTTGTCTGGTTTCTAAAAAAAACAGGTTATTCCAAAACCCAGATCAGATCCTAACCGGTCTTGAATCAAAAAATATGTAACCTATATAAACCGGTTTCGGATTAAAAAACCCTGGATTTTTTCTAAAACCAGTTTTAAAAAAAATTGATTTTTTAAAATAAAATTCAGATTTTTAGTTGGGTATGATTTTTTTTTTTTTTTTTTTTTTTTTTTTTTTGGCAAGGTTTCTTATTTATCTTTTAGAGCTTAACAAAACAATTAAACAAATATAGTTATAAATTTATAATTACACATTTATACGATTATAACAAACACACCATCTTTTTTCTAATTATAATTACATATATATAATTATAAATTAAGTTAAACACATATATTTTACTCCAATCAAATATATTTTTATATTATATTTGATTATAAATACATAAAAAGTTTAAAACCACTAAAATTTTAAATTAGGACAACTAAATTTTAAAATTACGATAATATTTTAGAAAACTTCACCCTCAAACATTTATGTGAGTTCAGATTGAGAAATTATTGTGAAAATAAACATTTTGTTAAAGGTTTTAAAGACGCAACAATTTTAAAACTACGATAATATTTTAGAAAACTTCTCTCTCAAAACTCAATTCCTCAATAAGATGTTTAAGATAAAGTTTAGAATTCTTCCATGATGGTTGAAATTTATCAATAATAGAACCAACAAGGAAATTAGATTTAATTCTCATACCTTCCACGCCAGTTCACAAACAAAGACTTGGAGTTCCTTGTCAACAAATTCAGCATAATTTACCTTAAAATTCAGAAATTTGCCAACTGCGAATTTCTTAGAGCATGCAACTTCGATTTTTATACTTGGTCGCGAAAAACACCCAAATTTTTACATAGAGTAAATATCGTACAGAGAATCATCAAAAAGTATTCAGAATATAATTTCGACAATCATACTCGTTGCTTTTCCAAGTATTAACGGCCCTTTCATGTTCCGCCATTTGGGTAGTAGTGGGAACCTTCTGTCCTCTCAGTAATCGATGGATTCTGTGTTGCATCTTCACTTACCATGTTTGACACATGAAGGGATGTCAAATAGAACAACATCTTGTGTTGCTAACGCCTGACATCCGTTCCTTTGAATTTCTTTGGCCTTTCGACATTTCTCATTATGGATGATTAATCCATGATTGAAAACAAAATTTTCTCATAAATTGTTAGAAACTTGGTTAATATATTATAATCAAGAATTGAAAATGCTTGCGAAACAATTACATACAACGATTTATTACAATACCAATGAAATCAAAATTTGTGAATGTAGATGATACCTGAATTGATGAATTAAAAAATCTAGATTAATGTTTGCGTGTGCAGTGTCCTAAAAATAAATTCACTGTCAATCCGAGGATATCATATGAATTGAAGTTATGCTTTCATAGAGGATCTTTTATGGTAGAAAGGAAAAATGAGGGAGGAGAAGCGTCTTTTCCGAAAAACTATCATTTGACAATTAAACCTAAATAAACCGTCTTTTGACAGTTAATTTTGTTAATTAGAAAATTAATTACAATTAATTATAATCAACCCTTTTAATGATTAGATTGGATACTCCAATGGCTTCTTTTGACCATTTAATATATATGTATGCCATCATCTTCAAACCAAGCCGATTATCCTACTATGATTATTTAAGACAACTGGGTATACCTCCCCCGCCCGCCCCAGCGACTTTGCCACATTCCCATCCTCAGCGGGAGCACCGCCCACCTCCCCCATCGGCCTCGCCCACTCACCCCTCAACGCCCCCTGCCCCCGCTCGACACACACACACACACACACACACACACACTCTCTCTCTCTCTCTCTCTCTCTCTCTCTCTTCCCTTCTCTTCTCTCTTTATCTCACTAAAATTTAATTTGTTAATGAGTAATGTGATAGAAATATTAGAATATGAGTATTTTCAAAAAATTAGAATGTAAATGGTGAATATAGAAAAACTGATTTGGCACTGATGTGTCATTCGGAGGGGTGAGTACACCCCTCACCCTAAGTAGCTTTATGTATATACGACATAACTTTTTTCTTATTTCCCTTCTTTGTGAGATTAATTTCTGCCTGATGGTTACGGTGGGAATTAAAGAATTTATTCTTTTATAAATATATTGATGGCTAAAAATCATAGAATAAAACATAAGTGTATCGTTAATTTTACATAAAAGTAAAAGCCAAAGTTAAATATTAGGGATAATTACAAAAATAGTATTTCTCACATGTTTATTCACTTTTTAGCCACTTTATATACATTTTACCAAAATAGCCACACTTTACGTTACCATGTTTACGTGATAGCCACAATTTACGTGATTTGTACTTTTTTCAGTTTTTTAATGCATTACGTTACAAAAGGTGTCTGGTCACGTAAATTGTTGTACTTTACGTGACCATTTTCGCTCCTTCCCCATGAATGTTTGGTGGGATGTCTTGTCACACTTTACGTTACCACCTTTATGTGATAGCCACAATTTACGTGATTTGTACTTTTTTTTTCATTTTTAAATGCATTACGTTACAAAATGTGTTTGGTCACGTAAATTGTTGTACTTTTTATTCATATTTTAAAAGTTTGTTCCTTCCCAAAAAAATGTAATCATTACTTTTAAAATTAAAAATTTAACTCTTTCTCTTATTTTACCTATTTATCATTTCGTGATTAATCACGAAACCATCGAGTCTGGCGAGTTCTCGTATTCTCCGACGCTCTTCTCCGGCGATTTGTCATCTTCTCCGGCGACCACCTATTTCCATATCCAACCATCAAGCCACTTCACAACTCATGTCGCTATTTGGTATTTTGATGGATTTTATTTAGTTATTTTAGAAACAAATTCCTAGTGTTGGAAATCATCCGCAACCTTCTTCAAGAAGGTGGTAAAATTCCAGAAGAAGGAAGCCTAAGAGATTATGGTGCTCTTCGATATCAGTCTTTAGTTGACCTTTTGGGAGCAACGGTGGTGACCGGTTGAGGAGGAGTTTCTTTCGTAAGATCCGTCAAAGCTTTGGATCTAGTAGCGATGGCAAGAGAGGCATCAACAAGGTGTGGATGCGGCAGTGAGACGGCGGTGGAGGTGGTGGCGGTTTGCGGGTGTTGTCGGTTGGAAGGAAGAATCAATAAATGTCGAACAACAGGTAGAACTGGGATGTGAGCGGTTTTGAGCCAAGGAAATCTCCGACGGAGCAGCCACCGTCTGCTCCTGCTCACGGTTTTGTGTTTGTGTGCTGCACTGTCGGCCCTCTTCCTCTTCCTCTCTCTCCTCCACCCTCTCCTTTTATAAACACGACACACCCTTCTTCTCTCTCTCTCTCTCTCTCTCTCTCTCTCTCTCTCTCTCTCTCTCTCCTCTTCAATTCCAACTGTTTTTCAAATGGTGGAAAAATGATGGTCGCCGGAGAATATGATAAATCGTCGGAGACTTGATGGTTTCGTGACAAATCACGAAATGGTAAATAGGTTTTCTAAGGGAAAGATTAAAAAAAAAATAAAGTAATGATTACATTTTTATTGGGAATGAGCAAACTTTTAAAATTGGTAACGTAAAGTACAACAATTTACGTGACCAAACACCTTTTGTAACGTAATGAATTAAAAAATGAAAAAAAAATACAAATCACGTAAATTGTGGCTATCACGTAAATGTGGTAACGTAAAGTGTGACTATTTTGGTAAAATTTATATAAGATGGCTAAAAAGTGAATAAAGATGTAATAAATGGCTATTATTGTAATTATCTTTTAATTATAATGGTGGATTTTAAATTATGTCATAATGATAATTTTAATAAACTTAATTTCAACACATAAAAGATGATCCAAATATCAATAAATAATTAAAAGCAAATATATTTGAGATAAAAGCGAAAAAATATAAATATAAATAAAATAATTAAATCATAACAATGTACTTAGAGTTTATTGAGCATTGTATATAAAAAGGTAAGAGAAATATTATATATAAAAGTGAGTTCTAAAATTAAAAAAATAAAGATGTCATAAATTTATTTTTAATTGTGATCAAATTTATATAAAAATTTAGATAAAAACTGGTGGATTATAACAGTATATCGGATTTAAAATAACGTATATATGAGGGTAGTAAAATCTAATATAAAATATTTTTAAAAAAATATTAATAAATAAAAAATGGGACGTAACCTTCACAATTGAGAAGGCAAAAATTACATAATATATAAATGTTGTTCTTTAATACTAATAGTAATTGAATTTGATTTAATTCTTGTTATTACATTCTTTTACCTCCATCAAGTCAATAATTTTTCTTTTTGTCTTCGAGTTTCAAACTTTCAATATTGTCTCTCTTATGGGGCTTGCTTTACGGTTTCTAGCTAATTTAGGTCCTAGGATTATTTATCTTTAGTGAAATTACTAGTTTATTACCCGCGTAAATACGCATATATTTTTAATATATATAAAATATAATAAATAAAAAGATAAAGATATAAATATTATTTTTTAAACAAAAGTAGATAAGGTGATATTATTATTTATTATGACCTATTAATTTTGTATATTTCTAAATATGTATGAAGAGTAATTATTTTCTCATATATTTTTTTAAACTTTTATTAGTTTATCTTATAATTAATAAGTTAGTAGGTTATTAAATTTTGTTTGATTTGAATTTAAAAGTGGATTATATTAGATTTGGATAGATTTAATTAATAAGTTATTAGAGTATTAGATTTTGTTTGATTTGAATTTAAAAGTGGATTATATTAGATTTGGATATATTTGATTTATAATTTTTTATTCTTTTTAAAATCTATAAATGTCACGTATCGATTCATTGTGACGACACGTGACTTTACCAGAAATGAATATAGTTACTCTTTTAATAGTATAGATAGAGATAGATTATGAAATCATTTAAAAGTAAAATTATCTTTTTTTAATTTCATTAAAATGTAAACAAATAGACGTTAAGGTTGGTTTCGGGTCTTAATAATTTCATTAAAATGCAGAAGCATACATTTGACTAACTAAGAGGGTATTTGGATTTGCGTTTGAAAAAGTGTTGTAGCGTTTTGGAAACTAATAATTTATTAATAGTTGTAACAAAAAGTGCTGCCGGAAATATAATGTTTGGTTTAACTTCTGCTTTTTGCTATCATAATTATCAAATAATCAGTTTTTAAAGTGTTTGGATATGCGTTTTAACTTGTAAAATGACCAAATAGTCAACTATTAAGCAAATAAACTATATTTTTAACTTATGAAAAAGTGTGGTTGGATTAACCCTAATTAAACACAAATAATCGCTTATTAACGTATGCAATCCTAACACTTTAACCAATTATTGTAACGTAATAAGTTAATAATATCGTTTATAACGCAAAACCAAACACTCTTTAATTCGACCAAATTAAAGGTTGGATCTGTTGATCATGCAACTGAAAACAATCCATAAATTCTTTCCGTAGAGGCATATACATCCATCAGTTTACTTGATACTTCAATGCCGCATCTAATTAAGAAATTGTTTTGAATAATCGAGAAAAATACTAAACTTAAAGAAGTGTATATATTAAATAAGACGGAAATTTTTTATTAAAGTCTCCCAATCCATACACTATATATGTTTTTAGATTATAAAGAAGGCAAACCAAACACACCCTAACATATTTCATACATATGTACCAATTTACTCGTCCGTGTAATACATGATTAATTTGATTTTATTAATTGCAATCTATACACATTTAAAAATATATTAAATAATTATGAGATATAAATAAAAAGAATATGTAGTATATACATCCAAGATAAATCTACCATCTTTGTCTAAAATTTTAGACTTTGTCAACTTTTAAATAGGGCAACATACACCATGAATGAAAACGACTGTTTTAAAAACAAATCAACATTAGATAGTGATTATCATTGGATTCACTACAACAAATATTTCATTTGTTCACATTATTTTTACACGCTTTTTAAAAGTGTGTAAAAATTTAGTAAATTTTCTACACTTATAAATGTGTATAAAATTATTGCAGTAATAAGCGTGAAAATATATACTAAATCATCCTAATTACCACATTTAAAATCATGAAGAAAAAAGTTCACATGTATATGTGTGGACAAATTTTAATTTTTTCACACTTGAAAGTGTAGAGATGAATTTATCACACTCAATTTTGTCATGCTTTCTCTTATGCGGACAAATTAAATGTGACTAATTAATTTTCATACTTTAAAGCGTGTACAAATTATTAGTTTGTCCACATTTATATATGCAAACTTTTTTTGAAACACATATTTGAGTATAAAAACTCCACACTTGTAATTGTAACTAATTTTTACATTCTTATAAGTGCGAATAAACATAAAACTTTTTTACGCACTTGCTAAAAGCGTGTAAAAATAACGTGTACAATTGACATTTTTTTTTGTAGTGATTTTATTTTAAGTACACAAAATATAAAGGGCAAATGATCAAAAATAGTAACATCTTTTGTCATTTTTTTCATTAATAGCAACATTATTTTTTTATCATTAATAATAATAACTTTTGTAGTAATTTTTAACCCCACTAACTGAGAACTCAGTTAAGTCAGCTGACATGACTTCTTAATTGGAACTCTTAAGAAATGAATCATGCATTTTATCTTTAGTAAATACAAAATATATAAATACAAAGCTAAAAACTAGAATCGAATATTAATTACACATGTCAATACAAGAATGTGTCAAATTAATGACATTGTAATAAAATGACATGTGACTTCCACTTGATCATTTTAGAATACTAGTTTAGTAAGTTGATTTTATAAATTGGAATTTGTTAACATTTAAAAAGATAATAAATAATTATAAGATTTAAATCAAAGACTTAATACATATTAGTTATAAATCATAAACTAAAACATACCTCCTCATATACAAAATTTGAATTTGTAAAACCATATATATACATGACAATTAAAAACAAACCATGTCATTCGATGAAGGAATCATATAAAAACCAAGTAAATTATAGATAGATTGTCAAATTATATCAACATTTTGTAATCTAAGTTTGAAATTTGATTTTGTAAAATCAAATCAGAATAATCAAAGAAATCAAATCGGGATAAATAAGGAAGAGTCTATACAAACGATTTTTAGTAAATATTACATTAAAAATTACAAATGAAAAATTAACAATAAATCCCACGTGTCAACGAATTGACAAGTGAACAACGACTTATTCATTTATTAGAAGTTATATATACATAGAGAAAAAACATTCATCACATCCCATAGTTTTAGTTTCAATTTTAATCTTCTCATTTCTCTATTAAAAGTTAAAACCAAACAAACCCAACATATGCATGATATAGTTCATTTCACATGGTTTTCAAAGAATATTATATATGCCAATTTTAGCATATAATGTTTTTAAACTAATTTTTAAGATCCATGGTATAATTATATTGTTGACAGTCAAACTAATATACTTGTATGTCACTTGTACTAAGTGTATCATCCTTCATTATTCTTTGGATATTTTTCATAATCTTCCAATTCTCCATCTCTTTTGCATTACCAAACATCAGCATCCTAAAACAATTGAGGATGAAAATCTAGGAATAGATCTGTGCAGAGATAGACATAGCTAGAAAATCCATTTTATAAAAAGAAAAAGAAAAAACACAAAGTGGACCATCATGTAGAAAAAAGCATCCCATGATTTCAATTTGTACAGTACAACTTGCTAATCCACACAAGTACACAGGGTGCAGACATACTCGTCTAATCACCAGGTGAGTTGTGCATTTTCTCGTACTGCTGCAAGGCCTGCACACCTATCAGAGAGAAAGAGAGAAATAGATCTTAACTTCATAAAAGACATTACAATATATATTATATTAAATGAAAATGGTGAGGGCAAAACTGACATTTTAAACACAAAACCACTTTATTATTATTATTTGCAAAACCCTAAAACCGAAAACAAGACCTGGCTCAAAAGGCAACAAAGATTATGATAAAATAATCTGGAAAAAAAGATGATATATATCCTCACCACTTATAAGAACCCAGCTGGTAGAATATAACTCCTCAAAACAAAAGGATATATATTAGCCAGTAATTGCCGCTGCAGCATCATCAAGATTCTCAAACCATAAAAGGGACCCATAAATCACTTTCTTTTTCTATTCAAGTTTAAAAAAGAAAATAAACTTATGAAACCCTAAATAATGGAGCCTTTTGTGAATCTTGAAGATGCTCCATCAGCAAGAACTGACTGTTATGCTTTTCTTTACGTACTTTAGATAGAGATCTGCTATCATTGAGAAAGAATTAAGGGAGGGATCAGGAAAACCCTAAAGAAAAGTGAAAAGGATTTTGTTTATATACAAAAGGTAGAACAAGTAACTAGAAAAGATAAGGAAAAAAGATGATCAGATGAAGATGAAAAGAACTTGAAAAGCCAAAAGCTTTAGGGGAAAAAGATTGTAGAAATTAAAGAAAGAAGCGTTTGTTCAGGAATCCATAGATATCAAATAAGGCTTTCACCAAAGACCCATAGTTAAAAGGGTTTTGACTAGAGACCCATAGCTATGGAGAGCATACTATACTCTTCAAGGATCCATGGCTAGAAAGTGTTTAGGGTTAAACTATATATAGGAGGAGTCGAGATAGGTAAGAAGAAGGGATGAGCATTAATTACGGGGATTGTTAGAGAGAGAGAGAGAGAGAGAGAGAGAGAGAGAGAGAGAGAGAGAGAGAGAGAGAGAGAGAGAGAGAGAGAAACTAGAACAGTTAGCAATCGCAATCTGAAGTACCAAAAATTACCCAAAGCTTGAATACTTACTGACAAAGCCCCACACCCACAGATGTGAAGAGAATAATGGACTCTAAGAATGGAAAATAAATAGAAATGAAGATTTGCCCTTTTGATCCAAGAAGGATACGTTGCGTTTAATACAAGTATTTTGGTCTACAAATACATGAGTTGAAGTGACCAAATAGGAGGATATAAATTAAGAAGTACCTCAGAGTTCAGAGAGAAAGAGAGAGACCCTAGCTTTTTTCTTTTTTACTAATTAAGTATTTAGGTGCAAATAATATATTACCTGTATTAGGGACTGTCCCTTTTGAAATCCTTATTTTTCTTCAAGTCTTTTAATTTAAATAAATTATTCTTGCGCCATTTATATATCATAATTAAACATACATAAATTTTTAAGACATGTTATTAACGAAAATATATGAAATAAGAAAAACATCATTGATCTGCAAGATGCAGACCAAATCATGAACTAGCTGAGAAAAAATAAATATAACTGTCCAATAAAGAACATACACGAGAACATAAAAACGAAAAGCAACATGAGCCTCCATAACCTAAACTCAACTTCAGCATCAATCCCACCCAATGCATCCTAAACACATATTAAACTATATATGTGTATAAATGTATAGTATATTACATAGTTGATAGTTAATTGATACCCGTCGAAGGCGGATGGTTGGTACCCATAATAGTTGATAAGTCTATAAGAAAATTGTCATGTTGGAAGGCTAAATTGATCTTGTCTAATGGTCGTGCAACACTGGAAAGGCCAGCCCTAAGGGAGGGCATATGTGCTACGGTCCAAGACATCAAACGATCAATGAACAATACTTTTTTAGTACAATAAGTAATATACTAAGCTCTTTTTTTTTTATTTCTTCATTAAATTATTTCTGCCTAATTTTATAATCACATAACACAAAATGTGACCAAATCTTTTTAAAAAATAGTATATTAAGCTATATTTTTAAACTATTTAAAGAAACATTGTTATTTTATAATTTGCTAAGGACCAACCCTGTACAATGGTAATATCCCTTCTTAGAAGTTTGGCTTTGAATTTCTTTCCCATTTGCCAAACGCCATCTCGTGTCATTCAAATCCTTGAGAGGGTGAGCAGAGAATTCTTCTTGGGTTGGGTTGTGGTGGGAAATGACGATAATTCCATTGCCAAAAACTTGCTTAGGTTAAATGGGACATAATCATAAACAATTTCCAATCAGGGAGGGGGCACTCTCTCTATAGGTAAGAGTTGTTAGAAGTATTCACCGGATTAAGGGGCTTTTAGGTGAGGCCGTGAGGAGAATCGTGATGAGTTCTAGTTGCTGGTTCCATAATGTCATTGGCATGTTATCTTGATGATATGACTAATGCAAAATGAACCTAATGGGTTACACAAAAATAATGATGAGCTTACAATACCTTCCATAGATAGAATTTACGTTTCCATAAATAGATTTATGGTTTGAGTAATTAGGAAGTATAAATTATAAGTGTTATAATTTATTATGATCTATAAACAAAATTTTCCATAGAATTTATGTTTCCATCAATAAATTTATGGTTATAATAGTTCTAGAAAGTAAACTGTAAGTGTCATCAGGTGTCTTGATTTGGATCACGGGCTTAAGAGATAGAAGATTAGAGTTATCAAATTATCAATGGAGATCTTACCATATTTAAAGGTGAAAAAATGGCCAAGGAAAGGGTCTTGGTTGGCCCTTGTCCTTGTCTCCCCTTGAGTTGTCCTAAGTTGCCTTTTATTTGATAAATGACATGTTTCTTTAATTACTTATGGGGCGTTTGGTTCGCTGGAATCTGACGGAAAAGGAATGAAATTTTCATTCTGATGGGTTGTTTGGTAGTCCAAAGGAATGGAATGATCATTCCAAATTTTTAAAAAATCACCCCTTTTGAAGGAATGATCATTCCATAGCAAAATGGAAGGAATTTAAATTTCATTCCTTAAAGCAATCCTTTTAACAACATGTATTTTCATTCTCAACAAACTATAGTATTTGGATTCAGACAGATTCCATTCCTTCCAAAATTTCATTCCTTTGACAGATTCAATTCCATTCCGTCAGATTCCAGCGAACCAAACGCCCCCTTAGAGACTAGCTTGTTACCTTATATTGGAATTATGATTTTTGTGGGATGCAACAAAGGAGCTTTTCTACACAATGGGCATAGATCATATGGAGTATTCATTAACCTGGCCTATTACACCACTTAAATGAAAATATATTCTATTACGATTTATGAACTCGTAGGCTCCGGCCTATGTATTGATTAATTTGTTGTTATTAAATACTAGAAAAGAAAAATCAAACTATATTTCATATCATTTGGGGGGTGGCGGTGGGTTGAAAGGAAAAAAAAAAAAAGCATCCCTTCCTACTTAAATGAAAATTAGTGAAACAAAAGAAATTACACTACTTGCGGAATTGTTTATTTCATTCTTATAGACTAAATAAACGTAATTTTTTTATTTCAACAAAGTGAATTATTTCATTACCTCTCAATTTTAATTCCTTCAAATTATAATATTTGGTGAAGCAAACGGAAATGCTGAATTCCATCCTCATATTAAGGTCGAGAGTAACATGCAAGACAACGGGTTATACACATGAATAGATTCCATATATCATTTGTATATGTGAGCAAAATCTATATATAGGTAACTGTACCTTAAATATAATTAATTGGTTTTAAAATATTAGTTTCCTTAATTTGTCGTGTTTAAGAACATGCAAATGCAAGATTAATGTGTGCCATCAGATACAACTTAATGCATAGTCATTGTAAATTTGTGTAAAAAGAAGCTAATTAAGTTCTACTTGTCAAGCTTTTATTAATAAATATTTTTCATAAATAAAATTAGTTAAGCTGGAACTGAAAAATAGCACATAAATACATAGCCAAATTATAAACATAATATATCATTGTTATTTTTATATTTTATAGGATTTATTATTTTAAAAAAAAGCAATATGTTTTTACGGTTTTTGTGTTTTCGTTCATTAATGTTATTTTTTTTCTAGAGAAGTCATCAAGTTTTTTTTTTAGTTTTATGAAATTTGACTATTAGAGAATGATTACAATTGATAAACCGAGTTATAATATCAAAATTTCATTAATCCAGAAAAAATTAACTTAAAGGTCTTTTGTTGAGGTTTAATTACAAGGTTTAAATTTTAAGGGTTGTTGTTGGCACCTCAAGTAACTACAAGAAATCTATGTTTTAGAGACGATTTTTTAGAGACAACGTTATGTACTACAAATATTGAACTTTTCAATTAAATCAATATGATTCAAGTAATGAAATTATTTTTTTCGTATATATTATGTAAGTTTAATTGCTTTTAGTATATAATATAATTAATAAATAGAATATATTATTAATACAAGTATGAAGAAACTTAAAAATAAATAAATAAATATCAGCTACCATTAGCATACCTTAGAAGTGGGAGATTGTGTAATACGAACAATAGGTCTTTTTTTTTAAGGAAAAATTATCAAGAAAGTTAATATAAAATTTTAAAATTGACAATAAAGGTAATGTAAATTTTTTTAGACCAAAAAAGATAACGTAAAATTTAAATTTGACAAAAAATGATACTGAAGACCAATTAAGAAAGTAAATTTTTAATTTTATGCTTCCTTTTTTTGGTAAAAGAATAATATTTGATTATCTTTTTTTGCCTAAAATTTGAATTTCATGTCATTTCTTGGCCAAAATAGAATTTTACATTACCTTTGTCGGTAAAAGAAGTTTTAGAATACCTTTATTGTAAAATGTTGTATTTTATATTACCTTTCATGGTAATTTTCCCATCTTTAATAACATTATTTTTTAATGTGATCATTTTTATAAATTTTTTTTATACAATTAATAATTTTTAACGTGTAGAATGTTAATATTCAAATTGACATACAAATAAATATGTAGCATAAATAGTTTTAATTTAAAATAATAAATAATGAAATAAAAACAATCATTTTTTCTACAACCAAACCACAAATTCAATATCAATTGTTATATTAAAGTTTCAGCTTTTCTTTAATCTTTGTCTCCTTCATGATGGATGCCAAAAGATGTAACTCGGTTCTTAAAGATGTTATAATGGTTTCTTAGTGGGTCCTTTGGAAATGGAGAAACAATCTTTTATTTGCGTTCTCGGAGGATCGAATTAAAATCTTGGAGGAAGACCCATTTCCTTGGGTTCAAAGAATGGCGGGTCTTTGGATCAAAAACCGGAATCAATCATCAAAGTTCATTTGGTCTGTTTGGAAGATTAATCCGTTATCGTTTGTTTCCTAGTTTCCTTTCCAACTTGGAGTCATAAAATTTTGGTTTTTAATACAATTTGCCTTTAAAAAAAAAAAAAAACCCCATTCTTATACCAATTCAAGTTTAAAAAAAATTAAAGAGTAAATTACAAAAATGGTCATGTGATTTGGTAGAAATTAACGATTTAGTTTTTTATCTTTAAAAATTACATAAATGTTCTCTAAAACACTATATACTTGTAAAATTTTTTACCTTTTTGTGTTTAATATAAAAAGTTAATTTAAAACTTTAATTATCATTATTCGGGATGTAAATTGTTCCGGAACCGGACCGATCCGATGTGGAACCCATTTAACCGAATATTGAAGATTGCAAGAACCGATAAACGAACCAATAATTGTAATGCGGTTCCGGTTCCGGTTCGGTTATGGTACGGGTATTTCGGGTACGGAATCGATTAGAACCGAAAATTCAAAAATATATATACTTCTATCTATTATAACAACAATATGTAATAAAAGTGTCGATCATGATGTTTTCATATAAGTTATGTAGTTTCACAATCCCAAAATATTGTTCCAACAAATTTTCTTTTCGGTTTTTACACTGCGGCTTTTAAATCATTTTCTTGATTTGCATGTTATGGGCTTTTCAAATTATCGATTCTATGGCCGATAAAAATACCCGCAGAACTGATAACCGAATAACTGATAATCGAAATTTGAAGATTATAAGAACCGATAACCGAACCGAATATTATAAATCAGTTCCGGTACCGGTTCGGTACATTATATGATTTATGTTGCTACTTTAACTTAGATGATGTTTGGATTTGCGTTTGAAAAAGTATTGTAATTGAAAACTAATAATCAGATAATAATTGTAACAAAAATTGCTGTTGGAAATGTAGTGTTTGGTTTAGTTTCTGCTGTTTGCTATCATGATTATCAAATAAGCAGTTTTTAAAGTGTTTGGATTTGCGTTTTTATTTGTAAAATGACCAAATAATCACTTAGTAAGCAAATAAGCTACATTTTTTTTAATTTATGAAAAAATGTGGCAAGATTGATTCTAAACGAAAATAATCATTTATTAACGTATGCAATCCAAACACTTTAAACCAATTATTTGCGTTATTGTAACGTAATAAGCTAATAATCACGTTTATAACGCAAAACCAAACACTCTCTTAATTACTTTTTTTAAATGTTAACATGATACAACGAGTCTAATTAATTGAGTTAACAAACAAAAAACATGATAAAAAATCATGTAAGGGATGACTTAATAAGTTGGATGGACTACTTACAAGTTACAAGTACATGGAGTTAAGTTGTTTTTGTTTGTTGCATATATTTAATTTGGCAGGAATCTAGAAGCGGAAGGTAATAAGAAATCAAGACCATACAAAACTTGCAAAAAAGAATACTTGCATACTTTCTTTTTCCATGACACAAACTAGCAAAGCAAGCAAAAAGAATTTGTTATTTGTGTGCCTTTTAATATGCTATCTTTATATTGAGACGAGTTTCAATACACACACACACACACACACACACACACACACACACACACACACACACACACACACACACACACATATATATATATATATATATATATATATATATATATAATGGTTCGAGAGAGTACCACCCATTATGCAACGCACCAGAAGGTTCCACCTTTAAAAAAAAGTTTAAATTTTTTTTCATAAACATGTTTTGATTAACATTATGAAGATCATATGTAAATTTCACATACATTCACATCTCCTACCTCCTAAAAAATGATGTGAATGTACACTTACATAATTTTGCATATACGTGAACATGCATATATGTGATGCGTGATTTAATGCACTTAGAATGTTGGAAATTGCGTGAAATTCATATATCATCTGTGTAAACATGTTTATGAAAAAAATTTCAAAAAAAAATAATTTTGCGAGTGGTACCTTCTGGTGCGCTGCATAATATGTGGTACTCACTTGAACCTAAATATATATGTGTGTGTGTGTGTCTATATATATATATATATATATATATATATATATATATATATATATAGAGAGAGAGAGAGAGAGAGAGAGAGAGAGAGAGAAAAGTTTAATGAAAAACTTATATGCATCAGAAAACCTTGGAAAACCATTATGTACCACAAGAAATCCTAGATACATCAGAAGATTCATTAAAGGTGTTATTGAAATATTATATTTAACATTATTTAATAAACATATAATAAAAATAAATTGATTTTAGAAACATCAATCATAATAAATATCTTTCCATATAAACCATAATTCAAAATTCAAATCTTTTTTTACTTCACATCTCTATCCTTCTCTCTTTCACTCTTTCTCTTTAGCAAAACAAAGATGATCACCGGCATGTTGCCTCCCCTAGACCACCATGTCGCCGACCTACGGCATTGCACCATCCATGATCGCCCACCACCACCATGATGTTGTCAAATATATCTTTTGTATCGTTATTGAAGAAGGATGATAAGCACGAAAAGAATGATGAATATGAAGATTTACACCTGTCATTGAAGATCTAATGATGAACACAAAGTTTTTGGTGAATCAAAAGTCTCATGATTAAACTCACGATGAACATGAAAATTTTGATATATCAAATGACTTTCGTCAAAAGATGAAAATTTCGGCAAAAGTTTCTACTGCACCGTTATTTTTTTTATTTTTTTATTCTGATGCATCGTCATTTTCTGATTCATCGAAGATCTCATCATGAACACAAAAATGAATAATGCACATGAAGATGAATGATGAGCATGAAGTTTCTAGTGTATCGTCAAAAGATAAACATTTTCGTCAAAAAATTTATGGTGAATTGTCATTTTCGTCAAAAGATGAGTGATAGACATGATGAACATGAAGATGTATGATGAACGTGTGTTTTTTATTGAAGATAATGTATTATTAAAATATTTTGAATGGTATTTTATAAATGCATGATGAATGCATATAAATGTTTTTTAATGCATGATGTAAATGGTTCTTAAATTTTAAATTATGTATCATTAAAATTTTAAATTTTAATATATTAAATGATAAAATTTTAAAATTTAGGAAACATATTATTATGTGTCAAAAATACCCCCTATGCGTAATCTAATGACGTATATGCATCTAATCTAAGGGTTACGATTGGTTTTCCAAGGTTTTTCGATAATTGAGGGTTGTCCATTGAACCCACCCATAGAGGTTCAATGGAGAACCAGTACCGATCCCGAAAATACCGAAACCGAATTATTAGTTTGAAGAAACCGAATACCGAACCGTATAATTTTATATGGTGCCGGTTCGGTTCCGGTTCTGGGACCGGGTTTTCGGTGCCAGTCACGTATTGAGACCGAATAAGGAAAAGATACCAAATACCAAATATTGAAACCGAATACCGAATTCCTTAATATTGAAAACCGAATATCAAATATCAAATACCGAACAAAGTTTAACGTTTTAAAGTTACAAATACCAAATTTTAGCTAATTTATATATTCGGTTCGGGATCGGGATATTCGGGATAAATATGGTACCGAAACCGAGAGTACCGAATACCGAATACCGAATTTTAGCTAATTTAAAAACCGAGTACCGGACCGAATATATTAATTCGGTATCGAACGGTACTCGTACCGGTTCGAGTTCGGGAACTGGTTTCTGTCGCTTACCCCTAGTGAATTAATATGATAACAACATTTATTTGGGGAACATCTAATTCTGGGAACTCTAAGATTGCTTGGGTCAATTGGAAAAAAAAACCATTGCCCCCAAGAAATATGGGGGATCGGGTTTAGGTTCTTTAAATACCGCGAACTTGGCGTTGCTAGTAAAATGGTCGGAGATTTCGACTAGAGAAAGAGGCGCTGTGGAATAAAGTGATCACAGCTATACACTCAATCAAAGGAGAGGAAGTTGTAACTTGGCTGATAAAAGAATTTCGGGAACTTGGCTAAACATCGTGAAAGCAGGTATGTCTACTCTTTCTCTAGATATTAATTGCGACGAGTTTTTTTTAGAGTTACTGGAGATGGTAGAATTATAAAATTTTGGAAGGATAAATGGTGGGGATTTATCCCTCTTTGCTGCCTCTTTCCAGATTTGTATGAATATGAAGTAAACAAAGATTGTACCACTAATTCAATAGTGGCTAATTCCAGTAATTTGGGGGGGGGGGGGGGGGGGGGGGGTTACGTGGGATTGGAGTATTAATATTGCAGAAGAAGGTTTTGGTAGCCTAGTAGTAGAACTAGAATTTTTTTTTCTTGGGGAGGTAAAGCTGAAGGTGACTCCTCTGGAATATTTTTAGTATCCTTTCTTAGGAAATTAATTGACAGAGCTAATTATGAAGGTAAGTCTAATAATAGTTTCTAGAATAAGTGGTTACCGCCTAGGATTAATTGTTTCGTCTGGAAATTATTATTAAGAAGGCTTCCTACTCGGGTTAGCCTTCATGTTTCGACTTGCCCTTTTTGCTCGTTGGATGATGAGTCGGGAGAACATTTATTTTATTCATGTCCATTGAGTAATGAGATTTGAAGTTGGTTTCTATCTGGGTGCTGCATTACTAGTATCGAGCATCATAATTTGGATAGCTTATTGGATGCAATTTTGGTTCAAGGTAATTCTGTGAGAAGAAAAAAGTTTTTTGAAACAACGATAAGAGGATTACTTTGGTTTATTTGGAAGACAATGAATGATTTGATACTTAAAGGAGTGAGGTCGTCGACTTCAATGGCAAGAGATGAATTTCAAGCTTCGTTATTTTCTTGGTTAAAATTGAGGGAGGATTGTAAATTTTTGATTTGGTCTATGTGGGTTTCCTTTCCCCTTTCTTTGTTGTAAGTCTGCTGCTGTATTTTGTTTTACGTATGTTAGCATCTTGCTAGTGGTACTTTTTATTATTATATTTATAATATTTGGGATTTCAAGTCTTTTTAGAGTGATGACAATGTCGTAGCTCCTTGGCCCGTTTTCTCCTAGCTGTTCAAAAAAATTTATTAAATAAAACTCATTGAAGAATCACTGGACCGAAGTGCCCTTTGACTGTCTGTAAAATATGACCACACTTGCAAGATATGAAAGGATATTCTCCATCCTATAAAAGTTTTGACGTTTACTAACATAAATACACGATAGTCATTTGTACATGCTACATAACAACTTTCTATTGTCGATAACAATAAATGTTTTATAGATTATATATAAAAAATGTTATATTTGTATATTATTATGGACAGTGGCGGATTCAGGAAAATTGCGTAAAAAACCTAAACTTCTTAGCTTTTTGGGATTAAACCCCAAATTATTTTTCGTTGCATAAAAAACCTCGAACTATAACTAAAAATCAGTAAATCAATGTTTTATCAATGGATAACCGGTTGAAACCGGTCATTAAAACCTACGTGGAATAAACTTTAATTGTTGAAACCGGTTGCAAAGTATTACACATCATTTGAACCCCCATTGATAATATAATCCTATTTAAAAATTACAATTAAAAATTATCAACGGAGGTTTAAATGATATGTAATACTTGGCAACCGGTTTCAACAACTAAACTTTATTCCACGAAGGTTATTTACTGGTTCACGTAGGATTAATAACCGATTTCAACCGATTACCCATTGATACAACCTTGATTTACTGATTTTAGTTAGTTTGGGGTTTTCTATGTTACGAAAAATGGTTTGGGGTTTTAATCATACAAAACTGACAAGTTGATAGTTTGTTGCGCAATTATCCCGTTTTTTATAGGGGTCAAAATTTATCACGTTACAACAGTACGAGTGTTTGTGGTTGTATAAAATTTTTCACACTTTAAAATTTCGGGTCGGTTCATCTTGATTAAATAATAAAAATACGTAAATGCTACATCGTCATTAATTACGAACTAAAAGAAATTAGATTCTACAGTTGATTCCTACGAGTTTTCATCTTTTGAAAACAAGTTTAATTATTATATCATCATCCCAAACATTGATAAATAATTCTCTATCTATGGTGCAAATGAAACAAGTATTTAGCCATTCATCATCAATTGAATTGAACAAATACTTATGAAGTTTACGAAGAAGTATTAGAAGTTTTTCCACTTAATAGAGATTTAGATCTTGGTAATTTCTTTTCGACAAACAATCCATATGGTCTAATGAAATAAAAAATTAAACAAATGTAACTTAATGTTAAGGGTTTATTATGAAAGGAAAAAACATGTTATCACGTTTTTTGCGTTTTCGCCCCTCCATTTATTTTTTTCTTTTTGGTTTAGTGAAAATTGAACATTAGAATCTGTCTTTTCAGTTTTTAAAAACCCGTTCTACGAATTATAACCGGGTTCAAATGTCAAAATTTCACTAACAAAAAATAAAAAAATTAACTTGAGGATTTTTACAAAAAAACATAACTTGGGGAACAAAAACTAAAAAAGAGAAATCTATATATTATAATAAAAGAAAACAATGTGTGTCAAATGTCATTTTCTCAAGTACTCATAATTTCGTTTTCCCGTCTAAATTTTCTGATATAACTCTCCTAAATTAACTATCTAATTTATTTTTTAAAACTAAATACAAAATAGAATTATATATTACCTTAATTAACTCCAATATATAAAAGACAATCTTATTATATGATTTTAACAAGTTTCAAAATTAAACATTACTTTTATCTAACTAGATTAGTATTTCATGCATCTAAAAATGTAAAAATAATTGTGTGTTAGTAACAAATATTTTATAAATTCTTTTAGTTATAATAAAATTTTTACATTGTGATCCATGTAATATAAAACTACTCTTTATCATATTATAAATATAGAAAATTAAATTAAATTAGAAAAAAGGTCTGCCTACTATCTCGGTTTTCTATCTATACTATATATAATAAGAAAACCACTTAGAGTTTGTGGACTATTGGATGGAAAGAAATCAACGGTCCAGATTAATGACAACTCATAATTATTTATGAAATGTCTCTTGTACCCTTAATTAAAATCAATAATTATACGTATGCCATTTTTTTAATTCATTTTCCAAATTTACTACATTACCTTAATTACATTAAATTTGTTAATTAATTTTTTCATTAATGAATTAATATTTACCTAAAATAAATATGTGTCATTAATTTTTTCATTAATGAATTAATATTTACCTAAAATAAAATCATTAAAAGGCATTTCGGGCAACGATCGTCGAATGGTTAGGAACATGTCTTCAAGTTGTTGGATTGATGGCTGTATTTGATGGAACGAATGTGGAGCCAAACCCTAGTCGTCAGGTTCTTGTGGCTTCTACATTTAAACAAAACTGAAATAGACATTTTGAGTAGTGAAGGATACATAGATATCATTTAAATAACCCTATAAAAAGGTGAAAATAGGTAGTTAATTGCCCTGGGGCTTTGAGTTTTTTGGACTTCTTTTAGGCCTAAAATGAAGAAACCATGGAGAATTCACTTATGGGCGCTCTAGTCAGCACATATCTACAGTTCTACACTAACGTTATGCCTTGAGCGCCTAAATGGACATATGCGTACTCTAGAGTCAACATTGGCTGCGTAATTTCACCATTTCGTTTCATTTGACTTTGTATCTACTTCGTTTTTTATGCCACTTTTTCCTACGCACTCGTAAGACATAAATTATATGCACATAATTCATAACGAATTACGGGTTTCATAAATTTCTTGAAAGAATCATCAAAAATGAAGTTGTCGAACCCTTGCAACATATTCGTTCTTTCGACTCATTGTCCTTCATTTTTGTTCAGTATTTATCACAACATAAAATGAGATCAGTAGATGTTAAAATGAACATATATATAATATTTAAAATGAGATATTGTATAAGTACATCTCTTGATATTTAATTAATACTTAACAAAAGACATTTAAATGTAAATCTTTAACTAATAGTTAAAATGAGTACTTACCTTGATATTTTATTAAATTTAAAATGAGATATTGTTAAAATGAACATGTTATATCTAGTAGCGATTCAAATTTTAACTCTTTATATATTTATTCATATAAATACATGAATTTATATTTGTTGACATATATTTCTTAGTAAATTGTACTTTTATTTATAACTGTATAGTTATTTCTTAATTGTTTATTTACTCACTTATTACGTGGATATTTATAATAAAAAGAATTTTCCTAAAAATTATGTACGAATATCAATTAATCATAGCTATTATTATATAAATAATATTTATATATTTTATTACAACAAATAAAATATTATATATTTGTGTGTGGATAACGACAAATGATGGATATATTTTATATTTTTATTGATTTAAAGGTCATAAATTGTATCTATCTTGTCTTTAATTGGAATATAATAAATTGTGTTTATCTTTGTAATGAAATATAGAGGTGCCATGATATTTTAAAGTTTTCATATAATTTACATATAGATTCTAAGATTATTTGTGTTATTTTAAATTAAGAATCCTCACTTATTGACTTGATCCGACCAATTTAATAATTGAATTTTCAAACCAGAAAGGCATAAAAAAATTATGCGACGGATCCTATTAGAATCCAGTCTACATCTGAAATAGTTTCAGGAGTAAGATTAGTTGGCGTGTTTACTTCTAAGGGGGCGTTTGGTTCGCATATTTTTTTTATCTGGGATTTGCATTTTATCAAAAAATTTGCATTATGCAGCATTTGCATTCGGGTTTTTGTCAAGAAAATCTGCATTATCTTTTAGTAAAAATGTACTAATCTGAAAAATGCAATGTAATTGGAATTTAAAATCCTAGGAGGAGGCAGGGTTTTTAAATAACAAAGAATGAATGAATTTAAAAAACCCTGAGATTTTAAATCCTTATTGAAATCTGCAAACCAAAACAAAATTTTAAATGAAAATTTAAGTAAATCCCATAAAATCTACGAAAACAGTTGTATTAATAAGGTTGTGAAACAAAAGTTATGAGGTTGATACAGAGAAAGGAAGAAAAGAAAAAAAATAGATAAAAGAAAAGAAGAGGTACAAAAATGACAAAAATAAAGATGTTAGGCGCAAGAAACAAGAAAGTAGAAAGATGATGGGGGAGGGTAATATAGGGATTTGACGTGGATGGAACCTCGCCCCTGAAAAAGCAATTTACAATACTACCCATCCTCTCCGTGTACACCTGACACAAATACAGAGACGCAACAGTACCCACTACATCACACAGTTTTAAAAAAAAATGTGCGTATATACTTAGACACACATTTTTTTATTTTTTGTATTATTAAAAAAACCAATATGTTTTTAATGAAAAAATTAACTTGAGTATTTTTTTTTTAAAAATAATAAGAATGGACGTAAACATAAAAACCGAAAAAAATATTTTAGTTTTTTAAATAATAAACCTTATTTTTTAACACAAATCACAACATACCTTTTATACCTGTCTTTGTCCATTTTTTATCGATAGAATATCTATATTAATATGTTTGTAAATCTGATTTTAACGTTACCTAGAAAATGTTTGTTTTAAACTCAATATTCTTTTCACTAACCATATATAATAAATAAGGTAAAAGGGTTCACCCCGAAACGAAAGGGGTACTAACTAACAGCTGAGTCCTCTTCAAACTGCAGATAATAGTTGACCATCATACAACTCACCAACTTCACTTGCCTCTATGGCTCTACGAAAAAAGGCTTTGGGGGAAGAGCGTTTTCAGTAAGATTCTTTTCCTGTATTTGTTCGATGAAAAATGCGAGTGTTTTTCCACTTTCATCATTCCCCTCTAGAAAAATGAAAAAAAAAAGGTAATGGAATTACTTCTTATTCCCGTGTTTGTTCTCTTCCATCGCGGCCTCACCCCTTGTCACCTATGTTTAAGAAAGATTTGGAACCATGTAGAGAATGAAAAAAGGCCAAAGATCTTCCTCTCAACAGAAGTTTTAAGAATAGATTATCTATTGATATTATTGTAACTTAAAATATTAGTAGTGGCTTTGAGTTGGTTTTAAAAGCTATAGCTTTTCGTTAAAGCTGGAGGTTTAAATTTCATAAAATTGTTTAACAAAAATAGTGTAATTACAAGTTTGACATAAAAACATCAAGATGGATGATATGTTTGGTAAATAAGTCTTAAGTTTTCTAAATGTATATTCTTTTTTTGGTGAGATCTTAAGGTTTTACATTTATAAATGTGTTTGGTGAAAATATATAGCTGTAGACTATAAGTTTAAAAGTCATAAAATGACAATTATGACATTCATTTTAAATAGAACTTCTAGTTTATGATTATTGAAAAGGTAAACTTATCTTTTATTCAATAAAAAATTTGAGTTCAACTATTAAAATTTGTATGTCAAAACACATCCTTATTATGTGTTTTGATTTATGTAAGAGATCATGGATGATAACTAGATGGAACGAACTTGAAATTTTTGAATGATCTTCGTGATCGTGTTTATACACTTTCCTGTAACAATAATTTGCCCTCAATGGGTAACCAAATATTGTTAAGGAATAATCAAAAGAAAATTTGCATTAGTTATGACTTATAATTTTGATTATATATATATATGTTTTTATTAACCCACAAAATTAAGTGGATAAAATTGATTAACTTCTCATTCAACCACCTAAAGTGATTGAAACCGTCATTTTCTTAACAATGACATTACCTTAACAGCACCCTAGGTTGTTAAAATAACAAGTTTCACAAGGCTAAAGCTTTATCTTAACAGCACCCAAGGCTGTTAACATAACAACTCTACCTTAACAAAACCAACGTTGTTAAGATTGCAATGTCCAAACTGTTAAGATAAACAATAACAAAGCTGTTAAGGTAGCAATTACAAGACTGTTAAGGTAAGCAGTCTTATCTTAACATCCTTTGTCTTAACAACCATCATTTGCCTGAGTCCCCCTTGACCACCGTCAGAGACTCTACCCCTTGGACCCTGCTAGGACGCCGGAAGGGGGCGCATTCCTTTTGACTCCCACTATAATTTTGATTTTGCATTTAATCTGTTAAAAATAGATAGTATACCTAGTTTAATATGTAACTTAATTAAAACAATTGGTGCTCATTGTTAAAATAATAACGTGTAATATAATATAGTTTGATAACATCATTTGATATAAAACTTCTTCACCAATAAATATTGAAATTTTACATTAAAAAAATGTGATTTAATATTTGTATTGTATTAATGAGAGAGAAAATGTTATCTAAGGAAAGGAACATTGGAAAGCATCGAAAAAGTACACACACAGTCGACATCTTTCTTTCACTTTCGCTCACCAACCCCAAACCTTTGATCAGTTTCATATGATAATTTTGATTCCCCCCACCTCGTACGGTACTTTCTTTTTTTAAATCTATTTTATTTATTTATTTATTTTTCCTTAAGTAAATTACACGAATGGTCCCTGTGGTTTGGCGGTTTTTACAGTTTTCGTCCCTCAAAGTTTTTTTTTGCACCATTGGTCCAAAAAATGCAAACCTTTCACACAAATGGTCCCTGCCGTTAATTTTAGCCGTTAGGCCAGTTAAGTGACAAGGGTATTTCTGTCATTTTTCATTTGAGGGACCATTTCCGTAATTATTTTTATAAATTATCTTTTTTTTTTTGTTTTTTTATCTTATTATATTTTCTTTTTCTTTGGTATTCTTCATTGAAGATGAAGATGCATATGGGTCTCTCAAACTTGTTCTCTGCCTCTTGCTCTCCCTCTGGACTTCAATCAAAGGTTAAGGTTCAAAAATGGCAAGGTTAGTGTTATAGATTTTCATATCGAAGTGGTGGTTCTTCAACACATGTTGGGTTTCTTTCTCTAAAACCCAATCTCTCTCTCTCTCTCTCTCTCTCTCTCTCTCTCTCTCTCTCTCCCCCACACAAACACACACTCTCTCTTTCTCTTTCTCACAAGGTTTGGGTTTTATGAATCGATTCATTCTTTTGTTCGTTTCTCTAGATCGGTTTGTGTTCTTGGATGATTTTTGTTTGATTTCTCAAGGACTCCTTCCATATCTTAGCTTTACAAGGGTTTGGTTTTGATTTTTTAAGGTTTGGTTTCAAGATTCATATTTTTTGTCTCAGATTCATGTTTTTTTGTTTGGGTTTTAGATTTAATATATGTTTCATGATTTAGGGTTATCTTCTCTATTTCATTTGGCTTCATATCTGCGTTTGGTTCATTTGTGTTTTACGATCTTATTCTTGATTTTGTTTCGGGTTTAACTGGATTCATCTGGATTTCATATGTACTTTTATGTTCTTGAATCTAAACTTCATAACTATTCTATTTCATGTTTTCCGTTTGAATCCGTGGACATGGGCGGAGATGGTGATAGCTTAAGGATGAAGAACATTCAAAAACTTGAATTACAAATGAACTTAGAATACATAAAAGTTCACTTTAACCATGATAAATCTCAGTTAATTAAAAGCTTAATCATAAATATAATTTAGTTAACAAAATGTTCATAAACTATAACAAAGAAAAAGAAAGGATAATAAGATAGAAATTTAAAAAAGAAAAAGAAAAAAAGATAATCTATAAAAAATTACGGAAATGGTCCCTCGGATGAAAAATGACAGAAATGTCCTTGTCACTTAACTGGCCTAACGGCTAAATTTAACGGCAGGGACCATTTGTGTGAAAGGTTTGCATTTTTTGGATCAATGGTGTAAAAAAAACTTTGAGGGACGAAAACCGCAAAAACCGCCAAACCACAGGGACCATTTGTGTAATTTACTCCTTTTCCTTTTTAGAAACATTATTAACACCAAACTCAGAAACATTATTGAGTGGGTATTTGGATTTGCATTTGAAAAAATAATGTAGCGTTTTGATAACTAAAAATCAGATAATAATTGTAACAAAAAGTGCTGTCGGAAATGTAGTGTTAGGTTTAGCTTCTACTGTTTCCTATCTTAATTATCAAATAATCAGTTTTTAAAGTGTTTGGATTTGCATTTTCACTTATAAAATAACCAAATAATCACTTATTAAGCAAATAAGCTAAATTTTTTAACTTATAAAAAAGTGTGATAGGATTAACTCTAAACGCAAATAATCACTTATTAACGTACGAAACACTTTAAACTAATTATTTGCGTTATTGTAACGTAATAAGCTAATAATCTCGTTTGTAACGCAAGACCAAACACCTTCTAGTACCAGTAAGTAATTGTTTCTTTACATGTACGTTTTTAGTAAAGTCAATTTTTTTCGTAAAACACTTTTTGTACACATTTTTGAGTTTTCTAGGAAAAACAAATTCCTCACCTATTTTTTTTATCATTTGATCATCAAAATTTCCAAATACAATTCTAAATAACCCTACTTTTATAAGAGCTAGTGATCATTTGGTTGACAAAAGAATAATGATATAAACACCTAATTCAAGTGCTTAAAAATCAACATAATGAATCCAATGTTGACAATTGGCGTTAATATTTTCTCACTTTCCGCCTCTTCCTCTGAATTGGACACATGTCACGATTACATTTTTAGAGTGATTTTTAGTCGTTTTTTAATGGTTTACATTAAGAAAGAAAATTGTCTGTTTCATAAGTAAAAAATTGGTATATATAATGAAACACCAAATATATTTAATCCAATACGATTTAAGATATTATTTAAAATACTTTTGTTTAATTAACATTATATAAACGAAAGGGATATAAAACCCTATAACTATGTTGCTCAAGAAATAGATGGTTTGGCATCTTTTCAAAAGGAACAAGAAAAAAACCCATCAATTAAGGGATGCTTCATATCATACAAATACTTTTATCCCAAAAGAACATGTTATAACACATTAGAATATTCAAGTTAGGGGAGTGGTAATTTTCTCATCAAATCATATTGTATGTCATATCAGTTTTTTTTTCTCCTCTCACTTCATCTGAAATTTTTGTCTAAATCAATGAAATACACTACTCATCCCACCCAAAATCATTTTCTTTTTTAATCTTTAAAATAACAATTGCAATTAATAATCATAAAATTTTCACTAAAAATAAAATATTACAATACTTTAAATTAAAAATACATGACATAAACATTTTTTGTTTTCGAAGCTAAGGGAAACTTCAACGAAACAAGATTGTTAATCGTGCTAAAGCTGAACAGCGATATATCCTACCAACTTCAAATCTTATGCCATATATTAATTAATTAATGGTTTATGGTGTTAGTTTGACAAGTTAGGGGGTGTTAAGTCCCCCTAACCATCAAATGCTTTCGCTGCCAACATAACTGTCTAATTGATAAAACATCTTAGAGAGTGTTTGGTTTTTGCGTTATGATATGGTGATTCTTAGATTATTACGTTACAATAACGTAAATAATTAGTTTAAAGTGTTCGGTTGCATTCATTAGTATGTGATTATTTGCATTTTGAATTAATTCTAACATATTTTTTCATAAATTAACAATTGTAGCTTATTTACTTAATAATTGATTATTTGGTCAATTTACAAATTAAAAACGCAAATCTGAACTCTTTAAAATCTGATTATTTGATAATTGTAATAACAAACAGCAGAAAGTAAATCAAACAATAAATTAGATGTATATCGCAATTCGATAGGCTAAATGTACTTTGATTCTTTTTGGAAAAATTCTTCAAGTGAATCGTTTTTTTCATAGAAATTGTCATCATATTCATGTTAGTGAACTAGTGAAGTATGTTGTCCATTACTTTTGTCATGGGTTTACTTAGTTAAATAATGTAATCTACTTAAATAATAGCTAGTTGGACCTAAAATATTTATTCATCTTTTCTTTGTGTGTGGACTAATTTGGGTTTTTGACCCATTTTTTGAACCGACTAATCTAACGGCGAACGTTCACTTTGCGAATAGTCAGAGTCATCGTAAGTGAACCTACATGGCCACAAGGAGATATGTTTTTTTTTTTTTGCTCTTAGGATTCGAATTTGAGTTCTCCAAACATTTTTATCCAATGAGACCAAACTTTTACCACTAAATCACCACATTTGTGGTTAAGATTTATTTATCTTGCAATATTTATGGACATTCCATATCTCTTAAATTTACTTTGTGTAATATGCCAAATCATATGCATGATATAATTTAACAATATATTACCAACTTTATAACTTCAAAATAGTTAATGGATTAAAGAATCTTAATCACATATCTAAAAGAGATCCTCACAAGTGCAAATTAGATCGGGTAGGCCCAACAAGAAAATCACCAAATTTCTTGTGGTTTTCTTGATATAACCATAGATATTCTGCAAGCATTAAATCTAATTTTTTTTATAATATCATTTCATAGTTTTGATGGATTTCTTTATTTCTGATGTATTAATATCTTTTAAAGAATATCATTTCATAGTTTAGATGGATTTCTTTGTTTGTCTACCTCTTAATGGAATATATCATTAAGATGTCATTTTACCTTTGAATAACTCCTTAATGATTCCATTAAAAAGTAAACAAACGCCACCTAAGGCTAATTGTAATTGTTCTATCATCTTCTAACAAGAATTCATAAGACTTTTAAGAGACTAGGCATTAAGAAACTCATGTAATGGTTAAGCAAACCTGTTAAATTTATCTCCTATGAGTTTAAAATATAGTACAATTTAAACCATAATTAATGGAATCGAATAATAGTTATGATTCATGGTTCATACTGGTTAGTTCCCGTGGTTATATACTTACATCGTATCTGTATTTGCTTTAACCTTCTCTATATATACACACACAACGCATTTTCACTTATTTATAAAATGTATTTTTTTTCTTCTTCATACAAAAAATATTGTATAATAATAAATATTGGTCCAAATATTACATGTCATTAAAAAATATACAAATTTTATGTACTTAGAGAGTTAGAGGGGATGCCTTCCACATCAGCACCCCAAAACAGCGACACCACTCCCCATCCCCGCCAGTCGGCCCTGAGCAAAACTCTCTCGCCTCGGCTTCTCCACCCTGCTGCAAGTAATTATTTTTATTATCTCTCTCTCTCTCTCTCTCTCTCTCTCTCTCCCTCCCTCCCTCCCTCCCTCTACGTTCTCACTATCTCCCTGTTTAAATTTAATGGCTTAGGAGTTAAGATAAAAGTATGAGTATTAATATAAAACGATAAAATGAGTGAAGAGAGTTAAGTTAATATGGCACTGAGATGTCTAGAATGATGAAATTTGAAAGGGTTGGTACTCTCAACATGTGAAAAATCAATAATATTTAATTGGTATTGTCTTATATTTTTTACTTTGTTTATTTTTACTGGCTAATGACATTTTACTAATTTATTACACACAAAAATAATTAAAGAGAAATAAAATTTAAATTTATAAAATATAAAAAATATTTGTAAAAACATATTAATTTTTTTGATCAGCAAAAAGATTACGGGATAGGAGCTACGGCATTGCCATCACCCCAAAACCCGGAATCAATATATTAATGAGACAACTAGCAAGATGCTAGAACAAAGTACATCAAAAGTTACAAAAGGGAAATAGGAAAAGAACACCATAAAGGCCAAAATAAAGACTTACAATCAGCCCTAAATTTTAACCAAGAAAACAAACTTGCTTGAAATTCGTCTCTAATACAAGAAACCGACTGACTAACTCCATTGAATATCAAATTATTCCTGGCCTTCCAGATAAACCAAAGAATTCCTCCAATAGCAGCTTCAAAAAGCTTTCTGCATTTCTCAGATTTTGCTTGACCAAATATCAAATCGAAAAAAACTTTTTCCATTGAATATCAAATTCTGCATTTCTCATATTAATTAATCGAGATAAGATAAACTAAATCACAATGAGATAATTTTTTGATAGTGGCGTCGAGACTTCAAATCTTCATGATGAAGTTGCAGAGAAACATGAAAAGACATATTTTTAATAATTTAATCCTCACTTGATGAAAAGACGCAATTTTATAATTAGGACGAGGAATCTTTCATTAATCTGACAATATATATATATTTCAAAATTGCTAGGTATTATTTATTATTATTATTTTTGTCATTTTCCTTTGAGAGCAATTTTTTATTTTTAATTGTAAGTTTAAAATATTTGAATTAATATTTAAATTTATGATTTAGCCATAGTTAAATGTTTTATTTTTTATTTTCAACGTCATGCATATTCCTGATGGTTGCTTCTTATACCTAGTTAGAGATAGCAAGAGAGAAAGAAACCCACACGACCAATATAACCCATGGAAATTGAAAAGGACAAACAAAGTAAATCGAACTCAAGATGCGAAATTGAACCAGACAAATTTGAACGGAGTTTTTCAATCATTCAATCTACTGTTGTTGTACGGTTCTAATCCTTCAATCGAGTTGCAACATGGGGAAAACGATGTAGCAATCGACAATGTAGCAACAATCGATAGAGATGAAACATCAAACGATGGAAAAAGAGGTTGACGTAGGAAGGATAAAATGGAGGGAGCCCTATTTTTGTTGGGGTTTACAAATTAATTAAGCAAATAATATTTATGTATTTTTAAGTGATAATGTGTGTGTGAGATTTAAAGGTTTAAAAGAGTATCTATGTAATAAGAAAGTTTACAATAATATATGTGTAATATTTAAAGTTTACTAAAATGGATACGAAATTCTTTAAAATAAAAGTAAAAACAAAAAAAATGTATGCAAAAGATTCAAAAACCCAATAAGATGAAATAAAACTATAGAATTGTAAACTATAAAAAAGTCATATACATTGATATTTAACGTATCATATAAAATGTAAGAATAATTTACATTATAAAATTACATATATATATATATATATATATATATATATATATATATATATATATATATATATATATATATATATATATATATATATATATATATATATAGAGGGAGGTTCCATTGAGAACTTTTGTGCATCGAGGCACAAAAGAACCTCCACTGGCCCTTGGATGAAAAGAATTTGTGGGTTAGATCAAATGGCAAAAGGGTAATTAAATAGAAAGTTTTATGCATCAAGTGCACATAATGAAATTCGCGGAGGGGTAAAACAGGAATTATGCAATCCTTATTTAGTTATTACACTTCCAAAATTAACAACAATAATACAAATTCAAAATATATCAAAATACATGCATATCGTTTATCTCTATATGCAACTCGTTCATTTCTTCCAAAAATAAATAATGCATATCGTTCATCTATTCCAAAATCAAAATACATCATAATACAAACATGAATCGTTCATACAAACATAAATTATGCATATCGTTCATCTCTTCCAAAATCAAGAGGGGGCTAAGAGAGAAGAGAGAGAGAGAGAGAGAGAGAGAGAGAGAGAAAGAGGGAGCGGTTTTAGGAAAGAAGTTAATGGTGATTTTCATACCAAATTTAGCTATTAATTATCTTAAAAACATTTAAATTCAAAAATAATTTCCGTACATTTAATATCCCCTAAATGCCCTTTGTGCACCCTTGGTAGATAGTCCAATGCACAAAAGTTCTCAATGGTGCCTCGATGCACAAAAGTTCTCAATAGAACCCCAATCTATATATATATAGGGGTGAGTTCAATGGAAAACCTATATGCATCGGAAAACCCGGGAACCAATTTATAGCCATTGGATCAGGTGATGCACCACGCAGAAAGTCGATACATCACGCGGGAATTCGGTGCATCACGCAGGAATTTGGTGCATCACGCGGGGAATTTGATGCATCACGCGGGAATTGTGATGCATTTGTGGTAGTGCATAGAGGTTTTTCAAGGTTTTCCGGTGCATGGTGGTTTTCCATTGAACCCACCTATATATATATATATATATATATATATATATATATATATATATATATATATATATATATATATATATATATATATATATATATGTATATATATATTGAGGTTCTATGGGGCACCATATGCATCGAGAACCAAATGGGAACCAAAAATGCATTGCTTGTGTACAAAGGGTGCATTAAGGGCATTTTGGGAATGCTTAATATTATATTGTTAAATTATAAGATTTAATTTAATATTTATCATTTATATAGGAAACTAAATAAAATGATCAACCACCTTCCCATAAATCCATCCCCTTTTATCTCTCTTTCTCTTTCTCTTTCATGGCTAGCCTCTCTCCATCTCTCTTTCTCTCAACCAGTTTTCACAAGACAACCACTACTACTACTGTCAGACCCAGCACCACCATCGCTGTCCACCGTCGGTATGCAACTCTGCACCATACCTGTGCATCGATGTTGACGAGAAGTTGCTTGCGTCTGTTGATCTTGGTTTTTGAGTATCAGTTTTTCACAGACAGTTCATTCTACGATTCTGTATCATGCTTATGGCTAGTCAAAGAATTCTAAGATTCTTTATTAATGTTGGTGTTATTGCTTCCAAAAAATAGTTGGACCATATTAGGGGTGAGCTCGGTACCGTACCGTACCGAACCGGTACCGATCCCGAAAATACCGAAACCGAATTATTAGTTTTTAAAGAACCGAATACCGAACCGTATAATTTTATATGGTGCCGTTTCGGTTCCGAATACCGAATTTTAGCTAATTTAAAAACCGAATACCGAATTTTAGCTAATTTAAAAACCGAATACCGAACCGAATATATTAATTCGGTATCGGTCGGTACCGGTACCGGTTCGGGTTCGGGAAATGGTACCCGTCGCTCACCCCTAGACCATATGGTATTGGTTGTTTCAAACATGACGCACAACAGCAATGCATCACGACAATGATGAACACATTGAAGACGTTGATGAACACGTTTAAATTTCAAAGATGCATCACGAAATTAACACGTTTAAATGTCGAAATGCATCACGATTTTGGTGATGCATAATGATGGAACAAAGACGAGGGTGAATATGGCCGAAATGCATCACGATTTGGTGATGCATAATGATGGAACAAAGACGGGGATGAATATGGTCGAAATGCATCATGTTTGAAATTGAATTGGATGAAGATGCATCGTGTTTGAAGACGTATCCAATAAATTGGATGAAGATGCATCATGTTGGTTTAGATTCGGATAGAATATTTTCTGAATTCAAGCATCTTCCGATTTTGCCCTTCCGCGCGCGAGAAGTTCTGCACTTGTGCACCCATTTTCAAGTTAATTACTCTTTTGCCACTACAATCTGAACCATTAAAATTGAAGATCTAACGGTGCATACAGGTTCCCAAAGTGCACAATGCATACAGGTGCCCCCATAGAACCTGACCCTATATATATATATATATATATAATATAGGGTTTAGTATGAAAAAACCAACACGTTTTTTTGCGTTTTCGTCAGTCCATGTTATTTTTTCTCATAAAAGTCCTCAAGTTAATTTTTTCTATTTGGTTTAGTAAAATTTTGACATTAGACGGTTAGACCATTATAACAGGGGTCTAACCGTCTAATGTCCAAATTTTACTAAACCAAAAAGAAAAAATTAAAATGAGGTTTTTTATGGAAAAAATAATATGGAGGGACGAAAACACAAAAAAACATGAAAACGTATTGGTTTCTTTCATAATAAACCCAATAACATATATTATATCATAAAATAGAATCAGGGTCGGAGATTAAAGTGCCCCGCATCCCACCCCATCCCCGTTATTTTAAACCGGGATCCCTGTTCCCGATCAACTTTGGGATTCTCCAGTAAAATCGAGGCCGAGTTACATGTTTCTTATTGGAAATAAGTTTTTTTGTCAAGCCTAATCAAAGCCCTCGGATCCGAACGAACCCCTCTCATTTCTTTGTAGGGGTGAGCGACGGGTACCATTTCCCGAACCCGAACCGGTATCGGTACCGACCGGTACCGAATTAATATATTCGGTTCGGTATTCGGTTTTTAAATTAGCTAAAATTCGGTATTCGGTACTCTCGGTTCGGTATTCGGTTTTTAAATTAGCTAAAATTCGGTATTCGGTTCTTTCAAAACTAATAATTCGGTTTCGGTATTTTCGGGATCGGTACCGGTTCGGTTCGGTCCGGTACCGAGCTCACCCCTATTTCTTTGTATACTTCAGTATGTTAATCAAATGTGTTTGTTTGTATGATCTTGATTTGTGTTCTTGTGTTCTTCATGGATACCGGATTAAGGGTTCTTGATGTGTTAATGTGTATCATTTCCGACGACGGGGCGGTGATCGGAGACATTGACCTACGCAATAGGTTCTATGTTAATATTTTCACATTTTCGAAAAAAGTAAATTAACATGAGTATCAATATAGTAAAAGACATTGGAAGACAACATAAAATAAAAAAAAAAGAGTATACATTGAAATTTTAACATAAACCCTAGAGGTATAATTTTGAATTGGGTTTGAATTTATTTGGGGATGATGGACATCGTAACTGAACAAATTGGGCCTCTGATGGTGGGTTGGGTTGCACTGAACACCGACACTCCTCAAAGGACACAAAAGTCGATATAATATATATTAATATTAATAATCAAGAAAAAAATATATTTACCAACATTTAAAATAATTTAATATTTTAATTAATTAAAATGAATAATTTTAAATCGATTAATTTAAATAAATATTTTTATTTAATTAAGTTGTATTTTATATTAATTAATTAAAATATTGATTCAATTTAAAAAGAAAAAGTTTCGGATTTCAAACAAAAATTCAACCCTTACTGATCAGACATAATTTCAAAAGTTTTAGGATCCGTAAGTTTGAAATGTAATAATAGTCCGAAAGCACTTAGAATCTGAAATTACTTAAGTCCGAAATGTAACAAACAGTCTTAAATGACTTAAAATCTGAATTTTAAAATCTAAGACAGATTAATATATGAAATTATCAAAATAAACAACGCTAACTTTTCATTTACATTTTTTAACCTAGTTATTTTATTTATGAATTAATCACAGAAATGACATCTTTATATTTCTTTTTGAAAACATTATCGTTTAAAATGATTTAATGACTACTTGCTATCTAAAGAATAAAAAACTGTTGCATATTTGTATAGTTTAAGGATAAATTACACAAACGGTCATCAAATGCTTCTTAGGTTAAACGGTATACCAACTCCTCCGAAAATCAATATTTTGGACAACTCAGTGTCACACCACCTTTTCTCTCGCCACCGTTCTCATTCTAAAACATTGAAAATACCCACCATTTTCAAATTTATATATTTCTTAATTTTTATTAAAAAATTAAATTCATTTATAAGTAATAATTTAAACTTAAGTATTTAACTTTATAAAAACTAACTTAAACTATCACATAAGTAAAATTAGAATTACGAAACTAGAAATTAAAATTTATGAAACTAAAAATTAAAAATTACAAGAAATTAAATATAAAATTTGCGAAACTAGAAACTAAAAATTTACGAAATAGCCGTTTAAATTGGGTGTATGAAGAGTTGCAATATGTTCCACGAGATCTAATCGAAAGTTATTGTATGATTCCCGATTACGAATATCCAATAATGTCAGCAGATTTAATTCATTAGAAGCAGAATGTTGTTGAGATGTAAGTTATGTTCTTGAAATGTACATATCACATGTCTTTCGTCTTGTAAGATCAAATTGTGTATATGGCACAAGGATACATTATGCATCTAATTTTTTGTGAGTTCCTTGGTCATGCGAGAATGTTTATTATAGTGAAACGAGCCTTGAGGACACCAAAAGCTCGTTGAAAGTATTCAGAAACTTCTTCTAAAAATATCAACTTCATAGATGAGATTTTCTGAAAAATAATAATGTAGAAGACGTTTATTTGCAGATTCACGATCTCTTTCAAATACGATTCTTTGTCTAGGTTTATTATGTAATGTATTAAAAAACGTCGCAACAGCTTTTTGATGTATGTATCCATTTTGTAAAATATGGATGTATGTATAAATATTAAAATTGAAATGATTGAAACTTTAGAGATAAAGATGAGTTTGGTTTTGTGTTTTGTGTTTTATATATGTAATCCCCACAATAATTCAAACATCAGCGGTCACCAAAAGCCTGAAACTATTAATTGTTTGTTAAAAAAACTTTAAAATGATCGTTTTACTCGTTTAAGAATTATGATTGCGTTTTGCAATCGAAAATTTTTGGTTTGGACTTTTTAATAAAACTAAAAACATGATGGTTTTTATGAAAAATATTTTAGAGATTAGAATGTGTTTGGATGTGTTGTATATATTTTTTTGTCTTCTCATTTTTTCAATTCTTTTTATCACAAAGATGATATTGAGACGACTAGATTGAAAATAAAAGGCAAAAACCTTAATGATGAGTTTACAAGTTACTTGTAATTTTAAAAACTGAAAATTAATAACTGAAAGCATAAAAAACAATGGATTTGAACACGTCTTCCAAAAACCTTTTGTTTTCGATAATTTTCTTTTGCCAAACACAGTCAACAAAAAGAATGCTTGTTTTCATATTCGGTCCAAATTAAAATCTTAATTATTCTTCATCATTTTCTTTATTCTTGTTCTTGAAATAAAAAGTGTAATTTCAATAGAATTTTTTTTTTCCTTTTAACACCAAATCAAAATAGAAACCAGATTTGATATGAATTTTTAAGCTTTCAATTTTTTTTTTTTTTTTTCTATTTTTGCTATTATAAATTGTGTTTTTGTTTTTGCAATCATAAGAAAAATCAAAATAAAAATCATATAGATCAGATATTCAAACGGATCTATTAGATCTGATATGAACATGATGGAACTCGTCGACATAGATCTTATAACGGTGAAAGCCTTTTGCTTTTGATCTAACAAACTCTAGCCAGAAGAATGACAACAAATTACAAACACAAAATAAATTAAATCGATAAGAAAATCTATAAGGTCAACTTATAGAACTGATCTTAAATGGGCACCCCTACATGTTAATAGTAATCATTGTACGCAAGTGCACCTTCGTCGTCACTTTCGAAAAACAAAACTATGACTCACTCATCACTGGCATAAAAATGAACCATCTTTGCAAAGATTGTTGACTCTCTAAACACTTTCATAACATAAGAATGAGAAATAGAGTTATAATGGTGAGGTCATATGTAGTAAACTTATCAAATTTAATAATTTAAGCTTAAGTTTAAGGTCTTTTAAAACAAAATGTACGACAAATAAAAGTTATAAAAATTCATTCCCTTTAATGAATTATGTTTTAATTTGGGTTTTTGATTTATATATCATGTTATAATATTTATACTCCAACTAATTTATCAAATACACTTATTCAAAAAAAAATATATAACAAATTTATCCAACACTACACATTGTAATTACAATCATACTTTATTTATTATTAATTTTTCTTTTTACATTTACACAAAATCATCATCAGGAAGAAATTAGTTACAAGATTTCAGTTCAAAAATAACAATCAAATACAGGTTTCTCTTCTTCTGGGTGGCATGGCAAAGAAAATGTCAAGATCGGGTGGCTGGAAATACCCGTTATCAGGCGGATCCCTTTGCTTCAAATACGCCGGTTTCTTCCTCGGCGCTGGTGGGCATGTCGCCGGAATCACACTCTCCCTTCGTTTCGGCGTCCTGCAACCGTCTTCCACCGACACATAACCACCGTCCACCTCCATTCAGATTCAAATCAGATCACCAGAGTAAAATTGTGTGTGTGTGTGTTGTGGTGGTGTGAGTGGGGGGTTTAAATAATTAATTGAAAAGTTTTTGATTTCTGGCTTCTTCCGGAAGCTGCAGTTTGACTTTCTAGGCAAGTAAAAGGGCGTGTCTGACGTGGATCCTAGTTGGCATAAAAGCGCGGTGTTGATAAGATGAGGTGTCGGGTCGGGAATGGGTCACGCGGCTTTTTTGAGTTTTTTGGCGCGCTTTTTTTTTTTTATTATTCGAATATGTGGTTGTGATGTGTGTGGTTCAGATAGAGAAAGTAGGTGGGTCCGTGTGGAGTGTGCGAATGTGGTGATGGAGTCCGACACGTGTCAAGATGTGAAACCGGTTGGTGTCGTCTTAGTGAACCGATTATGACCTGAATTTTGGATTTAAACACTTTTAGATGCCTGAATGGCTCTTTTGTACTAAAATAGTAATTTCTGTCGAAAATGCGATGGGTTTACAAAATGAAAATCAAAGAAATTGAACTTGAAATTTTAGTTATTAATATGATTGATAGTGAATATATAAAATAGTTTTTAGTACTGGTTTGAGATATAGGTTGGATGTAATCTAGTTAAATGTATATGTTGAAATTTAATTCATTTATGAGTTGGAAGAAAAGTTTAATTTTTATAAACAAGTAAATTTGATGGAAAATATATAAATTTAACTCATTACATTAGTATTTCAAAAATTATAAACAAGCTAAATTTATCTTCCAATATCATCGAATTTTAATTTTATCGAATTCCATTACACAAACTAAACGTTACATAAATGTTTTTCATAGAAATAACTAAACTTTGTCCAAACTTGTATATACCAATCGGGCGATCAAAAAACAATAAACTAAAATCATATACAAAAAATTGAACAAGAATCATATACAATTATCGAGCCAACAACAAGCAATAAAACCAAATATCTTATACAAAAAGACTGTTGTTATACAAAATGAAGAAAGATCTCACCAAATTCCTCCACAATTAATTACCCGGGATGAATTTTTTTTTTTATTTAACTAGGTCTATTAAGGATTTCTTTATATTTGTTGTTATTTCCTATAAATATTGATCCCAACGTGATTGTAACTTAATCCGAAATTTAATAGAGAGACTCACTAATACGGATTAATCTGTGTATATGCACATCATTTCCTTACATGTAATTTAATAATCTCTGTCAAGAAGTTATAGTTCCTAAAAGTTTTGGCACCATTTGTGTGAGATCTCTTTGACGCAAGGATGCATGGTCACCATGTCGGGTTTTTTTTTTTTTTTTTGAAAACACGTTGAAAAGCTACAAGAATGCTTTTAGCTATTCTAAGTGAACTCTTTTAAACGAATGTCAGTGTTTCTAATCCCAAAAATGCATCATGTTTTAACCAAACAGATCAACAATCTAATGGTTGCGTTAGAATTGCTTAAAGGCACTTAAGCCAAATGAACTACAATTACTGAATAAGATTTTAGACATATTACATTAACCTCAACAAATGTTTTTATTCGTAAATTTATTTGACATCAACTTTAAAGTCTGCACAAACTTTTTACATTGGAGTGGTCTCATGTTTGGCATTTTGCTTAGATTGATGCTGAGACCAGGAGGAGTGTGTACAACCATGTCTTGATCGAGAAGATCCTGGGGCACGGGTTCACCCCATAGTTGCCGACGAGAGATGCTAGCGGTGTGAACCAACATTTTCTATCTTTCCTGTATGTAAATCAAGTACACAATAATCTGTACTTATTCTGTATTTTGTTGGAGAATTTGTTTTTAAAAAAAAAGTAGCATACTTCAAGTCAATTTATATTTGAAATACAGTGTTTTTAAAATTGTGAATAAATGTAACAGTTTTTTTCCAGTCATTAAGTCATAGCAAAATTGGAAAAGGTTCATAAAGTTTTGTCATTAAAAATGTCACTACAAAATGTTAGACAAAATGCAAAAATTGTCACTAATGACTTTATAAATCCAAGAGACTAACAGTATAATGCCTTTCTAAAGACAATTTTAAAAGTGCATTACATGTCTACACATTTAAAGTAAGTTACCCAAAATAAAACTGGTATAAAATGCATCATCTTTGCCTACAGGTTTTTATTTTTTTTATACTATCTCAATTGTATCTCGGTTTATATGCTACTCGTTTAGGTGTTTTGATTGTTATGGGTCTCGCACATGGTAAATGTTGCAAACTTTCAAAAAATTGATGTGCTAGTGTGCTACTGTGCTACACACACTTTAGGAACATAATGGCTCTTCGCAGGCTAGGATGTGGATTTCATACCTTTAAGTCCACATAAGTTCGATAATTCGATGGTTTTGCATCATCAAAAGCATGCATTACAACATCATGCCACCTGCAAAATTTACGGAGTAGTTTGAAGTTAGAACTAATGTTCAATGTTCAACGTACGTGTTAAAGTAGATATTCTGGTGCTTATGTTCACACCTTTCAGCTCCATGGGTTTCAATTAATGGCTTCCACAAGTGCTTCTACTTCTGATACAGAGAATGGTCTTCTAGTTCTCCGTTGTGATTGTTCATATCTCTTGGTTCGTTTTCCACTCAATGGGGGACTCTTGAAAGTACCTCCTCTGAGCTTTCGAATTTGTCTCATTTTTGGGAAGAAACACATTCAATAAACGGGTTTCCATGAAGATAATGCGTATAATATGCGACCTTTCCACCCCTGCAATAACCAATGCCCATCTTCATCGATCATAAAATCTTTGTGGTAACCTGATCTTGCCTTATCTTTGGCCATCTTCAAGATTTCCTGATCAAAAGGGAGCTGGTGAAATCCAGCTCTTTGATTCCGGACACGCCATTGTTTGTATGTCTCAGGTCGCTCAATCCTCTCGCCACCTTCACAAGCAATAACATTCATTGCTTCTCGTCCCCATATCATTTTCTCAATCAGCATCCTCTCTTCAGTCTCACGAGCCACATTAGCCTCAAGTAGATCAAACAAAGATGAGAAAAAAAACAGTGCCTCCCTAAACCTTGTTACGAAGAAAGGGGCGTTATAGGAGCCGTTCACAATGCCCTGTATAAAGATTTCTGGTTTCATCTCCCTAATAAGGTGTAAAACTTTATTTCTTGGACTTTCCACCATGACTGTTTCATCAAGTAAGTTTCTAAACCTGTATGCACAATTTACAACCAGTGTTTCATCATTATCAAGCTCAAGGTCCTCAATCTCAATTGTTTCCCACTTTTGAGCTATGGCTTTGAACTTGAATGGAACACCAAAAGTTTCTGCGTAATTAGCTAGACGATGCCCTGTCTCCTCAACCCTGTGGGATGGTCGAAAACCAGGACAGGGGAAGTCAATCCCAGTGATTCGAAGTTCGGGTGGACCACCAGGCCTAGTTGAAAGACATTGTATGAGGCGAGGCCATTGGAAACCATAAAGGATTCCAAAATCTATTATATGGAGCTTCGTCTTGTTTTTGGCTGTGAGCATGATAGTCCTATTTGAAACAAAATTGGAGAGCTTAGTGAAAGGAAAGAAACCACGGAATAAATGGTAAGCTTTCAATGCGTCAACAGGTGATGTGTGCCTGGAAAGGAGTGCTTTGTAGATTCTGGTTCCTGAGCCAGCCATTCTTGCTTCAAGGCCATCAGAAATGTAATGGGCCAATCTTTGCATTCCATCACCTGTGGGCGAAGCATGTTCTCTTATTCGTTTAAGCAGATCGATTGCACCCCTTTGGTCATTGGTTGCAACAGATTGTGCACAGAGACTTAAAAGTGTTCTCAAATCAACCACCTCCTTTTTACTACGTTGTTTCTTCCCACGACCTTTTAACCCATTTGATCCCTGGGGTTGATCCTTCTGTTGTACATTAGTGGCCCCGTTGCATACAAAATCATATTGAGAAGGATGAGATTTGCCTTTACCACATAGCAGCACTTCATCAAATATCTTAGACCTCACAGTTGGCTCAACATAAACTGCATATTGCTTGGAACTCCTACCATCCTCAACAAGATCTTTGGAATGAGGATTCTTCTTTCCTCGCGTTCCATCTTGGATGGAATTTATTGCATATTTGTTTTCCACTTTGACTACTACATTGTCAATGCCATCCATTTGACCTTTCTCTAACAAGAAACCCATGCCCGTGTAATCTAAGTTACCATCAGGAAGGAAACTACTATTCGCTTTCATACCATTCTGAAACTGTACAGAAAATCGGCTACCACATAGCGTATCAGGAAAACTTAAAACACTCACAGGTGAATCCACAAACCCACCCCCGACATTACTAGTACTGCTAAATGATCCATAAACAGGATGAAATCTAGACAGTGAATCAAAATCGATCAAACCACTTGGTAAAAGAGGACAATAACAAACATTACAGGTACAACCTCTACCACCCACAGAGTTGTTTCCATCATAACAAGTGATGGATTCAGCTGCAGCATCTATAGTTTTAGAGCTGGTAAAAGGAACAATATGGTGAGAACCATCACATGGAAGTTCAAGTTCTTTTACCATAAGAGCATCATAATAAGATTTCTCTGCAGTTTGAAGAGCAACAGACTCTTGAAGCATGAAGTTCTTCTCCTCTATATCTTCTTCCATAAGCATTTGGTTTATGTATTTAAGAACTAAGTCACTAAAATCGAAATCCTCATGAAGATCTCCTTCATGATTTAAGCTATGCCTACTAGGGCCTGAATCACGCAACCTTACAGAACAATTTATGGAATTCCGATCTACAAATGACTCGTTGAGATTGATTGCCTTCAGAAAATTCTGATCCGACAGAATTGAATCATATTCGGTGCATCTAACTGTATTCAAATTCGATAAATTGCAATCCACCTTCAATCGCCCATTCATTCCCATCTATAACAGAGAACAGATTCCTTTATCAATACATAACGACTCCACCACAACAAATCATTTATAAACTTCAAGTTACTAGTGGTTTTGTGTGTATCGAGGATCGATCAGAAAGCAATTAAAACAATAGGAATTTAACATCAAAACAAAAAAACTAGTAAATGAACAGATGCAGATCAAGTTCCATGATTATCATAATTAACAGCAATATGAATAATAAACAGAGTCAAGCATGAAAGGTGGATACTGTAAATCTAAGAATCAAACAGTAATGGAAAGAAATTACGAGATTCAAACCTTAGACGCAGAGGCAGAAGAAAAGATGAAAATGAATCGGGATGGTTGACTATTTAAGAAGAAACAGAGGAATCCTGAAAAGTTTGTTTTGTTTAGGAAATTAATTAATAAAATTTTGTAATTTGTTAGGTAAAGTCACTTTGGATATCAATAATTGGATGATTATATATAGCTTTAGGGTGACTCATTTAATGTACTACATTTAATTACATCAGATATTAAGAAATTTTTAATTGAAAAGTAATAAAAACTAATAAATTAATAAACTTTTATTTTAATGTTTTAATAACAAAATAAATAATTTTATAATATAAACATAGATTAAATCTTTAATAATCATCGAAAAAATATGAAAAACCGTTTTCACATCTTCCAATCTATACTATATAAAATAAAAAAACCACTTTGAGTTTCTGAACCATTGGATGGAGAGAAATCAATGGTCCAGATTAATGACAACTCATAATTATTTATGAAATGTCTCTTATACCTTTAATTTAAAATAAACAATTATACCTATGTCATTTTATCTTTCTTTCCTGATTAAAATCAATAATTTAAAAAATATATAAATAACATTTTATCTTTCTTTCCTAATTTATTTCCTTGCATTAATCACTTCAATTTATTATATTAAAACAATTAACCAATAGATTGCTAATAACTAAAACATATATATTGTCTTTAAATTCGAAACATGCATATAATAATTGTAATAATTTTGTATAATTTATATCTTAAAACAAATATTTATTTATTAATATAACATAACTTTTTTAGTTAAAGCATATTAAGTATAATATGTTGACAAATTAGATACAATTATTCCTTCATATATTTCATATGTTTTCATTCATAAATATTCTACAAAAGTAGCAAGTATAAGAAATTATCAATTCTTTTTATCAATTCTAAAAAGTTTGAATGAAAATATGAATTGATATAAATAGTACACTTAATAATCTAGCTAATCTATATATCTATAATAAATACTAATAAAAGAGTATTTTTACTCTTTTCTTGTTAAGTCACGTGTCACCACTATGAATCGATACATGACATTTATGAGTTTTAAAAATAATAAAGAAATTTAATTGAATTATATCCAAATCTAATATAATCTACTTTTAAATTCAAATCAAATCAAACAAAATCTAATACTCTACTAACTTATTAATTATAATATAATATAATAAAAGTTTAAAAAATATAAACAAATAATTACTATTCATATATATATATATATATATATATATATATATATATATAGATTTGGGTTCAAATGAGTACCACTAGTTTTGCAGAGTACCGGAGGTACCTCGCTTAAAATTATTTTTTTTGAAATTTTTTTTTATAATCATGATTAAATTAATAATATAAGACTACTTGCAAAAAATCACACATAAACACACACTATAACTATGTGAAACGTGCAAGTTCACATGAACTGCACTGTTGTGAACGTATGTTCACAGCTAAGCATGTTCACATGAATTTTTCCACGTTCACATGACTTTTAAGAGGCTACGAAGTGTGAATGCGTGTATTTCTTTTACAAATATGCTTATATTATTTGTATCTAAATGAATATGAAAAAAATTTAAAAAAAAAAAACTTTTTTTCGGAGCATGTTCACATCTTAAACCCGTGTGTTCACAGGTACTCACGGTACTCTGCATTTTTTAGGTACTCACACGAACCATATTCTATATATATATATATATATATATATATATATATATATATATATATATATATTTATTTATTTATTTATTTATTTATATAGTTTTGTTTAAAAAAATAATATTTATATATTTACCTTTTAATTTATTATATTATATATATATTGAAAATATCCGTGATACGCGGATAATAAACTAGTATATATTATAATAAAGAAGAATATTTATTGCTAGTTTGCTACATGTCCTTCTTTTGATACATCAATTTTTGATAACCTGTTTATTTTTCTAAATTTACAAAAACGACTTTGTTTTTGTAAAAACATAAATCATTTAAAGGAAAATTGCATTAAGATGAAATATACTTTATATGAAATTTTATTTTGCGGATTGTATTTGTACGTTTAAAATTAACTTTTAAAGGTCTCCAACTTTAAAATAAGAAACTAGAAAACTAACAACTGATAGTCCTAAACTTTTAAAATCAAACATTTTGGGGCCTCAAATTTTTTAATAATAAGTTTTCAAGACCTCAAAATATAGATCGTCCAAATAGAAATTGTCATAAAGTAGTATATTCTATTTTTATGTAATTTTTCCATCATTTAATTCATTAACTTAGATGATTAATACTTACTTTTTAAAATTAACTAATAATATCTGTATCATGCAATTAATTACATGGTATTACAAAAAAAGCCATTTAGTAGCATAATTTTTTAATGACAAAAAGTTTATGTGGCACTAGATATTGTATTTTTATGGCACTCTTGATATGCCAATAAAAATCAAATATATCTCTAATGGCACTTTTTAATATTACATCCACTAAAACTTGATGCAACTTTTTATTTTTCCCCCCAATCTAAATTATGGTCCGCTCAATATTTACCCTATTTTTTTTCTCACTCAGTATTCCCTACAGTCTCGGTTCTTTCTTTGCTTTTTATCAAAATCGAAAGTCCCATAGTCAGCCACACCATCTTCCACCTTTGGCCACATCACCGTCCACCCACCTCTGGCTACACTGTCGTCCTCCATCTTCAGCCACACAGCCGTCCGCCGCAAGCCATAGCGAGTCCATCAGTTTGATTCTTGGTCTTCCTGGTATATTTAGATCTCTGCTTTTCTATTGCTATATTATAGTTATGGTGATGATCTTTGTATAAACACATACTTGGAATAACATAAACGATTTTTTTAAGTGTTTGGATTGCATTCATTAATAATTGATTAATGGTGTTTAATGGCATGTGTAAGAACCACCACGTCATTGAACACAAGTTGTCTAACTTTTAGAATTTGGTAATCTCATATAGGGGTGTTTGACTTTTTGTTATGATAGAGATTATCATATTATTACATTATAATAGCGTAAACAATTGGTTTAAAGTGTTTGGATTGCGTTTTGCATTAATCCTACCATACTTTTCCAAATGCTAAAATATAACTTATTTGCTTAATAATTGATTATTTGGTGATTTTACAAGTTAAAACGCAAATTCAAACACTTTAAGAACTAATTATTTGATAATTGTGACAGCAAACAGCGATAGCTATACCAAACACAAAATTTTCGACAACATTTTTTATTACAGCTATTATCTGATTATCAGTTTCCAAAACGCTGCAGAATTTTTCCAAACGCAAATCCAAACACCCTCTAAACTAGACACAAAAAGATTATAACAATAAACAAAAATAGATAAGAATAATAGTTGGTTACCCAAAATGATAAATTTAAACAAAAAAAAAGGAGTTTTTGATAGACAATAGCGAATGCCAAAATTGGACAACTTTGTAACCCTGAATCTTCGGTATAGATTACATACTTCTACTAGGCTGTCATTACTATGACATTTTTTACTTTTAGTTTGTATTCGTACTTTTATTTTTTATTAGAATAATACTTATTAGATTTTATAACAAATCGAAAAACTAAAAGAAAAAATTTAGGACTTTTTGACTAAAGTATGGTCTTTTCTAAAGCTATTTATAAAAATATTATAATTTTTAATGGATTTATCAAAAGATTTTTTTAATAAAAAAAGTTTATCTAATCGGGTTATATTTGAATCTAGGGAATGCATCCCCTATCAAACCCAGTTCTAGAATCGGGGCTTCATAAAGTTACCACATTTTGGTTGATAAGACAAAAAGTCTTTGGAAGATATTTTTTAGAAATCCCATACTTTGGCTAAAAACTCTGTTTATAGGCGTTTTAGCAATTTTAAATAAGAAGTTGAAACAAACAAAAGGCATACGAAGTGAAAGTGCAACCTTTTTTTGGTATCCTCCAAGCAAATAACTAACTTTGAAAACAAATGAAACAGAAAAAGCCAGAAAATGAAGTGAAATACATTAGAAAATTTACAAAATACACAATGTTATCAACTAAACCGACCAGACCCGGCAATCTAATGAGTTGGGTTAGAATTGCCATTATTTCCAATCCCAGATAATTTACAAAAAGGTCCTTTGGTCAAATGAATCACAATTACTAAAAAGATTTCTGACATATTACATCAAATTGAACAAATCTTTTTTCCTAAGTTTTTCGACATCATCTCTAAATCTTTTGCACAATCTTTTTACATTGGAGCCTCCAAGGTCTTCTGATGCTTTGCATTTTGCTTCGGTTGATGTTGTGACCAGTAGGCGTGTGCAGCCAAGACTCGGTCTAGAAGATCCTGGGGCACGGGCTCCCCCCTTCGTTGCTGAGGAGAGATGCTAGCTGTGTGAACCAATGTTTTCCATTTATCCTGTTTGTAAATCAAGTCACAACAATTCGTTAAAAGTATGTTATCCAGAATTTACAATTTACCCTTTTTATAACTGTATCTCGATTTACATGCTACTTGCCCACGCAATTTAATTAATATGGGTCTCCCACAAAATAGAGGTTGCAAATTTTCAAGAAAAAATGATGCCAAGCTACACACATTCTGTGAATATAAATAAAGACTCTTGGCAGCCTAGCAGACTAGAATGTGGATTTTATACCTTTAAGTCCACGTAAGTTCGATGGTTTGCATCATCAAAAGCACGCATTTTAACATCACGCCACCTGCAAATTTACAAAGAGTGGAATTATATATAAGTTAGAACTAACGTTTAATGTAAAACGAAATTATGTGTTAATGAAGATTATCATGTTCACACCTTCCAGCTCCAAGGGTTTCAACAGCTTCCACAAGTGCTTCTACTTCTGATACAGAGAATGGTCTCCTAGTTCTCCGCTGTGAAAGTTCATATCTCTTGGTTGGTTTTTCGCTCAACGGGACCATTGAGAGTACCTCTGCGTCCAGTGCTGGAACAAGCACAAGAGCTTTTGAATCTGCCTCTCGTTCTTCTGTTGATACTTCAGCTGAGAAAGTTATACTTTCTTCATTCTTCTCAATAAGGTTATCCATGATTACTGGAGGAGGATGAACCAAGGAAGAATCTGAAAAACCCATGTTGGTAGTAGGACTAGAAGGGGACCTGGTCAAAATATCACGTGTTTCAATTTAAAATCCAAGACCATAAAGTGCCAGTTTGTATAAATTTCGGAGTAAATGTGATTCTAGTTAAATGTGGTATATTGTGATCAACCTTTTGGAGTCTTTGGCCTGTCAGATGAATTCTATATATATGTATGTGAAAAGAAGCATAAAGGTCTTCATAGCTAATTAGCTATCAAAAGGAAATTTATAAGTACCTGGATGGCTGTTGATGAGTGTTGCATGGTAGCAATAATGGAGTTTCTATCGGAATCCCAGATGCAGAAGCTTCAGGTGAACTAGGTTCCAATGTGAATCCCAAAGTTTCTAGGTTGCAATTCTGGGAAATCCCAGTCTGCTGTAGCGTCCTGTTGTCATCTCTAACCTTCTTGCCTCGAAGGAGTACCCCTACATGTAATTTACTTTGTAGAATAGCTGTGACGGCCTCCATGACACTCCTCTGTGGAAATTAGGTTTTACAGGTTAATAACAGATTAAATATTACATGAACACGTGGGCCGCGTCATTTAAGTAGAGGATGACACATGTATCGAGTTTCAATTATATAGTAATAATAATATGTTGCCTTTCAAATTTAAGTAAAGCATGACACATGTATTTCGTTTTTGGGTTGCTAATAATATGTTGCCTTCCAAAAAATATGTGGTAGATAATATGAATGTCTCAACTTATTGTGACTTTTAACAAGAATCTTAGCGTAAACAGTTAGTAATTTGAAAATCTTTGCTACTACAACAAATACCTTCAGTGAACCTACAGTCGCAGTCTCGGGTACCTCAACATACAGTTCTGGAACTTTAAAAGACTTTATGCTAAATTTCACTGAATGAAGAAAAATCATGCATTAGAGGGTTGTTAAAAAATAAATTAACAGAAGATGCCAAAGAGAGAAAGGGAGGATACCATGACTATCCTTAGATGGAAGGGCACATTTGCGGCTCATAACTGAAGATGTCATGCCTGCAGGTATATGAGCATTCTTCAATTGATTAGTGAGCTGGCGAAGTAAAGAACAACTTATCAAAAGGAACTCAGGAAGAATCAAAGACCTCTATTTAAAGCAGAAGCAGGCCGTCTCTTATCTTCACTAGCACCCTTCTCTGGTGAATTGGATATGCTTTCACTACTTGCCTCTTTAACGTATGGCCTTTTTGAATGGAACAACTTCCTCCTCTTAGATGCAGCATCTGCTTGATATTGTTCTCTCATGTATATATTTTTCCTTTTATTGTAGAAAGACCTAATTCCACCACCTAGTAAAACCAATAGTATGAACTAATAAGAAAAAGGACCATGTGAGTATGTGACTCTGAATTTCTGTACACAAATATGCACACATCAAAATAGTTTACTAGATTCTCCACTTACTAATAGTATTGGCAAGTTCATAATCTTTCAGCTTTGGAGCTACTTTGCGGTATCTAGAAGTCAGCATCTTCCTTATTCTTCTGTATCCAGCATGTGATCGTGACCCAAACGCCTTGCGCCTGGTGCTACGGTGACAGTACCTAAAATATTTTTCATCATCATCTCTAATATCTATCTTCACATTGTCCCTATGCCTAGGAAATGAAGCACTGGGAACAGGATCCTTATAAAAGGATAGATGTACACTATTAGTTGGTTTATTTGCCACTTGGTCCTTCAAACTGTAGTGCTTAGCTGCAGTCAAGACTCCACCTTGTTTCTCTCTGGCTTCTGTCTGTATTTCAACTCTGTTATCATCCAAGTTAACATCGCATAACTTCCCATAACTGGGAGAGCCCCCTTCAAGCTTACTAGGAAGTGCACCAGTTCCATTCTTGTCTTGAGAGGTTCCCGGTCTCAAATTAGTACCGTTTCTATTTATAGAATCAGAAGTCGTAACAATAGAAGTACGTTCAAAACCAGATTCATTATCGGACTGTGGCAATTCCTTCAGGTGAGGCTCCAACTTTAGCTCTAGCTTACTGGGATGAGCAACAAATTCACACTCTGAACAGCTACCCTGATCGTGATGCTCCGATTTTACAGGTTTGACTTTGACTTCAAGTGGTTCATGCTTGACAACTTCTTTAGGAATGCCAATCTGTTCCTTTCCATCTGAACCAATACTAGAAGTAGAACTTTCACTCTCCTGCAACAACTTGCCAGCAACAGCTGCCAAAAGCTCAAACGCGCAAATGTCACCACCTTCTGATGATTTGCTATGCAAACTCCTCCTCTAAAAGAAGGAAAAAAGAAACAAATAACACATGTCGTCAGAAATTTACATTTCTCGAAGGAAAAATAATTCACTGAAGGAAAAATAATTCACTGAAGGAAAACTAACTTTACACTCACCCTCAAGGATCTAGGAGCTTTAGGTATCACAGGGGCTAGGAGACCATGAAATCCTCCATGATATATTCTCTTCTTCAACACCATATCTTAGGCATGCATCCCAAAAAGAGAGGATTATGAACCGAATAAAGCACTGGCTGGGCCTGTGTTGTTATTAAATCAAATAATCAGAAACCTAATCATCTTTCATGATCATTAAAAGAAGCAATTTTAATTGTTCCTAGAATAAAAAGATTATAAGATCCGAAAGATCATATGAGTGCCAGCAAATGATAATAACCATCTGCATAAGTTGTTTATAGACTTCACATTTTGATGTTGATAGGATAAGGAAACAACTAAATGCACCATCTATGTATCGTAGCAAAAGGGATGCATTTCAGCAAAAAAGATCAAATTTTTAACCAACAACAATTACCCATTTGTCAGATAATGAATATTTAGAAGGAAAAAAAGGTTGCTTATCAAAGCCAGGCATTAATGTGACAAAGTACATCTGGCAACTAAATGCCAATTAAAACCTTTACATCAGGAAGTTAATGATCTAATTTGACTCATTAACCAACAAAACATTCCTGAAATTGCCTATATTTGTATTGTAATGCATTTCTTAAACTTGAAAGGAAAAACAATCCTCAAAGATGGTACTTTTGGTTTTATTTACCAAACGTAGTAGTTTGTTTTTTACTAAAAGAAAATTTAAAAAGTAAAAAAGCAAAACAATTTCATGGTAAAAAGAACAAATTGTTCCCACACCAACTCCAGCTTACAGTCTTCGTCTCAGTTGCAACATTCTTGAAGCTCACAATTCAAGGTTACTTGATGAAGTACATATCCTATTAGTAAAATATACATGTTTTTTGTTGACAGGAGGCCCCTGTGATCAATAATCAATTCTTATGAATTGTTTCTCAGCGAGTGAAGGAACTATATATAATGGAGTTAGCGAAAAGAATGACCAGATAACCGTTTAATTCATGTTGTTTTGATAGGGACTTGTTTGATTGTGTTATAATTTGTAAGCAAAACATCAATTCAATACCTTGAAAACATCCAAAAGTTAGACAAGAGTCACGAAGATTAAGAGGGAGAGATAGTGAAAGAAAGTATTGGATTGTTGGAAAAGATATGGAAGAGAGGCTTGACAATGCAGTTGCACATGAACACATTTCAAATGGAGTTTTAAAAAAGCAAAGGTTGCCAAGACACCTGAACTGGTTACAATTTAAGAAAGCTCATAGTGGACGGAAGTAAGAATCCAGAGCCTGCATGCGAGATGCGGCATTTTGTGGTTTGAGCTGTGAAAGATGCAAAAAACAATTTCAGTTCCAGAGAAATAGAACTGCTCAGAGATCGATACCTATGGAAGTGAAGATGTTATCTCGAGAGCAAAGAGAGATTAGAGATAATGTGGTTCACTCAAATACAGATGCGAGGGAAATTGGTGATGAGAGTGGTTTGGATAAAAAAAAGAATCAATTCATAAAAAATAAAAATAAAAAAGCTTAGTTTTCAAGATCCTCAAAGGTAATTTCACTACAATGCTCGTAACTTATTTTTTTGGAAAATGAAATGAATACAAAAGAATAAAAAAGCTACTGTCTTTTGATAAATAAAATTAAAACTACTGTCATTTGGTAAATAAAACCTAAACTACTAATCTTTTGGTAAACATTTTTTAAAAATACCATGGTCCTTAAAATTGTGATCTGGAATCGAACAAATAAAAGGAGATTAACAGACAATTTACAAACTTGCTAACTCAGAAGCTAGATCTCATGATATGAGACACCAGATCAATAGCGATAAATATAAGGAGAATTTCTATAAAATTTGGTCACGTATGAATCAATGTCCCAGCTATTCAACCATTGTAGATAAACAATGCAAAACAAGGAAAAAAATTAATCAAATAACTAATAAACCAAAACATTAATTTCCTTACCTTAAAAATAGCTGCCAACAGATAATCTTGCAATAAAAGTTCATAATTATACTAAATTAAGCAAATTTCGTATTCACCTTGATTTATAACGGATTTTCGCCTCAATTACTAATTAAATTGTATAATTGTTAACAGCAAAATAACATCGCAAAAAAAGACACAAATTCAAAGCGATCAAACAATGAAATGCGATTTGTCCAAATCCGATCCGATGTCCATGCTATAAAAGGAATTCACGAAACAAAAAAAAAAAAAAGCGGTTTTAGCTTAAACCCCACGGAGATCGGACCGAATCTAGGCGTAAAATGCAAAGTACACCTAACAGATCAGGGTTTTGAAGGCGAAAACCATGGGAAACAAGATCATTGAGCAAGAAATAGTAGAGATCGGGATCAAATTACCTGTCCTGATCGATCGATCCGTTTGATTCGTATGTAACACGTAACTGTATGGTTGGATTTGAAGAATTGCGGAGAAATTTGAGGAGGAGAAGCAAAAATAAATAATTTATGGAGGGAGAGAATGAGTAGAAAAAGTGATGAAAATTGGAAATTGAGTGCTTATTATAAACCAAACCCCTCTTCCTCTTTGTATATTTAGGGGATGTGGTTTTGTAGTCAGTCTTTCACCATAGATTCCGATGTTGGATAGGTGTTAGTTAAAGGGGTAAATATGTAAATTTCTTGGTAGATTCCAATCAATTTTTTAATTAAATTTTATTATTAATTTTATGTTCATCTATCTTTGCTGTTGCTGTACATCAAGTATTTAACTTCAAAATTTTAATTAAATATTTTTTTTCGAAAACTAAATAATTTATTTTAATTCATTGTATTGTATCTAGGGACCGCAATGGATCGGATACGGATTGAATGAAGCCATATCCATATCCATATTCATTAAGTTTTTCATCATCCACATCCACATCCATATACATTCAAATTAATTTAATTCATCTATATTCATATCCACTGGATGAAACAGGTAAGTAGATGTCCGTTGGATATTAAAAAAACTTTTTTTAAATTACTATAGTGCATTGTTTAAACAATTGTCATCATTTGCAGTATATAGTTTGATTTAAATAAAAGAGTAATCCAAATATATTTTTAAAAAATACAAACAAAACATAATTTTTTTTTAAATATTATAACACCAGTCACTAGGTTTTTGAATAGAGATCACTTTAGAAATCGAAGGCAAAATTGTTCGAACTAATTAGAATTCAGAATTTTGGAGTTAGGATGTCTAATGGAGTTTATCAAGAAAAATGATGGTTAATGGTGGATTGGATCGGGTGGATATCATTTGATCGGGTGACAATTATCATCCCTAATTGTATCATTCATAAACATTGAGTTCATTATTAATTGATATAATCAGTTTTTAAAATAAAGTCATTATTTGATTGATTTACATAATTTATAGAATATATATAAGGGTTTATCATGAAAAAAAATATGTTTTCATGTTTTTTACGTTTTCGTCACTACATGTTATTTTTTTTCATAAAAGTCCTAAAATTAAATTTTGGTTTAGTGAAATTTGGACATTAGACCCCGCTTATACTTAGTGAACCGAGTTTTTAAAATTTGAAAAACCGGGTTCTAATGTCCAAATTTCACTAAACCAAAAAGTAAAAAACTAAATTGAGGACTTTTATGGAAAAAAATAACATGAAGGGACGAAAACGCAAAAAACATGAAAACATGTTGGTTTTTTTCATATATAAATATATAAAAAATTACTTTATAAAAAATATATCATTAAAATATCATATCAAGATCTTTTACATTGGGTGTTTAGGCTCGTGAGCTTAAGATGTGATGCTCGGACTCGAGTTCTTTTGATAAGTGAGCTCGGGTCCGTTTAACTTAAATTTTCTTAGAGCTCTTAGCGTTTCGAGCTCGAGTAGCTCATGATTAGCTCGGATCATTTACACCGTAGTTGCATTATGCATTTATATATATATATATATATATATATATATATATATATATATATATATATATATATATCACTGTGTGTGTAATGAGGTTCAATGTAAAACCATATGATTTTATTGAACTTATATAACCATACGGGGATTATGCATCATATGAGGGGATCATTACGAAAAAAATTTTCTCGTATGATGCACAACCCTTTTGTGTGATGCATAATTCTCATGTGATACACAATCCCCTGTGTGATGTATAATCATCCGTGTGATGCAAAATTCACTTGTGTGATGCATTATGTAATTTTTTTACGATTCATTGTGGTTCTCCAAGATTTTTCGATGCATTATGGGTCTTTCTATTGAACCTCCTAACACAAACATGTGTCTACAATATATGCCTGTGCAATGCAGCATTCTTATATAACATTGTAGTCAATACCTTACTTTTCTCAATTTAAATATTGATATGACAATCAGTCAAACAACCATCTCATTCTTTTGATGAGAAAAAATAATAATATTTTATAACATTTTTAGATTATTGTATTTATATTTTTGTCTTAAACAAAAATACATACATACAAACATTTATGTATGACCTTATACTTATAAAATGATGATAGATGACCAACCAAGATATGAGTCTGTTTGTTAAAAACTAACTAAAGCTTATAGCAGAGCTTTTGTTAATAAATGTGTTGGTAAAGTACTAAAGTAACTGAAGCTGACATTATAAAATATAAAATGACATAATACCCATGTAATTTAATAAACCGAATTTGAATAATAATAATTATAATGTTATTTTGATCACTCTATTTTTGATAAGCTCAAAATATTTCTAAAAACTAACTGAAGTAACTTATGATTTAACAGCTTATGGTTTTATTAAGTTTTGGCAAAAAAAATCATCCAAACATAGGGCTTTTGGCTCAAGATATGGAATTTAATTTATAACACATATTAGTTGATTAGATGAGGTGTTGAATGGTGTATAAGGCTAGCTAAATGTATGAGTTATGTGGGTCGTTAGAATTTAGAAACCTAAATTCATTTACGAATAGTTAGAAATGATAGGTTCATATAACCATAGATTTTGATAATGTGAGCATTGATCATTTTTTGACAAAAACCGAAAAGCAAACCGAAACTTCAGTTTTTGTATTCAAAAAACCACTCAGTTTATATTTTAGACGGTTTGGTTTTCCATTTTTTTTTTGTTTTCTTTATTCATGATTTTCAATTTCAAGTTTTCTTTTCAAAAACCAAAAAATTGTATATATATATTTTGGAATAAACGTACACATGGATACATAAAATAAAAATATATAAATACTTTATGTATTACTTTCACAAACAAGATTTAAACATTAATTCATTATACCCTCCATAATCATGAAAACATACAAATGCAATAATAATAATAATAATAATAATAATAATAATAATAATAATAATAATAATAATAATAATAATAATAATCAAAACGGGTTTTATGCTCATATGAAATTTAGATATAGAAAAGTAAAAGTTCAATAAAAACTTAAACATGAAGGGAGAGTATTTACAAATTTTAAAATTATAAAACCTCGGTTTTGTTTGGTTTATGGAAATTCAAAGTCCAAACGATTTGGTTTTTTGGTTTTTTTTTTGTTTCGGTTTTACTTTTATTTTTTTGCACACCCCTAGATTTTGATGTAATTTAAACACATTTTATTCATTGTTTTTTTATTCAAATTTAAACTAACTATAAACAAATTCTAATATTTTCAAAATCTATTTCATGATCCAAATATCCTCTTATAAAAGAAAAAAGAGCTAGATCTTATAAAAACCATATTTTTAGGTTGTCATAAGTTGCGCGCCAAGCATGCTCGTAACATTGAGACGTATACATATACATAGTGATTTATACGTAAGGTTGGAATGGAGAAAATAAAATAAAGCTTGTTTATTCTTTATTTTAACATTACTTGCACATCATCATCATCATTTGTATATATGTACATCATCATCATCATCATCATCATGATGTTGACACACATGATACTTCACATATATTGGTGTATTTCGTATATGTATACAATGTATATTATATGTTATGTAAGGTTGAAATGAATAGATTAAAAGACATCTTATCAATTTTTTATATTAATCTTAAATACTTATTATCAATTTCAGCTGCTTCCAAAAAGAAAGAAAAAAAAAAAGTCAACTTCTTAAGTCAAGGTTTATAAGAAAGTCAACAAAGTTTCTATGATATCCACCTTTATTTACATATATATTCTATGTTAACTAGAAAAACAAGGCATGCATGGCTTCATTTTCATCATTTTATAACAACTTCAGCCCCAAAAACGATAGAAACGATCCAGAATATCAACAAACGAACTAAATAAACAAATACACTTGTATTAATATAGTTATTTAATACAAACCACAAGATGCAATATAAGTGAAAACTGTTTAAATGACATCCTATTTGAACGACACAAGAAATCATACAACAAACTTTTATGATCATGCATAATGACGCTTTTAGTGACATGTTATTCAAAACCTGACATTTACTAAAAAAGATGTCATTCACTGTAAAAATGTAATTCTGTGATCCAATAAACACATTAAACAATGTGCATTTAAGGACGTTATATGGACACAATGTATATCAATTGCTTCCCGTGTCATTTCCCTATAGTCCTTAACATAGCATAAAAGCACCTTTTGTTATTGAATCGTTGGATCAGAGATAGAAATCAATGAAAAATAGATAATAATAGAATTATCATCTAATAATATTGGCACTTTGAAAGTTTAAAATAAATTGATACAATGTCCATCTTAAAGACCCAACTAACATATATGACGTCAAATAGCAAACAACAAAATAATTTGGAACAAATTTATTTACCATTTATTATGAAAAAAATCAACATGTTTTTATGTTCTTTTACGGTACGGTTTCATCACCTCATGTTATTTTTTTCTTAACAATATATTGGTTTCTTAATGTTTTTGGAAAAGTTTTTTTTTGCATAATCAACTTTTTTATTTTTCGAAAATCAAACTAACATGTTCTTGTTTTTTTTTTGAAAAAAATCCTAATGTTTAAAAACTTTTCTGAAAAAAAAAAAGGATAAATTTTGAAAACCAAAAATAAACCAATAAGTTGAGGATTCTTTTTTAAAAATTAATATGAACAACCAAAATAAAAAAAACATGAAATTATTTTTTGTTTTGTTTTTTATAATTAACTTTTTATTTAATATACATGTTTCTTTTTTTTTTTCCCTTGAAAATAAAGGAACGAAGAAAAGGAAAATAACTAAATAAGAATAGGCGGCACTAGTAATGGTATATTCCAATATTCTATTAATCCCGTAAGGCCACGTGTGAAGCTATGAATATTGATCGGATAGAACCACAATAAAACCAATACCACAAAAACTTTTAGACGGCGTTTGATTTGACGTTAACGGCCATCCTAATTCATAACCACGTGGCCCAAAAGTCGGCCCATGGTTTTTTTGTCTGTTTTTGGAACTTTCTTTCTATTGGATTATGTTTGTTAAGTCTCTCGCCTCCACCACCACAAAATTCAAAATTCATTTCAAGAAATAAGAACCAAAAGTTAAAGGGGACTAAAAATATGTTTAAACTATGAAAAAAAAATTAACATATTTTCATGGTTTTTTTTGTGTTATATTATATATGATAATTTAGTATAAAACTTATATATGTGACATGATTTAAAAACATCCGTTTTAACTTTAAAAGAATTTTATGAATGTATTGATCTGACTTTTGAATGAATAACTGGAGTCCAATGTCATTTCAAACATGCATATTTGCACTTGTTCTCCCTTTAATAATTTAAATCACATTTTCATTATATTTTAGTATTCATTTGTAACTATTAATGATATAAATATCGGTTGAGAGCAGGGTCGGTCCAATCATTTTTGAAGCCCTGGGCAAAAACTTAAAAGAGGTCTTATAAATATATATGTACATTCAAAATAAGAAAAATTCAAGTAAAATGATAAATTAACAATAAAAACCTATAATTACATAATATTAAAACTAGAAAATTTGTAAGTCAATGACCTTATTTAATTGTTAATAGACCTAAATATATGCTATATTTTTTGAAGATAGGCCCCTATGATTAATGGGCCCTGGACGAATGCCCGTGTTAACCTTGCTCAGGGCCGGTCCTGGAACTTGAGAGGGTCCCATTAAAAGAATATTATTTATTTATTTATCGTAAAAATTAGTTTATATTTTATACATTGTTGATGTGACATGACATTTATGACGTGGCATGACATAAGATGGTTTATAATAGTTTGTAACGTTTATCTATTGCGGATGCCCTTAATATTGATGATAAATTATGCATATTTAAAGAAAAGACTTTAATTGACTGACCATATTGCATTAAGTTAAAGATTACACTGAATCAAATATTAAATAACATCAATACAATATAAAATATGTTTTGTTTAACTAAGATACTAAAAAGAATTAAAATAAAGAATAACCAGACTACCGATGAAAATAAACTGAAATTTAATATCATGCTTTGTATTTGTATCATATTTCTTTTTGTTTCTAAAAGATGTTGAGATGTTCCATACTAAAGTGTAATAACTTTTCATAGGATCTAAGAACAACAAATTATACATTATTATTAATAACAATATTCGAAAATATAACATATAAAAAGGACATTGCTATAATTTAAAACTTACAATCAACGAATAATTAATATCACATTTGGTTAAAGAAATTCAATAATAATATAATAAGCATTTGAGAATAAAAAACAGACTGAAGCTACTAAATTAATCATATTGACAAATTATAATAAGATAATAAAAGTTAAAATCATTATAAAATTAGTTTTAACAAAAATTTACAATTAATCAAGAATTGAATTAAATTTAGAACACATAGTTCTTTTTCTAATCAACTAGGACAACACAAAAAACTTAATGATAGAAAAAGATTAAAGAAGAATAGTTTCGTAATCGGCCCAAACTTTACCCCAAGCAACTTTGGGTTACGACCCGATTAAATTGTAGACCATTCAGCCCATCTTGTAGCATCATCCCAATTGAAGCCCATCTACTGTTTTATAGTATGAAAAAATAAATTGTTGTGGCAAAGTACATACCCGTAAATCCGTAATAGATCTCTCCCTCTTTTCAACGAGTCAGATTTTAACAAAATCACGGGAGCGAGTTTAAGAGGGCATTTGGTTCGTGGATTTTTCAGGATTCTTAAATCTCTTCATTCTTTGTTATTTAAAAACTTAGCCTTCCCTTAGGATTTTAAATCACAGTTACCTTATATTTTTTCAGATTAACAAATTTTTTCTTTAATATGATGAAGATTTTTTATAAAATCCTAACAAATGCAAATGTTGCATAATACAAATCCTTTGACAGAATGCAAATCGCAGAGAAAAAAATTGACGAACCAAACGCCCCCTAAGTAAATATCAAATTGATAGAGATATTAGTTTATCATTTGTATGATGTTAATAAAATTTGGCTTTACAAAAAATAAACATCTAAGAACTTGTTAGATGCATTTTATATGATAGAAAGCTTGCAATATAAGAAGTTTAGAAATGGTTAAATTTTGGAAAAATCCAATGAATTATAACTTTTTTAATGATTATCTTAAATTTTAGGATTATAAATCCTAAAATTTATAAAATTAAGAAATTAAGTCCCAAAACTTGTGAGTTAAATGATTAAGTCTCTAACTATATAAAAATAAATAATAAAATCTCTGAACTTTATGAAAATAAATAACTTTAAATCGTTGAAAAATAGTTGTTAAGATTTATAAAAATAAATAAGTAACCTGAATCATATATCTTCATATAACATAGGGACTTAACAATTTATCTTTATAAATTTCAACGACTTAATCATCATTTTTTATTAAGTTTAGGAACTTGGTTATTCAAAGTACAAGTATAGGAACTTAATAATTCAAATTACAAGTTTAAAGACTAAATATCTGATTTTATAAGTTAATGGAATTAATCGTTTGATAAAACTTGATAGTTTATTGGGTATTTCCGAATACTTTTTATTAAAATATTTCGGATTTATTCGTAAACCTATCTCCTATCATATTTCTAAATAATTTAATTTGAGTATTTTCACAAATAATATGTATCAAATTCAAAATAAGTTTTCCTTTGATTTGATAGCATTTGATGGTTTTATTTTTCATTTTGGAAAAATTACCAATAAAGATAATATAAAATATGAAATTTGACAACAAATGTATTGTAAATTTATTTTGACTGAGAAATATAACGTAAAATTCAATTTTGACAAAAAAAAGAACATGAAATTCAAATTTAGACCAAGAAATATAATAAATATCCGTTTTTGACAAATTTATTTTTTATGTTACCATTCTTGGCCTAAAAATTTTCACATTACATTTATTGTAAATGTTTTGTATTTTATGTTACCATTCTTGGTAATTTGTCCTTGTTTTTTTACTAATTTTGAATTTGATAATATATAAACTTCGATTATTTAAGTTATTATCATCTCTACAAAAGGATATGATAAACACAATATGTTAATAATTTATAAGTAAGTTGCTTTTAAAAATACTTTCCATGACGTAGAACGTCTCACATGGAAATATTCATTTGCATTTTATTTATTAATTTGCTCATTTAAAAATATATTTTTTACAATAGAAAAAAAAGAGAGAAAACAAATTGTATTCTTAAATTTCTAGATAATGACGGGTGTACCAATGTACCTTATCGTCCTTTATAATACAATTTTGATACTAAACCACTTTGACTAAATAATTAAATGTCAATCTATCAACTAAAAAGTCAACAAAACAATACTCCATCAATAATTAATTTATAAATTTGTTAGCAATTCCTAATATATAAGGGAAAAGGTCATCTCAGTTGTATTTAATCATGTATGCACATTGCTTAATACAATTATTCTTTCTAGATTGAAAATGGATTAGTATAACTTTTATATTTATATATATATATATATATATATATATATATATATATATATATATATATATATATATATAATGTGTGTTTATTTTTTTTGCATGCATGTATTAAACTACAGGGGAAGATATATAAAATTAAATAATTGGTTGGTTTGATTAAAATTTTTTGTAAAAAACTATCAAATTACACATTATTTTCGATTTTAAGTCTTCATTTTTTTTGTCTGATAAGTTTGTTAACCAATTAAAACTCATGAATATTATGTGTTATAGGTTGCAAGCGGTTATCAAGCTTACATGTCACACACATGGCATCAATGTGGCAAAAATGTGTTTGGGTGACACAAATTTGGTGATACATTTTTTTCGATTAAGTCCCTTAATTAAATTATTTTTCTTAGAAAATCATTATACTTGAAATGTTTTTCAATTAAGTCCATCAAACAAAACTTTTTCTTCAATCAAAATTTGAGTAGACACAAAAGTCTAATTTTTTCGATCCAGAAACAAACAATAAGTAAAACAAAAATTTTGAGGATTTATGTAACGAAAAAAAAAGATTGGTCAAAACAATAATGTTTTTAAAAAATTCTAGTATTTCGGGTTTAGTACATAAATCATCATACTTGAATCTTTTACTGTTGAAAATGCATCAGTATAGACTAGTTAAACATATAAAAACATAAAACAAAATGATAGACCGAAATAATGTTTTTTTTTAAACTCTAGTATCTGAGTAATATAAGTTTATTTATTTGACAATAAATGTAATGTAAAGTCTTTTAAGCAGAAAAGATAATATAAAATTTAAATTTGACAAAAATTGGTATTGATGACCAATTAAGAAGTTAAATTTTTAATTCTATGCTTCCTTTTTTGGTAGAAGAATAATATTTGATTATTATTATTATTATTGGCCTAAAATTTAAATTGCATGTCGTTACTCTGCCAAAATAAAATTTTACATTATCTTTCTTGGCAAAAAAATAATTCACAATACATTTATCGTCAAATTTTGTATTTTATATTAACTTTCTTGGTAATTTTCTCTTTAATTAAACATGTAATTGGTTGATTGTATAATATAATGGGAAAAATGATCAACCAAAAATTTCAATCTACGTTTAGTTTCAAGAGATCATTGTTTTGATTATACATCCAAAACACTATTTGAGTTAGTTAACCATCTATAAACACTTGATCTCTTTATACAGATAAACACAATATGGTGCTTTGTAAAGTTTCAAAATAATTAATGATATATCTTTTTGACCTTTACATAAAAATTGTGATTGATAAGGTTTATTTGGGATGTATATTTTTCAGTAGTTTAACAGTGTTTTTTAGTTTTTAAAATTTAATGATTCTGCAAATATAAGTAACTTTTAGTTACGTTTATAACAAGTTGAAGCTTTTAAGAGGTACGTAACTTTTAAGTGGGGCTATCCTCATCGTACATGCTTTTAATGGCAATGGTACAATTTACAATTACAAATTTACAATACATTACTTCAAATTAGAGTCGAAAACTCAACCGCTTTTTCAGTGTCCACAACACTTTTCTACAAGAGAATGATGATTCTTTATGAGTCGACCATAGCTACTACAATAGTATGTATGAATAAGTGGCAATCATAAGGACCATTGCATGATTGTGTTCTAGAAAGCCTATTATGAGAGTTTTGCGTCATAAAATTAATATAATATATAAAACTGTCATCATCTATCTATATATCTATATCTATATATAATAATAAAAGAAAATACTTTGTGCCACATGTCATCTTATTAGCTCATGAAAATTTCACTTTCCCGCCTAAAAAGCTTCCAGATATATATATCTACTCCTCTTTTATTTTTAATTGATTTGTAAATAATTAATTTTAATTACCACCTAATTAAATTTTAACCATCATGAAAGCATCATTAAAAAGAAATCTAACCAAATGATTTTAAAAACTTTTCGATTTAACCCATAATCTAATTCAAAATGATTTCTTTTAAATTGTTTTATTAAACATGTTGGATTAATTCTTATATTATAAAATTTCAAAGCACAACTAATATAGGTATTGACTAAAAGTTTATCAATAATTATTTAAAATATGGTTTAAGGTATATTCATACATTCATAATTTTTTTGTTTCGTTTTTTCTTAAATCATACATGGATCTATTCTACATCCATTATGTCTATTAACATAATCTATAGATTGAATCGTTCATTATGGACTATTTAATTAAAATTGTCATCTCATTGATTTAAAAAGAAAATTGTACGATTATAAAATTAATAGTTATATATGTAAGTATCCTAAAATAATAACATAAAAGGATTGCTATGTAGATAAACTAATTTTACTAAAATAATAACATAACAAGATTATCATATATAAGGTTTATAATTTTAATGATTATATAAGTTATAATTTTTTCATTATCATTATTATAAAATTTATAGCAATATGTATGATTATATATATTTTAAAACAATAAATACTTATAAATATACCCATGTATTACATGGGTAGAAAAACTAGTAATTAAATATACTAAAAAAATTAAATAATAATCCTCAAATTGAAAAGTTTTTAAGATAACTATGGGAGTTAGGGGCATCTTTTTATTTTGTATTTGATATTAAATTAAAAAAAATATTACATAAGATTCTTTTAGCAAAGTATAAAAAAAGTTTGGGTTTTGATATTTCGGATGAATATGGAATTTTCAATTGTATTTAAATTTTGATTGTTGTATTCAGTTTCTAGAATAACTTAAAGTAAGTTATTATTATTCTAAAATATTGGATAACAATTATTAGTTTTGCTTATTTTTATTTATTTATTTTTATATTATAATTATAATTTTGGAGTGTTTACTCCATCCACTATATATGTTTCCCCATTTTAATTGTATTTAAAATTTTTTGTCTTGCTATTTGTTTATTAATACTTTTTATATAGTTTATAGATAAACAGGTTGAATGATAACAACATTTGGCTTAAGTCTTTCATAGCGATCAATCATTATACTGAAAATTTTTTTGATAAGAAATTAATAACAGAAACAATTATTTGAAAAATGAAAGGGAATGTGTCACAAGGACGAGGGAGGGTACGATTGGGGATAGGGGGAGTTCGTTTTCGTTGGAGGCGAAGTCATGATGAAGGTGGGAAGGAGATAATTAAGGAATGACGATTTATTTTACGGTTTTACTTATTTAACTAATTATTCGGCTTAATTTTCCAAAAATTAAAATAATTATAGCAATAATAAATATGATATATTGCACACGCAAAGCAAAGGTTGTGCTTACCTCATTCGGTAATTCCCTCAAAAAGAAAATATTACTTTTTTTTTTTTTTTTTTTTTGGTGTCTTCTCCGGTGAAAGTGTTGGTGAGCTTCAATTCACCTGCCATTTGTTATTCTTTACGGCATATGTTCTTCCTTATATACGAAGCTCTATTCTTTTACAAATATGCCATGTTTTTCCCTTCATATATATATATATATATATATATATATATATATATATATATATATATGGTTCGAGAGAGTACTACTCAAATGCAGCGCACCAGAAGGTACCACTGCCCTTGAAAAAAGTCTTTAAATTTTTTTTCATAAACACGTTTTAATTAACATTATAAAGATAATATGTAAATTTAACATATATTCACATCTCCTAACTCCTAATAAATTATGTGAATGTACATCTACATAAATTTGCATATATGTGAACGTGCATTTAAGTGCTGCATGATTTCATACACTTAGAATGTGTGAATGCACGTTAAATATATATATTATCTGTGTAATGTTAATTAAAACTTGTTTATGAAAAAAAAAGTTAAAAAATTATTTTTAGGAGTGATACATTCTGGTGCGCTGCATAATAAATAGTGTTCTTTCACTTGAACCCAAATTAATATATGTATATGTATGTATGTTCTTCCCGTTATCGATTTTCCTTTTATCCAAACAAATTAACACGACTTGATATCTGAAAGAACATCTACTACAAACTGTTATTTAAGTATTTTATATGTATACAAAATTTAAAAATAATATAAACAAGATGGTAAGTACCAAGACAAAAAGACAACTCATAAAAGTCACTTAGTGGTTGTGTAAGAAACTCATATCCCCATACAAGGGTGAGGTTGTCTCTAACCACCAAGATGTGTTTTGAGGCGCGCCTATGACTTGGCTTCCAAAAACAAAAACGTGCGGCCTTTACCAAAGCGGATAATATTTTGTCTCGGGGTGGTCTGAGTTGTTAAAGGTTGAGGCTTAGGTTATGAATTCGACTCTCGCAACTATTTAAACTTACTTGCCTTTAAAAAAAATAGTAACAAGACTTTTTGGTTGTACGTTAAATAAATCATGCAAAATATATTTTATTTGAGTACTTCTTATATCTACATTGTGCTTAAAGAACCATTTTCAAAGAATAATAAGAAGGTTTGGTTTAGATATTCATTGGCTTGTATTTATATATCAAAGAAAACACACACACACACACATATAATATATATATATATATATATATATATATATATATATATATATATATATATATATATATATATATATATATATATATATATATATAGAATATGGTTCGAGAGAGTACCTCCATTATGCAGCGCACCTGAAGGTACCATCTTTAAAAAAACTTTTTATAAATTTTTTTTTCATAAACATGTTTTAATTAGCATTATGAAGATCGTATGTAAATTTCACATACATTCACATCTCCTAGCTCCTAAAAAGTGATGTGAACACACACTTACATGATTTTGAATACATGTGAACTCACATTTATGTGATGCGTGTTTTCATGCCCTTAGAGTTTTCGGATTTGCGTGAAATTCACATATGATCTTCATCATGTTAATTAAAACATGTTCATGAAAAAAAAATTCATAAAAAATACTTTTAAGACAGGTACCTTCTGGTGCGCTGCATAATGGGTGGTACTCACTTGAACCTAAATCTATATATATATATATATATATATATATATATATATATATATATATATATATATATATATATATATATATATATATATATATATATATATATATATATATATCTGTGATTTAATTTATAATTGGAGACAACACTCTATAAATTTTGGTTTCTTTAAATTACAAGATATATCAAAAAATAAAAGGTCATGAGTGAGGCACCATAAAAATAAATAGAATCATGTGTTTTGTCATCATTTAATTTAATATATGGCATCATCAATATTAATTGGTAGTTTACATTAGGTTAGTTGGTTCCATATATATAGTTAGTCTTGTATATATTGTATGCAATAAATCCCAATAGGTAATAGGACCATACCCTAATTTTATCTTATTAAAACTAGCTACCTATGGTTATGCATGCTCATCAATGTATCTGAGATTTAATTTTCTTTCTTTTTTTTCAATACCTTGAAATTTAAAATTTTAATTGTTTATAGCCTAGCGGTATCAAGGTGTTAAAGGAGACCCCACGGTTATGGGTTCGAGTCCCATTGTGGATAAATATGTTACAATTACAAAGTAAGTAATTTTATATGAAAATACAAAAGATATATATGCATGTAGATAAACATCTATTTGCTACTAATGACATTATTGTTTTTTTCTTTAGTTTTGAAAACATGATACAATTTTGTTTAGGGATGTTTGGATTCTTTTATTGATGGTGAATCTTTAATTTATTCTATTTTAAAATAGTATAAATTATAGAAGAATTTAACAATCAAAACAAATCGTACCTGTAAGTTATTTTTCGAAGTCAATAACATAGTTTTATAGAAATTTAAATTTAAATCTTTTTTCTTTAAAACAGTATTAGAACACACAATTTATCAAAACACAAATCGAAATACTCGATCTCTTCATAAATACCGATATCAATTATTGTGGGAAATACATATACTTTCTATTATACATCAATCCACCATTCCCCTTTTTAGGCTTTTATTAGAAATAGATGATCTACCATAATTGTTATAAAGAAATTAATATGGAATTTATTGCCAACCACCATGACCCTCTATTCATCTCCTACGAAAGCCTAATTAGTGTGAGAATAAATCTCATAGTTTGATTATTTTCTAAATTATTTCACAATTAATATTTAGTAATATTATGTTGGCTAATATTTCATGCTGATCAAGGAGTTAAAACATGACAAATTCAATTGTAAACGAGTTTGACATATAGTATCATTATTTTTATTATTTCAGTGATGTTTTATTTTTTTTAATAAGCAATATAAATATATATCGAAAAATCCCAAAGAACAGTGAGTCTGCAAAACACAGAATCAAAACTCAAAAACAACTGAATGTAACTACTTAAAGCCTATGCCAACACAACTAGGACTTAGGTAACCATTACTAACAGAAGAGACGAGTCCAAAACAAGATACTCAAAATCAACGACAATCAAATGGATCTGCCAACTGAACACTCTGCATAGATCACAACACCACATTTTGTATTTTATTACTTGTTATAAGTTTTCTACATTGATAATGTATTGACCGGTCAATTTAAGATATTTTGTTGACCGTTTAAAATGAATCAAAAAGTTACATTCTATAGAGCAATGTTCAATGAAGACTAGTGTCCATTAGAAAATCATAAGAATCAATGTTCATCACAAAGGAAAAGTATAGGCACCATAGATAGTGCAAGGAAGTACTAATCACTTATACTTAAAAAAAATTCACAGTATAAGTTATGACAGTCACAGCTCGCTAACAAGGTGCTTTCTAACATGCTGAAATATACTTTGCTCGAAATGATTTTATAATAAGGGCACCAAAAGTACGTGCAGGCCTTTAATCGAAGCACTTGCTTGTATAAAAAATCGTGCATTCATTGTTTTCAGCCATATTTTTTTATGTTGCTGCATTCTAATTGATTGAGAAAGAATCATTAAATGACAGGATTAGGAGTGAGCATTTGGATAAAAAAAACACTAGCTCGGGCCAAAAAAAAAAACTGAAAATCGACCTAGACCAAAGCGTTATTAATGAAGTTGGTCAGGTTTCACTTTCTTAAAATCACTAATTTCTGTTTTCAATTTTCCGGGTTCGGTCCATTGGTTTTTGGTTTTTAAACTGGCCCAAACCGGAATTCTAAATGTTGTTAGATTTCTTTGTTCTTAGTGTTAGTATTGATTGATAAACTTATTGGTACAAGTTTATTAATGGTTGATAAAGATAATGGTACAAGTCTTTTTAATGCATATTATGTATGATTTTAATGTAGATTAGTGATAATTGATAAAGTTAATATATATCACACTTTCAATTATAAACATATGTATAGTAAAGAAATATGATGTGATAGAGTATATTTAAAATCTTTACATTTAGAATTGTATTAAAAGTAACTAAATAATTATTTATAATACTATATGGATAAAATTTTGAGAACTTAATATAAAGATGGTATGTTTGATTATTTATTTTATTCAAGCAATATGCAATAAACTTGATAATTTCACAAAAAGAAAAAAGTTGAAGGAGAAAGATAAACAAAACAATAAAACATATATGAAACTTGTACCCGTTCTACCGGTCCGAGAACCAAAAGTAGCAGACATGATACAAAGCATAATTAATAGTCTAAAACTTTTGATTTGCAATATTCTTAATGTAGATCTTCACAATACGAGTATGCAAAATGTGTTAGTTTACTTGCCTTGTGTTTGAAATATTTCCGCTTATTTTTTAGCGGACTTTAGGAGTCAATGATTACAGCTGTTAGAAACTCACTGTCCAACTTTGATCTTGACTTCTAATAAGGATGTGTTGATCTTCCACATCAACAAGTGCCTCTAACTTCGTCTTTAGAAAAAGTTGTCTTCAATATTTTAGTCAAGTTCAAAAGGAAGTTCATTAGCAACTTGTTAGACTTACTGACAAACTTCAATCTCAGAGAGTTGATAAGGAATACAATTGATTAGTCTTAGCGACTAAACTTTCAATCATTTATCGATTCAATTCAACTTTCTATCCAGATGCAGTCATTTATCCAGTAAGACAGTGTGTCAAATTGTAAGATGTATGATTTATTAACTTTTTTTGGATTACTATCAAAATATGACCGTACATTGGTTCACAATTTAATGTATAAATATTTCTTTGAAGCGTTGTATAATTAATTTATGATATAAATATAATAAATTATAGTACCTAGGAAAACAATAATAAAGTAGTGATTTTGTGCTAGGATCTCGATCTTCCAGAAGCACAAACGTATCTAGGTAAGATCTCGATCTTGACAATCTTACTAAATATCATTTCAAAAAGTGCATTAGCATTCTATTGATAACAAGATTTCATAAAGGTTACTTGTTATGCAACAAATGATTGAAAAATTGACACAGCACATTAATTATTTGGTTGGTCACATTTAATAAAATTATATCTAATATATATAAACCGACCAATGAAGATATTGGATCCCGTATTCACTTAACAAAACAAAAAAACCAATCATCAAAATTTAATCGGGAAATTTTATTTTAAAAAAATCAAGTTGGATCATTTTTTGGATTAAAACCCCGACTATTTTACATAACATATAAAACCCCAACTGACTAAAACTTATTAGAATGAGGTTTTTTCAATAAACATGACTTACAACTTGATGAACCAGTTGCAATCTGCAAATAACATTTCGTCTCCGACAAACCTACTCTTCAGCAAACTGATTTGTCTGATTTTATGATTCAAATCCACATTTCTTGTTGATTTCTTCTATAATCTGTGTTTTTTTGTTGGAATTTACTTTTTCGGTAAAATTTTGTTGGTCACTAATGACTTGTCAATGGTGGCTTGTGACTTTCAACCGGCTACAACTGGTAATATCTCATTTCTGTAAGATTTTACCGGTTGGGATGTTTTGTGTAATGAAAAATGATTGGCCTTTTTAACCCCCAAAATGATCCAACTTGACGATTTTTTGCACAATTATCACATAATAAAACTATATCTAATTATATATAAACCGAGTATGAAAATTCAGACAAAGCATCGTTTCATGACGAGACTCGAGCTGATTTATGAAGCATACGGAAATTATATGACATGGACAAAATCATTCAAACATGAAAGTGTACGTAGAATGTAAGATTTATACTGTGTTTGAGAAGTTGAATATATAGTAAGACAACTTTATTGAAAACTTCATTTATAATTAATTAGTTGTATTTTTTAAAATATATTTAATTAATATAATACTATATTGCTTTTGCTAGATCCTAAATCATGTTCTAAATGAAAGCATGTGGGACAGGTTTATTATAAACTATATTAAAAAAAACATTCTTTAATTTAATAACTCTTAAATTAGCCAAAAATATTTACTAGACAATAGTTCCCAAAAATATTGATAAAGCGTTGAAAAACCATCTTTTAACCGTCATTGTTGACTAAATCATTGAGACTAGATTAAGACATGGGTTATTTTGAAAAATTATTCAAAATATAAAGTTTTATAAATAATTATAAAAATTAGAGTTTATCAAATTTTAGTTAATTAAATATAAATCACTTGGATTAGATTAGAATGAATTGGATTTTATTTGATTTTGATTTTGTTAAAATTACATTTTAAACTAAATTGTAGTTAAATAACATGGCAAAACGAAGTGACGACATGTGTCAATTAAAGGAAAAGTCGACATGTGTCGCATTTTATTCACTTATTAGTATTTATAAATATAAATTATAAATAGATTATAGATTACAAGTTATAGTTATATAGATATTGATTATAGATATAGATATAGATTATAGATTTGAGGACTACAAGTCACAAGCCACCTTTATAAATATTTATTAGGGGCATTATGTAAAAGGAACTTGAAACCGGTTTTGAAAACTAAAAACCGATGTTAATGTTCTAGTTATTGTAAAAACCATGTACATTCATATCGTGGTTGGAGTGATATCGATTTTAATGGTCCATGTTTTTTTTTACTTACTCATAATTAACTTAGGCATGTTTTAATTAATAATATATAAATATTTTTTTAATTAGTACGTTGTGTCGTTGTATCTAAATCTTTAGTTAATTAAGTTATCCATTCTATACCCTAATCATATTCTATAAATTTTGTTTAGAATTGTTGTAAAGTTAAAATACTACAAATTTCTCAATGATTTTCATCTAAGTTACCGTTTGAAACGATTTTTAATTTTAATTTAATATTAATTGATTATTGTATCAAATATTTAAACAATAAATGCTAAAATAAATTAAACTAATACACTTCTAACTTAACAAAATTTATACAAATTCAAATAAGATTATGAATATGTCGATGTATCTTCATTCATCTTCATCCGGATTTGACACTGCTTCGTGTTTTCAGGCATCATGATGTTCATATTTGTATTCATCATGTTCATTATCTGCTTAAACATTTCTGGCCATACATCATCGTTCATCTTCATGTTTATCTGAATTTAAAACTATGCAGCATCATGTTCATTCACATTCGAACATTCCCGACCATGCATCATCTTTAATTCTAAACATGAATCTTCATCCGAATTCGAAACAATACATTATCATGTTCATCATTGTGTTCATCATCGGTTTATCATCAGTTTGGTCCATGTATATATAGTGGTTGGCGGCAACCGAGAGAGGGAGAGAAGGGCGATCGAGAGAAAAGGGAAAATTAAAATGGAATTTGTTTAATGTAGTAATTTGATTTACCTAATTGAAATCGACTAATTATCTTTAAACCATTTTAAAAAAATCAACTAAAGTATTTTCTAAATGCTATTAGTGTACCCTTGAAAAATTTTCAGATGCACAAAATGTCCTAGAGTTTCGTAAATGCATAAAAGTTCTCAATTGAACATATATATATATATATATATATATATATATATATATGTGTGTGTGTGTGTGTGTGTGTGTGTGTGTGTGTGTGTGTGTTTGTGTGTGTGTGTGTGTTCAATAAAGAATCTCGATGCATTGGAAAACCACGAAAAACAAAAAGTGCATTACTTATAAACTGATGAGTGCACCAAGGGCATTTTATGAATGTTTAATAATATGTTCTTAAATTATAACATTTAATTTAATAATTGTCATTAATGTAGGAAACTAAATCAACCCACATTCCCAAATATCTGTCTCCCTTTCTCTGTCTCGCCTTCTTTTTTTCATGGTCAGGCCTCCCTTTATCTCTCTTTCTCTCGACATTATTTTGCGAGACAACTCTCTCCGCCACTACCAGACCTAGCACCACCATCGTTGTTTCCCATCCATTGTCGCTATGCATCATTGTTGTCCATCAGCCACCATCCATGTGCATTAATGTTGTCCACAATCTCTATTGTCCACCACTGTTATCCACCACCACCACCATCATCTCTGTTGTCCAACAGTATTAGATACCAGTGTGCTAGATGGCTCTAGACATGTAATAAAAAATGATAAAGTCATGGGCGACTGGCATCTTATTTTAATATCTACTGGAACATGTTAAAATTTTAATCGTTTTTAAGATTTTTACATGATTGTTTTAATTGACCGAAAAATTTTGAACTTTTATTGTTTTCGGTTGTTTATACGCTTAAAACTCAATATTTGAAAAGAGTCAACCTAAAGGTTATCATCAAAATACTTATTTAATTTTTCTTACATAATTCAGTTATATATATGCAAGATCGCTTACATTTACTTCACAAAAAAAAAAGGGTTAATATTGAAAAAATCCCATCAACTTTCTTCATTTTCGCGATTAAGTCCCTAAACTTTTTTTCTCATTGTTTAAGTCCTTAAACTATATCTGTCTTATTCAAAAGTGTACATTTGACTTGTTTGACCGGTAACCAAAAAAGTTTTCTTAGTTTTTCATTTGATTAATGCTATGAAAAACCCACTATCTTTTCATATTTTAGCGATAAAGTCCTTAAATTTTTTATTTTATCTGTTGTATTTTACCCGATAATCCGGTATCCAGTTAAAAATACATACTTTTGAATAAGACAAACATAGTTTAGGGACTTAAACAATTGAAAAAAAAGTTTAGTGACTTAGTTGAGAAAATGAGAAAAGTTGAGAAAAAATATGTTTGCACTAAAATTGACGATTGCCATAGTGGAGAATCGCCAAGTTTCAACTTTCTCGTCAATTAAAGGTAGAAAACTAATTACTACAATATTACAATAAAAATTCTATTTCTTTTTAAATTAAATAAAGTGTTAAAAAGACCAATTTTTAGCCAAACTCTTTAAGTAAAGTTGCTTTTAAAGACGATTAAATCAACATAATTGATATTCAGTTAGAAATTATGTTGAGTTTTCTTTTAATAACAAACATATTCAAAACACACTGATTAATTGATTATCCATAAACTCAATAACTTGAATTAATTATTCATAAAACATTCAAGTTTACAAACAACTTTTTAAATAAAAGATAGGGTTTATTATGAAAAAAACCAACATGTTTTCACGTTTTTTGTGTTTTCGTCCCTCCATGTTATTTTTTTTCGTAAAAAACCTCAAGTTATTCTTTTCTTATTGGTTTAGTGAAATTTGGACATTACAACCCGGTTTTTCAAGTTTTTAAAACCCGGTTCACAAATTATAACCGGGGTCTAATGTCCAAAATTTCACTAAACCAATAAGAAAAGAATAACTTGAGGTTTTTTATGGAAAAAAATAACATGGAGGGACGAAAATGCAAAAAACGTGAAAACATGTTGATTTTTTTCATAATAAACCCTAAAAGATAATAGAAATTTTCGTTTCCGCCACTTCCATATTTAGGATAGTCAAAAAGGGAAAAAGAAACCAAGTGAACGTTATTCCATTATACGAATATTTCCTCTTAACATTGCCCCATCACTTTTATAAAACTCTAGGATCGAAATGGTAAAAATGTCGGTTCCATGTCAAATGAGAATAGCCGAATGTCGTTTCCAAAATAGGTGTTAGATGCATTGTATTGGCCAAGAGTACACTCAACTTGACGATGTTACTTTACTTGGATTGTACACCATTTATAACTTGAAAAATTTATCATCGTTAATAAAGTTTGTCATACTGATACGTACTTTATGGTTTAATATTTAAACAAATCAACATATTTAGGTATTAATTATTGATATACTTGTCACGACACGTTTATGATGTTACTTAATACATAAACATAAGTTTTAAAATTATATAGAATTAATTAACGTTTTTACCCCATGTTAAAAGTTAAAACTAGTATCGATATAAATACCTAAGTTCGATCAGATGATGTAATAGATTTTTACCTTCGATCGTAAGGTTTGGGTGAGATCGAGCATGATGGTGATGTAATGAAATTGGAGATATATATTACATTAGAAAACGAAATGAAAGATCGAGTAGGTGAATGAAAATGGAAGCAAAATAAATAGAGTTACATAAACGCTACCTTAATTTGTTCTAATCAAGTATGCTTCACATGCAAGTTGTTGTGATTTTGTTTGCTAATTAATTAATAAAGTCAAAATGGCTTCAAATAAACAAAAGTTGTCATTAACATTTCTCAAACATATATATATATATATACATATATATATATATATATATATATATATATATATATATATATATATATATATATATATATATATATATATAGGTGGGTTCAATGGAAAACCAACATGCATCGGAAAGCTCTGGAAAACCTCCATGCACCAGAAAACTCTGGGAAACTCACGCTGCACCACTGGCACCCGCCCATGCATCAAAACAGTAATCAAGGGCATTTTCGGGTATTGCAAATGATACATTATCTAATATAATTTAAATCTGATTTTTTTTAATTATGGTATCCTAAAATCTCTCAACCTTCCTGATTTCATGATTATCAATTCCAAAAATCATTCTGATTTTGATGCATTTGTAAAATCAAAATCAATTACATTATACACATAAAACCAACCCCCTGCACAAACTATGTTAGTATGCATCATCTTATACTCAACACCAAGTACCTCACTGTTTCTTATACGTTGATTCACAACTGTAAAAATGTAACAACACAACACAAAAATGCATTTTCATTCCTACTTAAGACCTATCAACTAAGACAGCCATAGATGCATTATCTCACACTCATATTGATGCACCTGTAAAATCAAGATCGAAAAGCCAACATACATAAAAACAACCCCCCCTGCACCAACTACAACATTATGCATCAGTTTATACCAAGCAAAAATTACTTCACATTTTGCTTATACGTGGATTCACAATTGTATAAATGTAGTAACACAACACAAAAATGCATTTTAATTCCTAATTAAGACGTATTAACGAAGCACCCATAGATGCATTATCCCACACACATACTGATGCATCTGTCGAAACAACAACAAAAACATGCATCAACATCAGATGAAACCCAATGTATACCTGATTTTGATGCCATATCCCTCTCTATGTCCGACATTGTTAATGTTTCCCACGAAGACGAGCCTTCGTCGTCGGATACAGTCAAAACCCTACCTGGTGCTTTGTTTTTGCCTTCTTCCTCGACGATGATGCATCTACATCCATAGAGTAAATCTTTATTAAAACAAACCCGAAATTTTGGGGTTTCCTTTCAAGATTATAGGAACAAAATCGAATTCAAAATTTTTTGGGTTATCGGTGCATAAAAATCGGAAGGAGAGAGAGGGACGGTTTAACTAAGTTAGGTGGTGTTTTTGTTTCCAAAAATCGTGAACATTTTTTGGACGATTTTGCCCTTCCACGCCCAAAATTAGCTGCACGAACATTTACTAAAAATATTTCATCTATTAGTGTGTTGGTTAGTTTGGTTCCTCTAAAAATTATTTTGCTCAAAATGTATGTTCGTAAACAACACACACAAACACCCCGGCCTTTAACATGGGAGGATTTTAAAACGACTTTTTTTTTTTTTTTTTGTTAATCGCACATCTCTACCTTCTTTGTATTAGGGAGGATTAAATAAGCGTGTGCATTCAACAATCCAAACCGGTAAATTGATCTCAGACTGGACTTGTCGTATTTGGTTCGGTTCTCGATCCACAATATTTACAAAAATTGGTTTGCAGTTCGGTCTAGTTTGATTTTTTTATTAAAAAAAGATTGGGACCGGACCAAAACCAAACCAATACACTTTGGTCCGGTTCTCGGTTTTATTTTCTCAATTTTTCAGTTTTCGGTTTGGTCTAGTGCAGTCTGGTTTATTTTTGGATAGGACTGCAAACGAGTCGAGTCAAGCTTGATCCGATTCATTTAGGGTAGGCTCGATAGCTCGACGAGCTTCCAAAATTTAGGCTCGAGAATTACTCAAATTAGGCTTGAGCTCGGCTTGGAAAGCTCTAGAGTTCTTTTTTTTTTTTTGCATATATTTCAAACTCATACTCAATAAAATCTAAGCTCGATACTTGAAAAGCCTGAATTCCTTAATAAAAGCTCGACTCGATATGTATATATATAAGACTCGATACTCAAATTAATTGAAAACTCGAAGTTGTACCATTTTTGCGCAATTTTTCATTGCACAAATAACCTCCAATCGACTAAACTTATTAAATTTGGGTTTTTAAAAATATGTCTTGCACATGTCAATTTTTTCAAAGACATTTTTGCGTAAAAACTCCAACTTGTTAGATTCTTTAAATTAAAACCTGAAACTCTTTTTCATTGCACAAAAAACATCCAATCAATAAAAAATCATAAAAAATTGGTTCTTTAACCTATTGCATTTTAATAACGTGAAGTTCTATAAAATTTCTTTTATTAAACAAAGAACCTCTTCTTCGATGAAACCCTCACCTCCTGTGAACCTCCTGCTCTGGCTGATCATATTCAGTAGCTAAAATGGAACATAGATAAATGAAATCGAACACAAAATGAAACCTAAAAATGCAACTCGTGATCACAAAACAAAATCGACTACATCTGCACAAGTGAAATTGAAATTCAATATTAAAGGGCAAGAGTCAATCGAACACACATACAAAATGAACATCCTTGAACCCTAAAACACATTTGGACAAACATGAACTAAAAAGAAGACTACATCTGATCTGAAAAGTAGGGATGAGATTTTTATACCGAATACTGGTACCGAACCGAGACTGTACCGAACCGGGGCTGTACCAAACCGTGACCGAACCGATACATTCGGTCCGGTATTCGATTCTTGTTGTTATTTAAACCGGGATCGGTACTAACCGGTTTCGGTACCACTTAAAAATTCGGTAATACTAGTACCGGTACCGAATACGAAAAGACTCACAAGTGTTGCATTGTCATGTGTATAGAAAGATGCAAAATTCATAGTCGGCAAAATCAGGTGTTCATCCATCTAATTATCGATTCTAATTTCTGTGGTCAAATATTATTTTATTCTCATATGTTGAAATTGTTTTGCCAACATCGTCCAAATAATAAACACTTGGTATTCAAGCCCAATGAAGCAAATGACATTCTTTGTTGGAAAACAATTATAGGATTTGGTTTTAATTTGTTGCCTCTATAAAAGGAATGGGGTTGTTGATCTGAAAACTACAGTGGATAAATTCGGTCAAGTAGTTTATACGTATTTTGAATGACTAATCTTCTTTATATTCCATGAATTTATTGTTGTTTATTTTCTTGAATTTTGGGTACCAAATTCGGTATAGTATCGTAAAACCGGTACCGATACCGGTACCGTTCACTTAAATTTGGTTCGGTATTCGGTTTCTTTTATCGCACAAAAAAATTATCGGTACTAGCGGTTCAGTACCACTGATTGTTCTTCTATTGATAAATTTAATAACATAAATGTTAAACTCAGCTACATATTTATATATTTTTAGTAATGTCTTCTACATATACATACACACACAAATATATATATATATATATATATATATATATATATATATATATATATATATATATATATATAATATAGCTCATGGTAGAACCACATCAATTGGTAGAATCAATTCTAACTTCTTCTTTTTTTCAAAAAAGGTTTTATACAATTGTTTAAACTAACATTAAAAGTTCACATTTGAAAATTCAAATGGTTTCGAGTTGTGAAGTTCACAATACATCCGTACTTTCAAATGTCATTTTAAAGGTTTTACAAAACTCGAAACCATGTGAATGTTTTTTAAATAGTCTTATAATATTTATTTAAATAAGAAAATACAAATAAAATCTAAAAAAATTTAAAAAAAACATTAGTTTGGTTATATCGATAGATAATGATTCGATCTTAAATCCATATATATGTATGTATGCATGTATGAAATACAAAAATTCAATTACAAAAATACCAATCTACTTAAACTCGAAAGCCATCTATCTTGATTGACGACAAAGACTTAAATAAATTTAACGAAATTAATAAATGCTCCAGCCTTCATGTTTTGATCGAAATTTAAACCGGCTATAAGTGAAAGTTTTTAGTTTTTAAAAGTGTCGGTTTAATAGAAATTATTCCAAGACTAAATATCATAATTTAGAGTAAACGACATGGACAATTTATGCATTTTACTATTTTTATTGTAAGTTTATTTTTTTATATATTTTTAAAATGCAAGTTTATTTCTATATTGTTTGAATAAACAATTTAAATGTCAAGTTTATGGTTTTATAACGATACTAGTTAATTAATAACAACATAACAATTATTTATAAAAAAAGGTAGCCTAGTCTCTGGGGGGTCCCACGATCAATATGGAATAGTTAAATCGTGTAACTTATGGTTAAGAGACATGTATTCATATAGTATATTCATGAAAACGAAGTTGTTATAATAATAATAATATTATTATTATTATAATTACGAAAAATATTAACAACTAATAAATCAATGGCTCAACGTAGAAGATCATCGTGACTTAATATTTATCAATTAATTCTATTGAATTATGTTTAAAAAATCCAAAATAACATATTTCTTAGATTTTACGATGTTATTTTAGTAATTTTTTGCAATTACATCATATAATTCATTGTATTTTATTCATATATTTTAAGTGTACTTTAAAACACATTTAAAATTGATCAATACTAAAAGTATTGCTAAAAATGTAAAACCAACACTAACAATATAAAAATGGTGGTAATTTTTATTGAAACAATTGAAATTGAATATGACTATAGAGAGAGTATATAATTAATATCATGAATTAATAGATTTTGTTTTAATTATATTTGATCAAATCAAAATCAATTATTTAACTAATTAAAATTAAATGATAAAATAATAAAGAATTAAACATAAGGTATAAAAAGTTAGTAAAATGACTAAAATTGAATAACTATAATATTAATTAAAATGATATATTGCCATCTTTAGAAATTTAATATTAATAGGAAGCATTTATGAAAATAAACCGTGATTTAAGAGACTATCAATGCAACTTTGAAAGTTGAAACATCGTTTTTTATAATTTTAAACAAACAACAGTGTCGTTTTTGTAATTTACACTAATTATAATAATTTTAACATTATTGTTATAAAGGGCAATAAAGATAAGTTGGCAAAATATATAAAGGTGTGGTGTAACTTCAAATGAAGGTTGGAAATTTGTTTGTGAATTACATTTTGAGATAAAAAAACTACACAAGATGTTTTCCTTCACAATAAAGAAACATAATTAAAGTTCTACAAATCTCTTCCCTCCTCTTCACGTCCTTTTTCATTGCCTTTCTATAACTATATTATTTTCACTTTGCACCTTTATTTTGAATATGACAAATGTATAGAATATTATTTATCGACATTATATATATTAACAATATCAGTCAATTATCAAAAATAACAATTTTTTGTTTTTATTACCGTTTATACTAACATTATTTGTTTTTTTTATTATCAATAATATAAAATTTTATATATTTTTATCATGTATAACAATATTTTACTTATTAACCGACTCATCAGGTTACCATAACGTTTTATCATTAAAAATAGTAAGAACCTTTAATTTTTTTTTCCCAATAACAACAACAATATAAAAATCTTACCATATATGGTTCACAAGACCTAATTTCTTTTTTTTTCGGATTTCTTGTAAATTTATGGCTCCCAAGATCTGGATTTTATTTGTTTCTGAAAGTTCGGTTTTTGTTTGATTTTGTGGTGGGTTATGAATTTTGATGGTGATAAACAAGATGAAGAACATGAGGAATCTATATCTATACTATATATAATAAGAAAACCACTTGGAGTTTCTGGACCACTGGATCTGGATGGAAAGAAATCAATGGTCCAGATTAATGACAACTCATAATTATTTATGAAATGTCTCTTATACCCTTAATTAAAATCAATAATTATACCTATGCCATCTTTTTAATTCATTTTCCAAATTTACTACCTTAACTTAATTACATTAAATTTTGATTTTAATTTTTCATTAATGAATTAATATTTACCTAAAATAAATATGTGTCATTATTATCCTTAATGATCATAGTTAAATTCAAATGTAAAAATTTAGATTTAAATGTAGAATTATAGTAAATAAAGTTAAAAAATTTTGTTAATTATTTTGCTAACAATATTTAAAATTTAATTGATAAAACTTCAATTGTGAATATGATAAGTTTTGATTGTTGATTTTCAGATATCCCGTTATCATATTTTATCATTTTCAAAATATATACACATTCACATAATTGAAGTTTTTTGTTTCTTACATTGATATTTCATAAGTTTTTTGAAGTTATTAAAAATTAAAAGAAACATTTTTTGCAAACACATATTATATGTTTTTAATAATACAATATAATAAATTTTTTTATTTAATATCAAACAACTAAGTATTTTTTTATCTTTATTTTAACTAGCTTTCAATTTTTTTTATTTTAATTATATATAAATTTTATAATAATTTATTAAAATATAAAAAAATATGTATTTTCTAAATCAACCCATGTAATACATGGGTTGATTAACCTATATATTATAATAAAACAAAGCAATTCATGTCACATGTCACTTCTACAATACAAGAAAAATTTATTTTTCCACCTCTTTTTTCAAATTTAACACATTAACTTAATTGCATTAAATTTGGACTTTATTTTTTTTTCATTAATTAATTAGTAATAAATTAGATTTTGTAACATTTAAAATTAATGTTTGCCTAAAATAAAAATCTATCATTATTATCCATAATAATTATAATTAGATCCAAATGTAATAATTTGAATTAGTTGTGGAAATTATTATTATTATGTATAATAAAGGAAAACATCAAATGTCACGTGTCACCTCTACGTTCACCAAAAAGATAATTACAACTTATAATAAATAAAAGATAAATACAATTTAATATATTTGAAAAAGATGAATATACTCTATTTTTAATCTGTAAATAATAAAAAATAAACACAATTATTATTTTTGTATGTTTTTATTTTTACTCATATAAATTTTATATAAATAAATTTAATTAAAAATATCCACGTAATACGTGGGTTATAAACTAGTAATAATTATAAAAGACAAAATTACAAATTTTATTTGTATTTTTTATTAGTCTTTTAAATTGTTATTGTTATCGGTAAATAAGAACAATCGTTGTTATTTTTTGTAACAGAAAAATTGTGGTAATCTGCTATGGCAGGTCTACAGGTAAAACATGGTTTTAATCAATAAAAATACAAAATTTGATACTATTAATGGTAAAAAAATAAATAATGTAAATATATATAAAAGTATGAACCAAAAGCAATATATATATATATATATATATATATATATATATATATATATATATATATATATATATATATATATATATATATATATATAGATTTAGGTTCAAGTGAGTACCACCTCTAATGCAGCGCACCAGAAGGTACCACCCTTAAAAGTAATTTTTTTGAAATTTTTTTTCATGAACATGTTCTAATTAACATTACACAGATCATATGTGAATTTCACGCAAATCCGAACACTCTAAGTGCATGAAAACACACATCACATAAATGCATGTTCACATGTCTTCAAAATTATGTAAGTGTGTGTTCACATCATTTTTTAGGAGCTAGGAGATGTGAATGTATGTGAAATTTACATACGATCTTCATAATGTTAATTAAAACATGTTTATGAAAAAAAAATTTTAAAAAAGTTTTTTTAAAGGTGGTACCTTCTGGTGCGCTGCATTTGGGTGGTACTCTCTCGAACCATATTCTATATATATATATATATATATATATATATATATATATATATATATATATATATATATATATATATATATATATATATAGGGTTGGGATCATTGCAGAACCTTAATTTAGTGCAGAACCATAGAACCAATCTAAACCATTAGATTATAATATAACACTAGGGATAAGATGGTAATTATACAATTAACATTGAATTAATAGCAGCCTACCAAGTTTGACTGTCCACTTTGACTTTTTTTTACTCTTTTAATATATAATGGACATGCAGTGTTGCATCGACGTTAAATATACGATATCAAAGTGTTCATTCGACATCGAATGGTCGTATGGGTAACAAAAATTTACGAAAAATAAACACGTAAATTTTTTTTCAAAAAAATATATTCATGACCGTTCTCGCTAAATCCACCAACTTTGACTACTAATTTTGACTATAATTTATCTCTGTTAATAATGAACGTATATGCAATGTTGCATCGACATTAAATATACGGTATCAAAGTGTTCATTCGATATCGAATGATCTCATGATCTCACCATGATATATTGCATCGTGGTCTGGGTAAAATTTTTTTTACGAAAAATAAAAAAGTATATATCATAACCGTTTTCGTTAAATCCACCAACTTTGACTACTAATTGTGACTATTATTTTGGCTCTGTTAGTAATGAACGTATATGCAATGTTGCATTGACGTTAAATATACGATATCAAAGTGTTCATTCGATATCGAATGATCTCATGATCTCACCATGATATATTGCATCGTGGTCTGGGTAAAATTTTTTTTACGAAAAATAAAAAATATATATCATAACCGTTCTCGTTAAATCCACCAACTTTGACTACTAATTGTGACTATTATTTTAGCTCTGTTAATAATGAGCGTATATGCAGTGTTGCATTGACGTTAAATATACGATATCAAAGTGTTCATTCGATATCGAATGATCTCATTATCTCACCATGATATATTGCATCGTGGTCTGGGTAATTTTTTTTTACGAAAAATAAACACGTAAAATTTTTTCGAAAAAAATATATCATGACCGGTCTCGTTTTAAAGAGTATAAAATTCTCGTTTTTATGGTATAATTTTTTTGATTTAAAAATTAATAATATTAATGTTATTTTAATTTAAAGAAAAAAGATATTTATTTTGCTAATGTCAATCTTTTTGCTATTTCCAATCTTTTCCTTTTTTACCCCTCCAAGAATTAAAATATCACTATTACCAATCTTTTTTTCACTAATTCCAAACTTAACTCTTTTAATCAAGACCATTAGATTATTCTAATCTATGGACGATATTGGTTCTACAGTTCTACACTAAATTTAGGTTCGGCAATGATCACATCTCTCTCTCTATATATATATATCTATATATATATATATATATATATATATATATATATATATATATATACATATATATATATATATATATATATATATATATATATATATATATATGTGTATGTATGTATGTATATAGTTTTGATAGGTACCTCAAGGTATCTAGTGAAAACATTGATACTTTATTGATATTGTATAAGTATAACAATCAACTGTACGTAAAGTTTTTATTACAACAACCTAGCAAAGATTTCGTCCTAAATAGCATCCTACCATCTGATTTTCTTAATTAAAGCATTGAACTCTAAAAAATCTTCCATAACAACAATAATTGATAACTGGCCATGGTGGGTGCTGACTAGGCATCCACGTATGCTGCCATGTCAGCACCAGGTTTGCGCGAAATAGCAACGTTCGCATAAAATAGCAATGTACTGCGTAAAATAACAACACACTCCTAAAATAGCAACATACGACACAAAATAGCAATGTATTTATATTATATATTTTTAATCCTAAATATTATTATTAAAAAACCGAAAATGTTTGTCATATTTTTCGATAGGAAAAATTAAAATCTTGATTGGTTCATCATTTTTTCCGTTCGAAATAATTATAAAAGGAAATTGCCGTCATCTTTTACATTCAATAAAATTGAAAATCAAAACAATTCATCATTATTTTCGTTTGGAAAAATTGAAGATATGAAGGGTTCTTTTTTTTCATTTGAACAAATTAAAAGTCATAATTGTTTGTTTATTTTTTCCGTTTAGACTAGTTTATAATCCTAATGGATAGTTGTTTTTTCCGTTTGAAAAAATTAAAAATTGCAGATGACAAATTCTTATGTTTTCTATATATTCGATGGAAAAAAGAAAATAAATTCGTTTTATACTTCAAACTATTAAAATGATGAACACATCGAATTTTTAATTTTTTACCGAATGAAAAAAATTACGAACATTTTTCGGTTTTAATAATAATAACAATAATAATAAGTTATATTAAATTTAGGTTTAAGATTATAAAAAATTAATGCAACAATTTTATGTAGTACGTTGCTATTTTATGAGTATATTGCTATTTTATAAGTACGTTGATGTTTTGCGCAAACCTAGTGCTGACATGACAACTTATGTGGGATGTCACACTAGTCTATCTATTCTATTAAAAGAGTAAATAGAAGCCTCTTGGCACTTGACTAAAATGCCAATTGGCATAACCTGGACGTGACACGTGTATAATCTACAAATTCTATATTAAAATATAATTTGCATTAATTAAATTAATTTGAAAAAAAAACATCTTGCTATTATCTTGTTTTTCTGTTTTAAATTTAAGTCTATAACTCATGTATTTCTTTAGTTTCTTATTCAAACTTCTTAGTTTCTATAATTTTTTTTATAATTTATTTTATAATTATGTATTTTACTTTTAGTTACATATTTTATATATTTTCATCAAATTTTTAGCAGTATAATATTGATATTCTATTTGTAGTTTCTATGATAATTTTTCAAATTTATATAAAGTTTTAAAAAAACAAATTATTTAACTATTCCGTATAGTAGACGGGTAATATACTACCATTCTAGTTTATTACCCATTATTACATGAGTTAATTTTAGAAATTAATATATATATATATATATATATATATATATATATATATATATATATATATATATATATATGTATCTATCTATACTATTAAAAGAGTAACTATGCTCATTTCTGGTGAAGACACGTGTCGTCACCACGAATCGACACGTGGCAGTTATAGATTTTGAAAAGAATAAAGAAATTTGAATCAAATCTATCAAAATCTATTATAATCCACTTTTAAATTAAAATCAAATCAAATCAAACAAAACCTAATACTCTACCAACTTATTAATTAAATCTATCCAAATCTAATATCATCCACTTTTAAATTCAAATCAAATCAAATCAAAACAAATCTAATAATCTACTAACTTATTAATTATAAGATAATATAATAAAAGTTTAAAAAAATATATAAGAAAATAATTAATATTCATATATATTTAGAAATATACAAATTTAATAGGTCATAATAAAAAATAATATCACCTTATATACTTTTGTTTAAAAAATAATATTTATATCTTTATCTTTTTATTTATTATATTTTATATATATTAAAAATATCCGCGTAATACGCGGGTAATAAACTAGTAATATAATATAATTATATAAATAATAAAGTTTGATTAATTTTAGTTAGTTAGTTAATAAATTAATCCATATTAGATTTACATAGATTTGATTTGCTTTAAAATTTAAAAATAAAATCAGTAATTGATGTGGCAAATGTAGAGAGCAACATGTTACAAACTAAATGAGAGTATGTCATATGACATTTAATTACTCTTTTAATAGTATAGATAGAATAGATATATAAATTAGTTAAACAATTGGACATGCATGTCAAAGCATGTCATATGACATTTAGTTACTCTTTTAATAATATCAATAGAATAGATATATAAATTAGTTAAACAATTGGACAAGCATGGAAAGGACAAGGCTGGATGCCAGTAGCCACTTGAAAAGGAATTTCCCCTGTTTTTTGCATTAAACAAGGTTAAAAGTTAAAACTAGTGTAACTTTTTTATCTTTAACTTACTACAGTGTGAAACACGTTACATTTATTCTTTAATATCACTTATAATATTGTATTAATACACATTTCATAAAAATTATAATACATGTGTGCACATACACACTTTTTTCTAATAAAAATAGTGTTCTTGGTTATGGAATTGTAGTTAAAGATGAACATCTTGTTTTCAAAGTTATTTTTGGTTTGAAATCTTTTAGTAAATAATTAAAATATATATACACTTATAACGAATAAATGACTTATTATGAGCTAAACCAGATAAGTAGTGATCCATTCATAATTTCCATTAATAAGACCTTTTTTAACCGTTAAGGATAATCATTAAGAAATCTCTAGTGATAAAAAGAAGAAGATTAATAGAAAATTAACTGATATTGTTTATGTGTCATTTTCTAGACAGTTTTATTTATAAAAGTTTTGTATATACTTAAATATTTATTTTTATTATATTATCTTCTACACCTAATGGCATCATTCTTACGTAGATATTTTAATTTGCCGAATTTGGATATGTTTTGCATTTTCAAATATAAAGTTTGTAGACTAAATATCAATCAAAATGGTCTTTACATTAAAAAAAGAAACTCAATTTGTCACCTGTCACCTTTTCGAAACAACAAATTCTTTATTTTATATATTACTAAAGAAATTAAATATATATTCAAATCTAAATGTTATGATTTCTGTTTATCTACACAATATATCTAATTAAAAGTTATTTTATACATTTATATGTCTTATTATCATTTAATTCAAATCTAAAATTTATATTATCTATATTGTATCTATATGTCTAAACTGAAATTATTTTATATGTTTATAAATTTATTTAAAACATATAAAAAAATAAATACATATTATATAAAAATATTAAACATTTAAAAAGTAAAAATAATATAATATTAGTAAAAACATATTCCATAACTTTATATTTACAGTAGTAAAACATATAAATAATATATTATAACGTAAAATATAAAATATCAAATTACATCTTTTAGAGATACATAAATTTAAAATAAAATAGAATAATAAAGAAAAGTTACTATATACTTTTACAAGACTATAATTATGATAGTATCATAATATTATATTATTCTTATAAAACTTAATATTTTAATTTTGAGTTTATATAAATGTTATATATTTTTTTTGAACGACAAACAACCTATTTTGCCTCCGACGAGAATCAAACTCATGATTTCACGCTTAAATGTCACCCCTCATATAAATGTTATATGAATATTTATATTAATAATAAATACGTAATACGTAAGTTAATAAACTAAAGTAACATATAAGGAAAATATAAAGTTGAAATGTAGTATATTCAAATATATATTATGAGGATAGTATCTTAAATGAATATTTAAGGAACTTAAAATTTATAAATAAACATGTTTAATTTAAGAAACTAGAAAACTAGAATATAAGCTCCAAAATACATATTTTAAACTTTTAAAATACATCCCGAAATAAACATTGTGTACGTTTAAATTTTATAAAGTTGTAAATTTGTAGTCTGAAATAAATTACATAAGAAAAGCAAAAATTGAAGGATTTTCCAATCCCAAGTAACGATTCTCTCCGATTGGCCCCCTCTTTCCCCCATAAGTACCCCCTCAACATTCTTCATTCTCTTCACGCTTTCCCACTTGTTTTCTCTCAAAAATGGCTCTCTCCCACTTTCTAATCTTAACTGCAATTCTCACTGCCGTCGACGGTCGTATTCCCGGAGTTTACACCGGAGGCCAGTGGGAGTCTGCTCACGCCACCTTCTACGGCGGTAGTGATGCCTCTGGCACCATGGGTGCGTCTCCATTCGCTTTCTTTCATTTCTATTTCCTTATTGAATCCGTTTAAATAGTTATGAAACTAATTCACAAACCAAAGGAATCTAGTATTTCCTTATGAAATTGAAACTAAACTGAAAACCCCTTTGATTTTTCTTTTTTTTTTTTTGAAATTTTTGTTGGGTTGTTTTAACAGGTGGAGCATGTGGGTATGGGAATTTGTACAGTCAAGGTTACGGCGTGAACACGGCGGCGCTAAGCACGGCGCTGTTTAACAATGGGTTGAGCTGCGGTGCTTGTTTTGAGTTAAAGTGTACGGATGACCCGCAATGGTGCCATCCCGGTAACCCTTCCATTTTCATCACCGCCACAAATTTCTGTCCGCCGAACTTTGCTCAACCTAGTGATAATGGTGGGTGGTGCAACCCCCCTCGCCCCCATTTCGATCTCGCCATGCCCATGTTTCTCAAGATTGCTGAGTATCGCGCCGGCATTGTCCCCGTCAGCTACCGCCGGTCAGTCTTCCGTTTTATTTTAACTTCATACGTCTACAGACACTTTGACCTTTCTCCTCCTTTTTATAAGGAAATGACTGTATTAACCCTGTGTAACAACCGAATTAAACCGCTCTAAAAAGCAACAACGGCGGGGGTGAACTGGGTAAAGAAATTTAATACAACAATTCGGGTCGGGTTCATCCTAATACCTTTCTAAATTTTAATATGTTACTATGGTAGATATAAATTTAAAATAAATGATTTAGTTTATTTGCTTAGATGATTTTAATTGGGGGAGTTTAAATGGACTCCCAAAGATCTTAATGACCCCTATTTTCTTTTTTAAACATAATAATTACACAATGATTCTATGTTTTTTTCAATGATGCATTATTTTTTTAATGATTCATACTATTTTTAAACATTATTATTACATAATTATTATATAAAGGGTGTTCAAAAAGTATGACACTTTTGATTATAACCTATATTGACTTAGATTTATAATTATTACTTTATGTACATACGAAATTATAATTTGAAATCGTGTTTTCTTCTAATGTTATCTTATTCAGGGTGCCATGTCGAAAACAAGGAGGGATACGGTTCACCATAAACGGTTTTCGCTACTTCAACTTGATTTTGATAAGCAACGTGGCGGGTGCCGGGGATATCACAATGGCATGGGTCAAAGGTTCAAACACCGAATGGATGAGTCTTAGCCGAAACTGGGGTCAAAACTGGCAATCGAACGCTGTGTTAATTGGGCAATCGCTTTCTTTTAGGGTTAGAGGCAGTGATGGCAGAAGTTCAACCTCAAAGAACATAGTACCTTCAAATTGGCAATTCGGGCAAACCTTTAGTGGGAAAAATTTTCGGGTTTGAAATGTGGACCGGGTTAAAACCCGTGTTGGATGGCGGGTGGTGGAAGTTATCTATTTTTTTACTTTTATTTTTATTGTGGGAAAATGGAAAATATTTTGCTTTATTTGGGGAAAAAAGGGAGAAAATTAGGAGAGTGCTTTTTGTTGACTTTTTGACTATTGAGGAGTGCTTTATCCTTGTAAGGTGTGCTGAAGTGGCTATGCCTCATTGTAGGGGCCCGCAGCTTTAATTCTCTCTATATATAGATATATTATTCATTTTAAGACTTTATTATAAACTTCATGAGTTATGTTACTTCTTCCCAAATTAATATATACATGATAATAGAAGATAATACCAAATTGTGTTATACCAGAAAAAATAAATATAATTTATCATTATAAAAAATAATACAATTTATTATTTTTAAATAATAAATATATTATATTATATTTTAATCTATATATTTAATTTATGATAAAATATAAAAGTATTATTATTATATATAAAATAAACTTTTAATTTATATCAATTCATCAAAAAAATATAAATACAATTTATTATCATAAAAAAAGATTAATTTATAAATAATAAAAAAATATTCTATACATATAATAAAAGAGAATACAAATTGTCACATGTAGAAAGATAAATACACATTATTATTTTTAAAATAAAATTAAAGTTAAATAAATTTCATTATTTCTAATATTTATAAACATTAATAAATAATTAATCATATCAAGTATTTGATAACTGTTGACAGTTAAAATAAATAACAATACCGTTTATTTTATTTTTAATTGGAATTAATATTTATATGTTTTTATTTTCAGTTCATATACATTTTAGGTAGATGCACATAATATTTAGGTTAGTAAAATAGTATTATATATAAATTAAAATCTCAACTTTTATATATATATATATATATATATATATATATATATATATATATATATTAAACTTAAACATAATAATTTTTATTAAAAACATCCACGTAATACATAGTCACAAGTATATAATACACTCAAAAGTCAAAACATGAATTGATCCAAAAGGGATCCGAAACTTCATGTTGAATGGTTTTTAAGAGTTGGGTTTTATGGCTTAGCTAAAGAATGATGTACATATATTCTACAGTCACTTTGTGGTTCGTAAAATAAAATTATTGCATGACCTATATATCTAGTTTCACCTTCAAACAAAGAGTAAACAGCCCAACGACCCTTTATATTAATTATTAAACAAGAACCTCGCCTACTACTACCTACTTGTGTTATTATGTATTGGGGATTTCTATTTGGTTGGTGATGTGTACACAACACATTTTTTGTCATACACAATGACTATTTTATCCTTAACTATATCTCTATCATGTTTGTCTTGTACCTCCAAACAGTAAGAATGAATTTGTCATTTTTAATAAAATTGTTGTGTGTGACAAAAATGTAATTGTATACAAATCACATTCTTTTGTATTTAGGTTAAGATTTAGTTTTTGAAATATTGATTCAAAACGTGTTTAAATCAACGTTTGAGATTTTAATCTACAAATATAATTCAATGGATAATTACAAAAATAGTCACATCTCACATCTTTATTCACTTTTTAGCCATTTTATATACATTTTACCAAAATAGCCACACTTTACGTTACCACATTTACGTGATAGCCACAATTTACGTGATTTGTACTTTTTTTTCATTTTTTAATGCATTACGTTACAAAAGGTGTTTGGTCACGTAAATTGTTGTACTTTACGTGACCACTTTTAAAAATTTGCTCCTTCCCCATAAAAATGTAATGATTGTTTAAAAAAACATTTTAAAGTGTGACAAGACATCCCACCAAACATTCATGGGGAAAGAGCAAAAATGGTCACGTAAAGTACAACAATTTACGTGACCAAACACCTTTTGTAACGTAATGCATTAAAAAATGAAAAAAAAGTACAAATCAGTGGTCACGTAAAGTACAACAATTTACATGATCAAACACCTTTTGTAACGTAATGCATTAAAAATGAAAAAAAAGTACAAATCACGTAAATTGTGGCTATCACGTAAATGTGGTAACGTAAAGTGTGACAAGACATCCCACCAAACATTCATGGGGAATGAGCAAAAATGGTCACGTAAGTACAACAATTTACGTGACCAGACACCTTTTGTAACGTAATGTATTAAAAAAATGAAAAAAAGTACAAATCACGTAAATTGTGGCTATCACGTAAATGTGGTAACGTAAAGTGTGGCTATTTTGGTAAAATGTATATAAAGTGGCTAAAAAGTGAATAAGCATGTGAAAAATGACTATTTTTGTAATTATCCCATAATTCAATACACCAGAACGATCCCACTCCAAACTAATCTTGATTCATATTGGATTGTGTTCATTCACTGCAATCGATGCTTACCATCTAGTGCAACATTTCTTAAGAAAATATTACTATTTCTTTTTTAAACAATCCTCTATTAAATAAATAAAGATTAATGTGTAAAATATATATATAGTTTTTTTTAATTTTATATAATTATACAACAAACTAAAAAAATAAAATAACTTTAGTCCTACAATTTGCAAGCCCAAATTATCATATTAAATATTTTAAATTTTGATAGCTCCATTTTGTCAAACTAATTTTGTCATTAATTTTGATCAATCTTAACCAACACAAATGAGATTTGGTTGATGAGAAAATATCATTTCTATGTTTTGACATGGAAATCTTAAACAACACTTCTACTAAATTCTGGTTAAATCTTACAACTTGTCAAGGAATAATAAAATAATATTATTCAACAAATAATTAACGGTTTATTATTGTATTCACATATAAAACCAACATATGTTCATACTTTGGTTCCCATACATGAGATCGAAGAATCAAAGTATCAAACTAATACAAATATAAAAGTATGGTGTATTTTTCAAGCAATAATTCTCATCATACTTTCGCATTTATATTGATTTAACCCATCTATTATTTTTCTCATCATACTTTCACATTTTTATTGGTTAACTCATCCATTATTTTTCTCAGATAAAAGAAACAACATAGAGAAATCAACCGATATGTTGATTTCTTTTATATAAACCAATTATATTCGCATGTTTATAATTAATCACGTTGTTTAACAAACTAAAACTTCATCAAGCAAAAGGTAGTTCTCCAAGTCTCTAAAGCACTTACCAATATTGTCGTCGCTATTGTTGTCACCATCACTACTGACCCTCTTTGCTTCTTTATGAACAACAAATACTAATTTTTGTTGTTATAATACCCTCTAGATTGTAATGCTCTATATTAACTTGGACCAAATCGATAAAAATATATGAAATATCTTTTTTCCCAGTATAGAACCAATTTTTAATATTGATGTCAAACTTTATGAATTCATAATATTATAACATATATTTCCAAAAGATAATATATAGCCTCACTTCAACTATACCTCTTAATGGTTTGTTTTATTAAGATGTGACTATGTAATCAAAGAGGCCCTAAATGACCCACAACAGATAATGTAGTAAGCAGCAAAGATAATATAAAATAAAGAAAATAATAAAAGAATAGGATGTATGTGAAGAAGGTCACATGGAGGATGCAAGAAATAATTATGGAGCAAGTGCCAAGTAGTGAGTGTACCAATAATAATTGATACTGAGCCATTCAGAAGTAAGGTAGATGCCAAGAAAGATCCATTCTTCAGGGGATCCTCCATCCAACAAATCTTTTATCTCCCTCATTATTTCAGCACATCAAATACACTACAAATCAAAACCCATCAGCATTCTTCAGTTTATCCAAATCCCACCTCAGATCTTGACCCATAACCCATTTAACATATCTTCCATTTTCATGGAGGCTCAAAATGACTCGAATCAAAAGTGGCTCAATTTAAGATCAGTTTTCGTAGAACAAGAAAACACATTAGCCAAAAAGAAAAAAAATTGCAAGGATTGAGCAGAGAGATTGATAATGTTGATAACATCTCTAGATTGACAAAATAAAATTAAGTCTGCCAGATCATTACCGATCAATACCTCGATTGGTAACAGGCTATTTACAAGGAATTTTTAGATGTTAATGTTTTCATGGAACATTTTTACAGAAGAATAAAAGAAAGTTGCAATTTTTTTATAGATAAGGGATATAATCATATAAATAAAAGTCGATATGATGTACCAATTTTCAAATTGTGGGGTCCTATCTTTATTTCCTCTGGATATGACATCCAGATTCATATGTAAAGTACCAGCATTGCTCAGGAAAAAGGACCTGCCTTCAAATCATTTAGTCAAACAAAGTGTTTAAATAAGCACTGGCATGCTGCAACTTTCTTGAACACAAAATGCTTAATTTGAATTAAATCTATCCAAATTAGCATACAACAATTTAAGTTACTACAACATTTGTTAGTTTCAAGAACTTGCTAACTTGTGTATGATGAACATAATTCAATTTGGTCGTTGACCATCCCTTCTACGTTTAAGTGACTTGCTAGCCTTCATTTGCTGGATTAAGCAATCTATAACCTCCTTAAGATTAGCTTTCCTACCCTCCTTGAAATTCCATAGCTCTGAAACCACATATCTCCCACTTGGATTATACTCGTTTAATTCTAAGAGTGCGTTGACTACCGCATTACACACTTCCTCGCCCCATTGACTTCTTAACTCCCTCAAATCGTTGTCATCTTCATCTACAGTTTCCTATATTTCCAGGAGATATAAGTCCCAAAACGTAACCATATGTAAATATTAATCAAGGGAACTGTAAAAAAGTTAATATAAAAGAGTCCCTCCCACTCAAAAGAAAAAAGAAATTGAAATCTATACCTAAAAGCACATTATTATAATAGATGAAATATTTGTAATGGAGGAAAATCAAGTTCATAGGTTTCTTCAAAAGTCAAAGTAATGATGTTTTGCCAAACAGATATATGATTTGCCAAGCTAACTAGATTGTACAGTTTCTGCTACATGGCAGGATGCCTCACTTGTTTTATACTATGTCCTTTATAAATTGCAACTTTTTGATTTGGCACATTGTTTAAGAAAAAGATTTGATGATCTATCAAGACTATTTCTTCATGCACCACCTCTAATTTCTCATACACCACCTCTATGCATTTGACCTATAAATATTTATCTTATGATTGGACAAAAGTGTGTAAACAAATAAACTATAATGATGAGTTATGAAAAAATGCATATTTTAGGTCAATTATAGGATGTAGATGTGTTGCATGAAGTAACACCCATCTATCAAATAGAACATACTAGATAATAAAGACACAAAAAGATGAAATCGTGTATACCAAAATTAATACAATATATTTATATGTTAGTTATTATAGTGAGTAAATAGATGTGCTTGATCAATAAACTCCACAACAAATGTTGCAATTTCATAAGACAATAATGAAGAAAGTGTTGCATTGTTTTATGCACAAGCTGCAATGGGAGAAAGAAACTTGGGGATGATAATGGACAGATAGGTAAATTTTAATAGGAAACACCTAGACATAATTTCAAAATTTTCGCTTGACATTCCAAAAGATGGAAATACGTCATAACCTTTGTTTGTGGACAGATGGAGCATATAACCATGGCATGGAAGGGGGATGAAAAAAAGGTACCTGCAATTTTCCATCTTTAATAGCTTGCTTGAAAGGATGCCAATTTGGATTATTAACTTTATCTTGCCACAATGAGCTTAACTCGACTGATCTCAATTCCCAATCTTGAGCTGAGAATTTTTGCAAGCACACATCTTGAAAAGGTTTCTGAGCAACCTCTCCCATCCTTTTCAGGCCAATTACAGGAGTTGCATCCAAAATTTGTGGCAAAACCTTCATGAGAGAAACTTGGAAGTATTTTATCACATCAAAACTACCAAAGGTGATAAATGGGTTTGCCAAATAAATTTACAGATTCCGGAGGCATGAAGATAAAGAAACCTCACATTTATTAGTTCCTTCCGAGCAGCTTGTAGCTCATTGTTACTCATATGCTCTCTAAGTATAAGAGTTTGATTTAGGACGTCCATATCATGCAGTTCTTCCTCTTTCTCAGTCAGTCTGTCCCTCAAGTCATTGATATGGACACTCATACTATAGTCGCTATCAAAGGGATTTTGAGCTATCTGCATGATATTGAATATGATCAACAAACCAATAACATGCACTTGTCAATATATCACATTATGCAATAGGAAAAGTCAAGTAACAACTTCATTTCTGAAATACCTTTTCCTTCTCTATGTGAAACCTTTTGCGTTCAGTGTCAAATTGTGACTCTCTTTTCTCTAGTTCATTAGCTCTTAGCTCAAGTTCCTTTCGTTGATATGCCACTTCCTCCTTCAGCTTTTCACTTTCTTGAGCAAGCAAATGCATCTTATTCAACTGACACTCTAATTCAGTCTTCAATTTGGCATTTTGCAGTCCAATCACCTGCATCTTTCTCATTTCTATACTACTACAGAAATATGTTAGAAACAGAAGTAACCAGATTTCCTGACCAATGTATGCACACATAACAAAAGCTATCACCCACACTCACATTTATGATATAACACATAAGTATTTTAAACTTGAAACCTAAAGAAAAGTTAAGATGTCACATAAGCATGATCTTTTTATTTTTTTATTTTGGACCGACAAATCAACTCATAGCAAAATGTATGATGATACTCAAACTCACAACCTAATTTTGTAGAGCTTCTTTGGTGGTTGGTACAATGGCACAAAAGCCTCTTGGTAAACAAGATTCTTGCTAATTCTACACTTTAGTCTCTACAAACTTGGCATTGGAGAGGATCAATCTCATGAACAGGTACAGTCAAAAGAAAAGAGGAAGGAATTGGTAAAGGGAATCTAATATTTGGAGCAGATGGGGCTGTGGAAAGGTTTAATTGGAGGAGGAGCTGGAGGTGTGATGAGGCATTGGGAAGGTCGTGTGTGTCTGTTCAAAACCATTAGAGAAAGTGACAGTACTTCTGGCTGAGATTGAAGCAACATCAATATATAAAGAAAATGAGCTGGAGTTGAAGAAGTGGTGATTGAGAGTGATAAGAGGGGGTGGACGAGAATAGCGGATTAAGTCCAGCTAAGTGGTCAGTGATTGATAAAGCGAGGATATATGACTATTGATGAACGAAGGGGTAAACTTAAAGTAGTAAACATTCCAAGAAGCTATAATAAAGATGCAGATTTGATGGCACAGCAGGACATATCAAGAAGGAACAACTTAATAGTGTGGCCGTAGTAATGGGTGGAATTATTGATGTAAATGAAACGATCGGTGCAGAATAGGTGGTGTAGGAGTTGGACAAACGAGAGAGAGAGAGAGAGAGGAAATCCGCAGAAGGAGCTGTGCTATGCTGGACAAGTTGGTGGGACCGTGGGATTACAGGATGCCGCACATGATGGTGGCTGCTTGACAATGGTGGTATCAGTTCCTTCTTCACCCACAGCCCCCACCCCCTCCACCCCTCCCCCCCTCCGCGCGCGAAAAGGAAGAATACCCTGCTTCTATCTATCTAGGGTGGACTCCCCACCTCTGATCAGGTGTGAAGGTACGTTGATGAGGATAGGAGAAAGACAGGACATGATCACAAGGAGTATGGGGCGGGAAAATATGAGATTAAGAAAGGTAGGTGGTAGCGAACATGATGAAGCTGGCTGGTTACAGTGAAAAACCGATTGTAATTGGCGTCAAGATATAGGACTAACTCTAATAGGAGGAGAGGTAAACGAGGAACGAGGATGGAAGAAAAGTGGAGAAGGAAACTGATGATGGAAATGGTCTAACTCTAACTCTAACAATGCTTGAAACATGGCTGGCATAAAATGCATGACTACAGTTAAACTTGCTGCTGGGTATGTACATGGAAGGCAGAAGGACTCGGACGTGCTAATGTTTGGGAAAAGTAGCAAAGCTTGTAGTGATGTTTGTATTTCATCATGGTGTAAAGTGGACTGAGGTTGGCTTGTGATTATTCTAAATAGCTTAGGGTAGAAGATTGAGTTGGGGATGTAGAGGTGGGGTAATATGATTAAAATTGTGGTGTCAGCTCATATCAGAGTTATGATTCAATTAAGTTTTAACTGTTCGAATAAAAATGAAAGATGCCTATCAGTTCTAAAATTCAATTGCTTTTTGGAATTCCATAAATGCTGTCAATGAGCTGTTTAAGAAGATTGGAGCTTATTAATTTTTAACTCGTAAAAGACAGTCACATATCTTGATTAGGCCTCCTTAATTTGATGTGACACAACCTGATAGGCTGACACAAACAGAGCATGAGACAACTATAATCTCATATACTTAAGATAACAATTACCAACAAAGCTATAACAATCAAAGACACGCCCTTCAACAATTGTCTGAATCTGAGTTTCAAATACTCAAAATTGTTTCCGTGATAAACCACTTCCAAATCCACATCATTCATATATGTAATTCCAATTTGTGAACCCCTTTACTCAAAACACACAACAGCTCCCCCTGAATTTTTTTGATTTGAACATGGTTCTCCATTGAATTTTGCAATATACATGTGTTTAGGAATTATTAACCCAAATGAAAAGCTGGAACAAGAAAGATCTTATTTTTCTTATTTAATTCGATACATCAAGGATTTCAAGGTGTTTAGGGTATATATCCGTGAACCACAGTTCAATAGATGGACATATAATTGGGGCAAAATCAGTTCAAAATCAAAAAATACCATCAAGTACGTAAATTACCCAAATGCACTGATTTCGAATTTAGTGAAACTACCTATACATTGAATATTAAGATGTACCTAAAAAACCTGGGTCAAAATTCAGAAATGAGATCGTCTATTTGCAATTAACTCGTTCAATTTCTCTGTGAAATTATTTAATACCAGTTGGATAATGTAAATTATTAGAAGAGAAGCAGTAAATACCTTCAGAAAATGCATGGTTCATGCGACCTTTCTCAGCAATCATGGAATTAAGGTGGGAAGAGATCTCTTCAGAATGGCGCTCCATTTCCCATAGTCTTTGATTCTTCATATCCACTTCTTTCGCTAGACTCACCGCCAAACCACGCGCCTTTCGGAGCTCCGAAACCATTTTGTTGTCCTCCATCTTTCCCGATGAGTGTCGCCAGCACTACTACTTCGTCTGTCTTAACTCAGAACTCAGAAGAGGTGTTTTGCGTTACTATAATGTGTAACGGCTATTTGGGTCCTCTGACTTTAAGTTTTTTTCACTTTGGCCACAATATTTGTCAAAAGGTTTCAATTATTGCTTTGTAGGATTTTGGTTTATTGATCATTGCACTTATTTCACAATGAAATACGTTAAATATAATTGACTGACGCATGCTTGTTTGGTTTTTATGAGTAAGTTATGCTTAAGTAACATAAAATTTTGTGGAATAAAGGTTGTGTTTTGCATAAATTTTGATCGTGCGACAATTTAAGTTGGGATTGTACATACACGACTCTTTATTGAGCAATTCGATCTCGAGGTTTAAAAATATATAAAATTGACGAGCCAAGTTCAACATTTTAATGGTTGGGTTCAAGTTCTCATAGAGATTTTTTATTTATTAAATTAGAGGAACTTTTAAGTTTAACTAGATCTATGGATAGAAAAATTAAATTGTGATCCTCTTCTATCATGATATTGTTAAGGCCAATTAATTCAACAATCTTGCGAAGATGCTCTTGATTAAGTTGTTAGACCTGTAATCGTCAGCGCGAGCAACCTAACCATAGATACCAGACTTCAGATCATTATCTGCTTTCCAATCATTTTTACCATGATGATCAGCCCTAAGCCTTGTAAACGATATGACATTATTGAACCATGTCCAACCTTTTTTTAAATTCAACAATTGTTGATCCTGAATGACCACGAAATTTCCACAAAGGAATCACCCTGGTAGGATTAAAACCCCTCATGGTTAATTTAACCCTCATATTTGAGCCACTTTTCCCAATATAATGGCCATCCATCAATTTAACGGGTAGGTTAACAACAATGCCCTTCTGTGGCCATACAAACATCTCATCACCATCATGGTCTGCAAGGTGATCAACCTCATCCTTAAGTTCCATGGACCAGAGGCTTCTGTTATATATATTTTCTTCGAGGTACATAACTTTGTCTTTCTTACTTCGTTTTTGTGATCATTTTTCCTACCTTAGTCGATGTTGCAACATGTCCTTGTATTGATAATCACATTTTTTCTTATTAGGACAATATGGACAAGTGAAAAACTTCATTTGGTAACTTTATGTGGTGTTTTCCACTCTTGAGCTCTTCAAAAGATTTTTCTTCATATTCCTCTATTTCGAAATCACTTGCATCACTATCTTCTCGAGACTTATTTTTAATTTTATAAATGAGATAAGTTAGTATAAAAAAATTTAAAGTTAAAGATTTTGAAGTATATATTAGAGATTAAAAACTTTTGAAGATAGATTTAACAAATAGACGTTTTTAATACTTCATATTTAAAGACAAAGAAACGAAGACGATTGAAAAAAATTAAAAGGTTGTTTTATTGTGAAGGAAAAAAGACAAATCCAAATGTAAAAGGGTGATTTTGATTGTCAAATGATTTTTAAGTTTTTATGTCTAAATATTAAACAAGGTAGGTACTAATTTTAACATTTGTGTATAGTGCAGGGTCCATTTATATGAGTTCTCTCTGTCATTTCCCCAATCTGCTGCTCGCAACAGGACCCCGCGGTTATCTGCCGGCGTTTATCTGCCGGCGTTTTCGATTCAAGTAGAAGACGACTCCGACTCCTGCAGTGAGGCTTCAACTTTATATCCACCATCTCCGATCTGTATTTGTTCTCCCCTTTCCCACTCTTACACGCGTACATCACATAAAATGTTTACACAATTCGGCACCACCGCTGAGAACTTAAGCAAGGCATCAACAATGGTGTTTCGGATCGGCACAGACGCTCACCTCTATGACGATCCTGATGATGTCAGTATTACACCTCTTCTCGACAGCAAATTCGACTCTGAAAAATGCGAAGCTCTCAAACGATTGCTCGCTCTGATTGCCCAAGGCTTGGATGTGTCGAACTATTTCCCTCAGGTAGTTCAATTATTTATTAACTCACTGACTGTTTGTAAAGGAAGGTCTGAGAATTGATCTTAATTTGTTTTAATCACAAGCGTAGAACTGATTTATTTTATTAACTGCTATAAGTGTGAATCGTCTCCAGGTTTTTGAGAAATGTACATTCGAATTGAATCGTTTAGGTTTTTTGTATTGAAGATGTTCCGAATTTGTTTAAATTAAAGAAAAGGAAGCATGAGAATGATATAATTATATTAGAACACTTTCACCAAAAGTTTATGTTCATCTGTCAACTGCAATGGAAATGATACTATAAGAGGACTTTGCATAATCCGTTACTGTACTTGTTACGATAATTAGTTTGGAACCATAGGAATTTGTTTATCACTTCCAGAATAAAATGCATTGCGCTGTTAAATCAGAAATAAAATTAATTTATTATTTATGCACTCAGCATGTAATCATGTATGGACTTAAGTAACCCCATACCCCATTATATATACTTACTGTGACAAAGTTTGTGCTCTTTACTTGTGATAAGTTAATCTGTATTTCGACTTCGGAAAAGGGTCACTCTGGATGTTGTGTTATTTACAGGTTGTTAAGAATGTTGCATCTCAGTCATTGGAGGTTAAGAAGCTTGTTTACTTATACTTGCTTCATTATGCTGAAAGGCAAGTTGATTATGTTCTTACCTTTACTCTTGAATTAAACCTTCTATTATGTTCAATTTAAGATGTATTAACTTACATAAACCTTCACTATTTTATACACAGCCAGTTTTTCTTCATTAGGTAAAACATGGTTAATGGAGACTAAAGAGTTACTTTTACAGGCCCTTAGTTATTTGCTAGGATCAAGTTAAGCCACAGGCTGGTTTTGCAGTCTTGCTCTGTAATTTGAAAGTGTACTGGATAAGAAGAAACTAAACATAGTTAATATCCTTTCAGTTACATATATTTACATTTTATATTTTGCTAGGCATAATGCAATGCACATTAGATCATATCTTTTGTATGTGATTGATGAATTAGAAAGTTGGCATGCAAAGTTTCTGATATGCCTCATGTCTGCCTTTTTTCCGCTATCCTAGGCGTCCAAATGAAGCATTGTTGTCAATTAACATTTTCCAGAGAGACCTAGGGGACCAAAATCCATTGGTGAGGGCATGGGCACTCCGTACAATGGCTGGAATTCGCTTGCATGTGATCTCGCCTCTTGTTTTAGTGGCCGTGAGAAAATGTGCTAGAGATCCGTCTGTATATGTGAGAAAATGTGCTGCTAATGCTCTCCCAAAGCTCCATGATTTGCGTCTTGAGGAAAATGCTACATCAATTATCGAGGTTAGTTTGTAGTTTGCTATTGACCTTCTAATCTGTTACAACTCATGCTAAACTATTTTATGACCAGAGACTGTTTTCCTTTCCTTTTTTATTTATGAACATGAACTGGGTTTCAGTTCCTTGTGAAGATAGAGCTTTATGAGGGAAAATACATCCATGATCATACATTGTCATTTTTTTTATTTCTTCTTTCTTCCTTTTTTGTTGGAGAGGCATGGGAGTGTGCTTGCCTTGGTGCAAAATTAGAAGTTTTGATAACCTAGCATACAAATAATGCAGACTACTTAGAAACAGTGCTGTTTGATAGATGTAATCTGATATATATTGCAGATTATTGGAGTACTGTTGAATGACAATTCCCCTGGAGTGGTTGGAGCTGCTGCTGCTGCATTTGCTTCTGTTTGTCCAAATAATTTTCCTTTAATTGGTAGAAACTACAGACGGCTATGTGAGATTCTTCCTGATGTGGAGGAGTGGGGTCAGATCATTTTAATAGGGATCCTTCTCCGTTATGTGATCGCGAGGCAGGGACTTGCAAAAGAATCTATCATGGTATCTTTATGCCCTGAGGATTTCAATGATGAAAAAAGTGGTTCGGACTTGGATACCAACTTTTTGAAAATGAAGAAAACATATGAGCTGAGCAGTGGTATTCAGGAGCCTGAGTTAGTAGCTATGGTGTCCAGGAGTTATCTTGCAGGACCAGACAAATACTTATCACATTCAACTACTCCAGATGTGATATCATCAAAATTTGATTCTTCGAGATTCACATCATCCAAAAGTGATGATAATGTGAAGATCCTGCTGCAGTGCACTTCACCTTTGTTATGGAGTCGGAACAGTGCTGTGGTGCTTGCTGCTGCTGGTGTACACTGGATTATGGCACCAAGGGAGGACACTGCAAAAATTGTTAAACCGTTATTGTTTCTCTTGAGGTCATCCGATGCCTCAAAATATGTGGTAACTGTGGCATTTCAACGCTTGTCTCTAGTGTACCAAATACTTCTCTCCTTTACATGCCTTGGGTAGATTTGTCTTCTAGAACTATATCCTGTGAGTCGTATAACTTTTGCTAGAGGGAGATGTAAGCATAATTCTTCTGTGTCCACATATGGATACGTATAACAACGAACTCTAGAAACTTTCTAATCATATACAGTATATACTCACTACATGGTAATGTTACTGCTAACTTAAGGGAAACCCTTGTAGGATAATATCAATGTTTATTGGCAAATTGATTTTATTAAGAATGAAATGAAGTTGAATTTTACAGAGTAGCATGCTCAGGGGCATTTTTTTGTTACACATTTCAGTAAAATTATTTGGATTTTACCGGCAAACAATCCTTTAGGGCTTAATGGCAACAAGGGCTATTGAATTGATATAGGATGAGTTTTCTGAAGGTGCTACTTTCTTACCATGTCATAGATAGCACCTGAAGATAATTTATCATATGCATGATATGGGTCTCAATGTTGGACCATTTAACTACTTTAAGTCAGTTTTTACCACTGACGCAGGTCCTCTGCAATATTCAAGTCTTTGCTAAAGTGATGCCTTCCCTTTTTGCTCCGAACTTCGAGGACTTCTTTATCAGCTCTTCAGATGCGTATCAAGTTAAAACTGTGAAACTTGAGATCCTTTCTTCCATTGCTACAGATGCATCAATCTCAGTTATTTTTCAAGAGTTCCAGGTACTTCTTCACATTGTAGCTGTTTTATTTTCATCTTTTTTCCTAATTTCACTTCTATTGACAAGTAATCAGGTACAGAGCATTGCAATTACTTTTCACATTTTTACTTCTTTTACCTCTTGTTTAGGTTTTCTCGTCCTTTTTTCTGTATTCCTAATAGAGAAAGGCTCTCAATTTTTTGATCCTGCTGCTCACTTTGGTTAACGGTCATACACTCGGAAGGCATAAAAATTGAACCGATATCTTTTTTCTTTACTTGTAATTCTAAGTTTGAGGCATCATTGGACTTTAAGTTGTTGTGACAAGGAAAAATGAGTTTCTTGAACAGGAGTTGCTGATGTTTATGACGAGAAGTTTAAGATTTTGTGAGGGTCACAGGACTTACCAGTAATAGTTTATGTACAGATCCAGTGTGTGGCTAATATAAAATCTTCAATAATAGTGTTTTCTTGTTCTCCAAGTAGTATCCTTCAAATAAAGTATATTAAGTCCAGAGTTTCATCAATTGAACATTATTATTAACTATTAAGATTACCTCTATTCATTTGTCTTGGGAGTAATCTTTCAGGAAACCCTAGGTTGCTGCAGTCCCCTAATTTGTTTTTGTTCCCTGTGATTTTATTGCTTGATTTTTCATCCTGTGTCAGATTTCTTGAAGAATGATGCTTATGGATGGACTGGAGCTGAGCATGTTAGTATTTTCTGTAGTGATTAGATATGAACGGCTTTGTTGGGGGTCTCTGATATCTTTCTGCTGGTCACGTGAGCTGCCCCACATCAAGAAAATAAATTGAGAAAGAACCTAAGAAACCACAAACTAAAACATTCTTATAGTTACAATTTACATCTCCGGTCTTACTTTTTGATTGCAATCTCAGTTTTTATGAATGGATATAGTTTTAGGTTTTAATTTGGATCGTTGAATCGATATATTTTGCTTACCTCCAAAAGCATTAATAGGATTATGTCAGAGATCCAGACAGGAGATTTGCTGCAGATGCTGTTGCTGCTATTGGTCCGTGCGCTAAGCGAAATCCACAAGTAGCAAATACTTGCTTGCAAGGACTTCTGGCTCTTATCTCATCCAGTTAGTGACCGATGATTTTATATCTTATATGGATATATTCTCTAATTTTAAAATTCACAATTTATTTCACTCTTGCAGAATCCATAAATAGTACCGCTGGATCCTTGGATGATGAAGCACTTGTTTTAATTCAAGCAATTACATCCGTCAAAGATATCATAAAACAAGATCCATCCAGTCATGATAAGGTATTGTATTAGCTTTTTCCAGGAGCTCATATTACATCTCACTTACAACTACCAGACTGTTTAACCTATAAGCTACTTGCTCATTTTTAAACGTATAACAGTACAATTCATAATGGTGATATTTTAGGTCCTAGCTTGTATGATTCTAGGTAACATTAAGGTCCTTATGCTCATGTAATCTGAGAAGTCACTTTTACTGCAGGCCATTATATTTTTGATACGGAATTTGGATGCAATCAAGGTTCCTGTGGCCCGTGCAATAATTGTTTGGATACTAGGTGAATACAACTCTGTTGGTGATATCATTCCAAAGATGGTGCCCATAATTCTAAGATTTCTAGCTCGAGGCTTTCCTTCGGAGTCCATTGAAACAAAATTTCAGATTTTAAATGCAGCTGTAAAGGTATGATGAACTGAACAGTTCACAGCATCCTTGTCATTAGATTAGTAGAAGAAAAAAGACAACCTGTTTAGATCATGATAGATAGAACTTCATTAATGACATTATTCCAAGGATCTTTTCACCTCTAGTTTGATTTTGAGTTGAGTTATACTTAAATATATCATGTTTGATTGGGGGGTACTTTTTACTTTCTTACAGACTTCCATGGATAGGATTAATTGTTCCAGTAGATTATTTAGCTTTCTTTTCATCTGTAGTCGTGGTATGCTAAAACATCCATAGTTTGCAACACAAACAAACCAATTGAAATGTTTTAGACGTTGTTTTTCATTATTACGGATATGCGGTGGATGCGTGATGATACTGTGATCTCTTCCGGCAACTTGTCTGCAAATTTGTTACTGCTGTTTCGCTGTCCTTTAGGTCAATTAACAAGCTTATTTTTCTAATGCCATAGAGTACCATCATTGCATTCACAGTGCTTAATGCTTAGTTTGTTACTGATGTGATGAGACTACGTCATTGACACAGAATGGTTGGTAGTTGGTACAATGCTTAAAGCTGTAAAGTATCTACTATTCCTGATTCATAATGTGATTCCTGTTGCAGGTCCTTTTAGGTTCAAAGGGGGAAGATTTTAGCTCAGCAAAAAGCATACTCAGCTATGTGCTGGAGCTCGCCAAATTTGATCTAGACTATGATATTCGTGACCGGGCCCGTGTCTTGAAGAAACTTCTGTCATGTTATGTTAGGTCTAGTGGACTAGAGGAAGAAGTGAGTCAGAAATCGGAAAATAATGAACTACCACTTTTACTTGCGCAACATATATTTGGAGAGGATATAAGATCATCGACCGATATGGTTAATAACCGGTACTACCTTCCAGGATCTCTCTCACAGATAGTTCTCCATGCAGCTCCAGGGTATGAACCACTTCCGGAGCCTTGTAGTTTAACTGAACTGGATATGGTTGAAGGGCTAACAATGTCAGGGGAGGGAACCACACAGGCTGACTCATATGAAGATGAGGATTCTGATGTAGACTCATCTTTGAATGAAGAAGGAAGTTACGATTCAGAAGATTCCGTCACTAGTTCAGCGGGAACCTATAACACGAATGAGGGTACTGCAGGTGAAGTTGATGATAACACTGATCCATTAATTAACTTCTCTGATGTTGGTAAAACTCAAAACGATATGCAAGTTTCAGAGAAGAACGATTTTCATTCTCATTCAAATGATATTGGCGAATTGATGTCGAAAGGAGCTTTCGAGTCATGGTTGGATGAGAATCCCTCTTCAAGTCATAATGTACCTGGAATAGATACTGAAAGGATATCATCAGCAAGGATCTCAATCGGAGATATCAGTGCGAGAGTTAAACCTAAAACATATATGCTTTTAGATCCTGCATATGGAAATGGTTTGAGAGTAGTATATACGTATTCATCCGAGGCTTCAACCATATCACCATCACTTGTAAGTGTTGATGCTTCTTTTGAGAACTGTTCTAGCGAGCCATTGTCGAAAATATGTCTGAGCGATGAAGATTCTGACATGAGTTCTGAACTGTCGGACCAAGCACTGCCAACTGATGGAAGGTAAACAGAGAGTCTATTTGCATACATATACATAAGAATAAGGGCTTTATTGGTCATTTTAAAAACACACATACATGCAACGGAAAACCAAAGTTGAGTGGAAAACCTGAAAAACCAATACAATTTTGTAGTGTATGCACATATGCTTACCATCGTTAAATTGGAAAATGCACATGTGCATATGCTACGATATAACTGGTTTTCCACTAAACTAATGTTTTCCGTTGAACCCTTGTGTGAGTATGGATATATGTAATTCTCCACCATCTTTGGTCCTAAATATAAAATAATAGTTATTTATGTTTTCTTAATTGCTTATCATCATACTTATTCTCTAAATTGTTATGCAGTTCTTTGCAAACTCAAAAGGATGTATCAATATTAGTTCCCATGGAAGAAATCAGTACGCTCGAACCTGGTCAGACTTCAAAGAGAATCATTCAAGTTCGCTTTCATCATCATCTCTTACCTCTGAAGCTCATTTTATGGTGCAATGGCAAGAAACACCCTGTTAAGTTGCGGCCAGACATAGGATACTTCATAAAGCCTCTTCCAATGGATATTGATGTTTTTTCACACAAAGAATCCCAACTCCCCGGAATGTTTGAATACACAAGGAGGTAAGATACTGGTTTTGTAAATATGCACCCGTCGCATTACGTTCAGTAGTAATGGGGTGGGTAGGTATCATCGTGACAGAGGTGGATATTAAGGATCTGTTGTCAGCCGCTCTTGTTTAACTTCAGATTTATTGCCATTGTGACAGATGTTCCTTCACTGACCACCTAGCAGAGCTCACCATTGACAAGGATGGTCATGTATCGTCAGCAAAGGATTCATTTCTCGTTATATGTGAAAGTTTAGCATCAAAGATGCTCAGCAATGCAAATCTTCATCTCGTATCGGTGAACATGCCTGTGGATGCGAACCTCAATGATGCCTCAGGTCTGTGCTTACGTTTCAGCGGTGAGATTCTTAGCAACTCAATTCCCTGCCTTGTATCCGTCACACTCGATGGTAAATGTTTTGAACCACTTGATGCATCTGTGAAAATCAACTGTGAAGAAACTGTGTTTGGTCTAAATCTGTTGAACAGAATCGTGAACTTCTTAGCAGAATCTCCTCTGACCAGTTAGATACATACTGTGTTGATATCGGGGTGAAGAGCATATCTATATGGGTTCCTGGTTATCTGCTAAAATGCTTGTTAGGTTCATGTACACCAAACTTGGAGAATTGTAAATTGTTGTTTGGATTTAACGACAGTTGATCGATGCGATGTGTGACACGATTCAGCAAAATACTTTGATATTTGAATCGGGAAGTTGCACACCATCTGAATCCGTCACCTTCAAAACAGGACCACATTTTGAAGTAACATGTGGCTGCTGCGATGAATCAGACCATCCAAAGTACAGAGTGTGTTAAAGTGATTTATGTGTTTTGTAGCTAAAACAGTTTATGTTTTGATATCGAACGGGTGTTTTTGTTTTCAACTATTTTGCCAGTCTTACTACATGTATTGTGAAGGGAAAATTGTAAGCATGATTTAGGAAAACATACATTACCTTTTGAGACCAAATAAACCAGATACTGGGAACTGAATCCCGTTTCTATTGTCAAGTAGTATAGATAAGGTGATCCGAAATCACGAAGAACACAATCCCACTCTCATAGTAGTTATAATGAAACGAGTTTTGAATGTATAACTAATTTAAATCGTACAGTAAAAAAGAAGTAAACTTATTTGGATGTGGAATGTAACTAACTAATTGGGAAGTAATGTAAAAATATTATCTTTAGGAACCGGTCAACCGGAGCAGTAACGAACAGAAACATTCCCGGTGCACTTTCATGTAGTACGTAACTAGTTAAGTTACGTAGGTCAAAAGAAAAAAAATCGCCATCCGTGGGACTCGAACCCACGACCACGTGGTTAAAAGCCACGCGCTCTACCAACTGAGCTAGAACGGCACTTTGATATGCTACGTTTCTGAATAATTTTTTAATCTTTTGGTTAATTGTATGTATTATTGCTCAATGCTCATTTGCACACGTAGGCACTCTGTTAAAACGTCTTACAAATAGGGACGTCAGATCAGTATCATATTATACTTGATAAGTTGATATCTATCCATGTCTATAAATATCATTTAATTAGTAAGTTAGTAACTAATTAGACACATGTGGAACCCTTTCTTTTATAATTATTTCATGTGTTTTTATAAATATTTATTCTTAATTTATTTAAATTCAACCCATGTATACACCCTAGTGTACTTTTAAATTGTCAAAATGCTAAATGTATAGTATAAATAATAATAACATCTAATTTTAATTGTTGTTCTGTTTGGCGTTTGATTTGTAAAATAAAATTTGAATAGATCAAAATTTAAATTATATTATATACAGTATGTTTATTGATTGGGACATGAAATCGTATTTAAGATTAACAAAATAACAAGAAATATGAATTGTTAAATGTTGAAAATCTAACTTCTATTATAAATTCCTTCAAATACAAGTCATTTAGCTATTAAAACCCGTCACTTGATATGACTTAAACACAACAAATGAGAAGATATATTAGTATATCAGGATAAAACTTAAACTATCATCTACAATCCTACATAATGAATCTCTATTTATTAAGCACCGTCCTATACACGTTAAACTGTATTAACTTATTTTGCTCGCCTTCTAACTTTCTGCATTTAAAGCCGTTAAAACGGGATGGATTCAATGGAAAACTTATATGCATCGGAAAATCCGGAAACCACTTTATAACCATTGGATCAGGTGATGCATCACGCAGAAAGTCGATACATCACGTGAGAATTCGATGCATCACGCGGGAATTATGATGCATTTGTGTTGGTGCATGGAGGTTTTCCAATGTGCGTTAGTTTTCCATTGAACCCCTCCCGTTAAAATAATAAAAGATAACATAAGTCGGAATATTTTCAAGAAAACCAACTAAAATGACCCATCTCCTGTTAGAATAAATCTCATCCAAATTAGGATTTCAACATTTCACATCTCTTCTTCACGATGTGCTTTACATACAATCAACCCATTGCTCCTTCACAGCACAATGTATACAAGTCAAAACTACACCAAATTTCCTCCTGTTTTGTTTTCTCAACTAGTAGACCCCGACCCTGACCCTGACACTGACCCTGAACCCCCTGGTCTTGGATACGATATTGGCTTGCTATCGTTGTGTTTTCGTATCGGTTCTCTTCTTGAACTGTCTGCGGCTTTTTGCAATTCTTGAAGCTGCTCCAATGCTTTTACTAACTCATCGGCAGTCGGCCTTTGCTTTGGTTCTTTCAAGAGGCATTTCATTGCAAGAATAGCGGCTTTCATTGCTACAGTTGGTGCATACTGCCCACTTATACGTGGGTCCATGATGTAAAGAATCCTTCGTTTGCTACTTAAGTAAGGCTTTGCAAACTCGACGAGTATTTGCTCACCGGCTGGACGATTCTTGTCGATGCTTCGCCTCCCTGTCAAGATTTCCAACAGAACCACCCCGAAACTGTATATGTCGCTTCTTGCAGTTAAGTGACCTTCAAAACATGCATCGTGTAGAGTATGTTAGAATTAGACTAACCGGACAAAATGCAATCGATTCACACATTCCAATGACAAAATGAGACCATGGTAAAGCAAGATTTTTCATCATGGGCTAAAAGATGATGGCTGTCAACCCACTTAATGTTCAAGAAGCTTACCCGTGGCCATATATTCGGGAGCTGCATATCCGTAAGTACCCATAACCCTTGTCGAGACATGACTTTTCCCGTCTACAGGTCCATCCTTTGCCAACCCGAAATCAGAAAGTTTCGCATTGTAATTCTGAGAGTAATCACAATCGAAATTAGTAAAAAGATAAAAAAGTAAAATGCTGCTAATGAAGTACAAGATTTGTTTGAAAAGATATAAATCTGAGAAACATACAGAATCAATCAAGATATTTGAAGTCTTAAAATCACGATATATCACTTTGGCTTCCGGGCTGTGAAGGTATGCAAGACCCTTTGCAGCCCCAAGAGCAACCTTAATCCGCAGGTTCCAAGATAGAGGTTGAAAGTAAGAACTCCCTGTTATAAAGATTGATTCACAATGTAAGTTAATTAGTAAATAAACCAATAACAATATTCAAATGATCAAATTTCATGGCAAGAACTCACTTCGGAATAAATGGTTTTCCAGGCTGCCTCGAGGCATGAACTCGTATACTAGGAGTCTATGATCATCCTCTAAGCAGTAACCAATTAACTTTACAAGATTAGGATGATTTAGCAGCCCTAAATAATTAATTTCAGCCTGCAATAGGGTCAAAAATAACAACCAACTTAACCACGGTACAAATATCTTGCAAAAATGACTTCAATTCAATAATTGAAATAACAAAGATCGAAAAAAATCCATGCTTACCAACCACTCTTGGTGGCCTTGAAGACCTTCTTGGTTTAGCCTTTTTACAGCAATTACAGTGCCAGTACCAGGCTTGGCAGCAGCAAGAGATTGCTCGTCTATCCACCCCTTAAAAACCGAACCGAAACCACCTTCTCCAAGAACACTATCAGGCCGAAAATTTCTAGTAGCCAATTTAAGTACATTATAACTAAAGGGCTTCAAATCTCCCGACTGTAAAATCTCGGTCTGGCTCCTGGGGCTCCGAGGGCTAGGTGGTACCGATGCAGATGTAACCTTACCTGTTGAACACATCAAAAAGACCATAGTACCCTTAAATATCTTGATCACTACTGTTATTGGTGCCCAACAATATACAACACACTGAACACAGTGTCATCGATATGATTCGAAATTTGACTTTACGAATTGCGAGTCATGTTGTTATGCTCTCTGGGGGTCCCTTGTTCCATATATATGGGATTACTTTTGAAAAGGTTATCAGTTTGTGATTGAATCAGATGCTCCTAAACATTAATTGCTTTTGAAGTAACTAACTACAAAACATCAACAATAGCACAAAGTTCATTATTTGGGAAAATTTTCACAAAGAAAATCACAAGTATCATGCTTTCCTGCTAAAAATGGAAAATTTCAAAAGAAATTAACTTTATCATGCTTAAAATCTACACCTATTCAGTGCAAACATAGATAGAAATAGTGATCCTACATGTGATTAGAGATCTATTTCTTTAATAAGCAAACAAAATCCCCTAAAAAGCAACACAAAATAGAGTTACTTGTAGTAGCTAAAATAAGGTTTGTTTTTAAGGCAAACATGCAAAAATTAACTCAAGATCATCAATAATAAAGTGAAACAAAAGCTGTGTGTACTTGTCATGTTCCTTTTACGGAAAACACACAGAAACTTAACTGGCTATAAAGTGAAACAACAAAGGTTGTTTGTGTTTATGAATGCGTGTGATAAAGAAAGATCAATAAATTAAATTTCAAAGAACTTGAAGAAAAAAGTTGCTAAAGCAAAACTCTCTCCCTTTTTTGCTACAAGAATCAATATCAAGAGAATTACAAAAGCAAGTAAATCACGAGCAGATGCTATCATATCATATACTCACCATCAAGACGTGAACTTTCAATCTTCAATCCAACACTGAAACAAGAACCCATCTTTATCTAATCTTTGATCTTCTTCTCCTTCTTGATACAAAGCACCAAAATGGAATCTCACCAATCTCCTAAAAGAAGAGAGAGAGAGAGAGAGAGAGAGAGAGAGAGAGAGAGAGAGAGAGAGAGGGAGAAGGGTTTGCTTTTCTTCCCTTAAAAGAAGCAAACAGTAATAAAAGAGCCAAACTTAAAAAACCTCACAGAGACATTAAATCAAACAGTTGGAAGGTGTGAACAAAAATAACGTAGTGCCCTATGTACGTGTTAGAAAAAACATATAAAATTGTATAAATATATAAATAGAATATGTGAGTATGTGTTGAATAGTAGAAGTATGTACGTGTAAGCGGTTGGTTTTCACGAGAAGAAAGGCGATGATAAAAGGTTTGACTTGTCGCCATTAATTCTTCACTGCAACTTGCTCACCTTCCATCTCCCATTTTCCTCTAAAATTAACCTAGCCCTTTTGTCTTTATTAATAGGGATTTCGGGAAAGGAATCTAGCCATGGATCGAGTTTGATTGATGATCTGATTAAATTAAAAACCGATTAATGATTTATCAGAAAATCATCAGCATGACACACATTCAAGATGTAATAAGAGCCTCTTGCCCTCTTCATAAGATTCTAGCAATATTTTATGAACCCATTTGTTCTTTAATAATCTAAAATAATAATACTTAATTATTATAAATTATTTAAATGGTATTTGTTTTCGTAATTATATGATAGTAGTAAATTATTTATATTAATTTTATTTTAGTTTATATTATCAAGTATCAAACTGTCTTCTTCAAAGACATGACAATAATTCATATTTCTAGTTCGTCAAAGGTAACCCCTCTTTCTAGGACCGCAAATAAACCAAACAAACACAAACCGAGTTTATCCTTATATTCGTTCTTTTAACTTAGCCGAACAAATAAATAAACATGAACGTAACGTAAACGAACACGAGATTTCTATTTGTTTTCGTTTGTTAAGAGAATTTACTTGTTCTTGTTCTATAGGGGCGACTTTTAGGGTGTGCGGGAGGCTCGACCGCACAGGGCTCCCAATTTCGTAGGGCCTCACAGTCATAATAAAAATATAAATTTAGACCAATAAATTTTTTTTATATTTGACATTTATACGTTGTGCATCGAGGCGTTAAAATAGAATTCATGTCAAATTCAGTTTGATAATTATTATTTATTTTAATTTTCTCATTAATCAGTTTTTTGTTATTCACGACTCTTACTTTACCTATTAAAATTAAGTTTCAAAATGATCAATGTACTATTTAAAATATTTAAGGGACTATCTTGTGATCACAAGCACAAGGCCTCCAAAATCCATGAGACGACCCTGTTTGTTCATTTATATTCGTTTATTCAATTAACACATATTTAATGCAAGCGAACTTAAATAAATGCAAACGGACATGTTTATGAAAAGAAAAAACATAACCATATAATACTTCAACTATGTCAGTTTCAATTAAAACAAACCAAATTCAAGTATCTGATCTTTAACTTAAATATATTATAATTATAATTATAATTATTATTATATTAGGTTATTAACGAACAAACAGTCAAACATACACAATTGTAAATGAACGGATGTAAACGGCCCTCACAAACGTAAATGAACAAATGAGAATTATATTCATGTTTGTTCGTTTAATTAAACGAATAGAAAATGTGTTCATATTCGTTCGTTTAATAAATAAACAAACTTCATGTCAAACAATTCACTGAACGTTTAGTTCGTTTGTAGCCCTACTCTTTTAAGATTTATAACGTAATAATAATTAATCAAAAATATATAAATCGCATAGCTTATGTTCAAAAAGATATATATTTTAAAATGTATGATTGGTAGATCTGACGTGTCAATATCGAGTTATAGCTACAGACCACTCAACTCCTTACATCCCAATGTGGAATCCATGTAATTTTAATGATTTGTGACACCACAATCTTACCAATATCATAGATTATGTTTTTAATTAAATAATTATACATTTTAAAATTATTACTATTTTACTTTGAAACAAAAATCTCTTTGTCAATATGTTTAACGTTTTGTATACAAAAATTATTTAATAATGTTTATATAAGCAGTTATTACTTTGCTTATTTAAATTTTAAACTTTTTTTTTGTGCTGTTGTTATAATTTGTTTTATTCAAATATATGATTTTTCCAAGAAAATAAAATACAAAGTTTTAACTGTTGTAATAAAGTCTTAGAAACTTGATAAAATGATAGAAAATTGATTAGGTTAAAATAATATTATTTTATTATTTTTATATTCTTTTATGATTAAACGTATTGAAATAAATTATTTATATTTCTTCATGATAAAGACATGATAATTGATGAGAATCTCGAAATATTAAATAAAAGATATTTAAAGAATTAAATAATCATTCACGCATATTTTTTTTAATAGATATGTATAAAACAAAATTATAATAATTTTTTCAAAATGAGCAATATCATAAATTTTGTGAATGGTAAAAATAGATCATAATTATATTTAAATTAACAATTAAAGATTACTTTTAAAATTTCACACATAAACACACACCGAAACTATGTGAAACATGCATGTTCACATAACTGCACTCTTGTGAAATATGTTCACACTAGCACATTCACATAAATTTGTTCACGTTCATATAACTTTTAATATGTTCGAAAGTGTGAATGTTTGTAATTTTTTTCAAATAACATTATATTATTTGTATAAATGAATATGAAAATGAAATTTATAAAAAAAAAAATCGTAACATGTTCATATCTCAAACCCGTATGTTCACAGATATTCACAATACTTCGCATTTTTTTAGTATTCACACAAACCATATTCCACACACACGCATATCTATATTATATAAAATAAGAAAACCATTTGGAGTTTCTGGACCATTAGATGGAAAGAAATCAATGGTCCAGATTAATGTCAACTCATAATTATTTATGAAATGTCTCTTATACCCTTAGTTAAAATCAATAATTATACCTATGTCATTTTATCTTTCTTTCCTAATTAAAATCAATATTTAAAAAATATATAAATAACCTTTTATCTTTCTTTCCTAATTTATCTCCTTACATTAATCACTTCAATTTATTATAGGGAAAATGACATCAAATAGTTTTGAACTTTCGACTTTGTACACATTTATGTAGTGAACTTTTTTTGTGCACATTTGGTAGTCAAAGTTTTAAAATTGTTCCAATTTGGTAGTTGACATACCTTTTAACCGGTTGATTCCGGTTTCAATGCCTACATGGACAATTTTTTAATGTCGTAGCTACCCGTTTTTTATATTATACTCGGTTTTATCTACATGGCAACCCGTTTTTTAGAATCACCATGGTTTATAACGGGTCTTTTTAAAAATGTCTTTATAAACCCGGGTGATTTCTTAATTTCATATGGCGTTATAAACCATGGTGATTCTAAAAAACGAGTTGCCATGTAGATAAACCGAGTATAGTATAAAAACGGGTAGTCATGTCATTAAAAATTTGTCCATGTAGGCATTGAAACCGGAAACAGCCGGTTAAAAGGTACGCCAACTACCAAATTGGAACAATTTTGAAACTTTGACTACCAAATGTGCACAAAAAAAAGTTCACTACATAAATGTGTACAAAGTCAAAAGTTCAAAGCTATTTGATGTCATTTTCCCTTTATTATATTAAAAACAATAAACCAATAGGTTGATAATAACTAAAACATATATATTGTCTTTAAAATTCGAAACATGATATAATAATTGTAATAATTTTGTATAATTTATATCTTAAAACAAAGATTTATTTATTAATATAACATAACTTTTTTAGTTAAATCATATTAAGAATAAGATGTTGATAAATTAGATACAATTATTCTTTCATATATTTCATATGTTTTCATTCATAAATATTCTACAAAAGTATTGATTTTAAAATTTAAACTAATTTAGCAAATCTATATATCTATAATAAATACTAATAAAAGAGTAACTTTACTCTTTTATTGTGAAGTTACGTGTCATCACTATGAATCGATACGTGACATTTATGGGTTTTAAAAATAATAAAGAAATTTAATTGAATTCTATCCAAATATAATATAATCTACTTTTAAATATAAATCAAATCAAACAAAATCTAACACTTTACTAACTTATTAATTATAATATAATATAATAAAAGTTTAAAAAATATAAGCAAATAATTACTATTCATATATATTTATATAGTTTTGTTTTAAAATTTTATTATTTATATCTTTACCTTTATATATATATATATATATATATATATATATATATATTAAAAATATCCGCGTAATACGCAGGTAATAAACTAGTATATATATAATATGGTTCGAGAGAGTACCACCCATTATGCAGCGCACCAGAAGGTACCACCTTTAAAAAGAAAATTTTAAATTTTTTTTTCATAAACATGTTTTAATAGACATTATGAAGATTAAATGTAAATTTCATATGCATTCACATCTCCTAGTTTCTAAAAAATGATGTGAACACACACTTACAAAATTTTGATTATTACAATGATGTGAAATTCACATATGATCTGTGTAGTGTTAATTAAAATATGTTGATGAAAAAAATTACTTTTAAGGGTGGTACCTTCTGGTGCGCTGCATAATGAGTGGTACTCACTTGAACCTTCTGGTGCGCTGCACACACACACACACACACACATATATATAAAAACTTTTTAAAACTTGTTTTTATAAACATGTTATAATTAACGTTATAAAGATAATATGTAATTTACGTACATTACATATTCTAACTCCTAATAATTGATGTGAAAATACACTTACATAAATTTATATATATGTAAACGTACATTTATGTTTTTTTTTTTGAACGGCTGGTGTGGTGGTTATGCACTTAAATTGTGTGAATGTATGTGCAGGAAATTTGTATATTATTATTGTAATGTTAATTAAAACATGTTTATGAAAAAAATCAAATTTATTTTTTCGAGTGGTACCTTCTAATGCGCTGCATAATAGGTGGTGTGTATGTATGTTCAAGTGATTATCATTTATAATACAACGAATCAGAAATTCAGAATTAACACTTTTAAAAGTAATTTTTTATTTAGATTTATATAAGGGAAATGTAAGAGAAATTTGAAAAGCATCAAAAGTCACGTTCACACCTAGCAAGTTTCATAGACGTATTTTTATTAATTATTTTATACTTATATCATTAATGATATTTGGGACGGTATATATAAAATCCAAAATACAAAACAAATAATTACATAAAATCTAATTATTAATTTATTAAATAAAAGTATACCTTGAAACATTGACATCGTGTTTACGTTATATAAAATTGATATATTCTTCGGAGTTCTCTTTCTTACAGCATGTTTTTTAAATTAAGTAATAATAATATATTTGTCTTTTTAAATATATATATAGATAGATGGGATCATTCCAGAAACTAAATTTAGTGTAAAACCGTAGAACCAATATCGTCCATAGATTAGAGTAATCTAATGGTTTTGATTAAACCCATAAAGTTTGGAATTAATGAAAAAAAGATTGACATTAGTGATTTTTTAATTCTCGTAAAAAAGGAATAGATTGGAAATAGCAAAAAGATTGGAATTAGTAAAATAAATATCTTTTTTTTTAATTAAAATAACATTAATATGATTAATTGTTAAATCAAAAAAATTATACTCAAAAAACGAGAATTTTATACTCTTTAAAACGAGACCGGTCATGATATATTTTTTTCAAAAAACTTTTACGTGTTTATTTTTCGTAAAAAAAAATTACTCAGACCACGATGCAATGTAGCATGACCCATATCATTCAATGTCAACTCTTGATATCGTATATTCAACGGCGATGCAACACTGCATGTACATTCAAAATTAACATAACCTAAATAATGGTCAAAATTAGTAGTCAAAAGTTGGTTGATTTAATGGGAACAGTAATGATATATTTTTTTAGAAAAAAATTTACGTGTTTATTTTTCGTAAAAAAAAATTACTCAGACAACGATGCAATGTAACATGGCCGATATCATTCAATGTCGAATGAACACTTGATGTCGTATATACAACGTCGATGCAATACTGCATGTACATTCAAAATTAACAGAACCAATATAATGGTCAAAATTAGTAGTCAAAAGTTGGTTGATTTAATGAGAACAATAATGATATATTTTTTTCGAAAAATTTTTACGTGTTTATTTTTCGTAAAAATTTTTTTTTACCTAGACGTCCATTCAATATATTATATTAGAGATCATTCAATGTCGAATTACAGTTTATATCACACATTCAACGTCGAAGTGATACAATATATCATATATGCAACACTGCATGTCCGTTCGATATTAAAAGAGTCAAAAATGGTCAAAATGTGCAGTCAAACTTGGTAGGTTACTATTAATTCAATGTTAATTGCATAATTACCATCTTATCTCTAGTGTTATATTATAATCCAATTGTTTAGATTGGTTCTATGGTTCTACACTGAATTAAGGTTCTGCAATGATCCCAACCCTATATATATATATATATATATATATATATATATATATATATATATATATATATATATATATATATATATATATATATATATATATATATATATATATATATTGGGGTTCGATTGAGGACTTTTGTGCATCGAGGCACCATTGAGAACTTTTGTGCATCAGACTATCTACCAAGGTGCACATAGGGCATTTAGGGGATATTAAATGTATGTAAATTATTTTTGAATTTAAAATGTTTTTAAGATTATTAATAGCTAAATTTGGTATGAAAATCATCATTAACTTCTTTCCTAAAACCACACACACACACACACACACACACTCTCTCTCTCTCTCTCTCTCTCTTAGCCCCCTCTTGATTTTGGAAGAGATGAACGATATGCATGATTTGTTTTTGGAAGAAATGAACGATATGCATGAAAAAAAAAAGAACGATATGCATGTATTTTGATGTATTTTGAATTTGTATTACTTTTGTTAATTTTGGAAGTGTAATAATTAGATAAGGATTGCATAATTTCTGGTTTACCCCTCCGTGAATTTCATTATGTGCACTTGATGCATAAAACTTTCTATTTAATTACCCTTTTGTCATTTGATCTAACCCACACATTCTTTTCATCCAAGGACCAGTGGAGGTTCTTTTGTGCCTCGATGCACAAAAATTCTCAATGGAACCTCCCTCTATATATATATATATATATATATAGGGATGGGTTCAATGGAACTATGCACCTGAAAACTATGGAAACCTACGCCTACCGTCCGATTTGGTGCATTTCATGAAAAACGCGGTGACATGATCGTAAATAAGGTGATGCATCACGCGGGAAAATTGATGCATCACGCGGGAAATTTGATGCATTTGTGGTGGTGCAGTGCGGTTTTCACAAGTTTTCAAGTGCATGATGGTTTTCCATTGAACCTCCCTTTATATATATTGTAGGTCCCGAGAGGTTCCCAAAGTATATAGCTTTAAGCTGTAGAGGGGGGGTGAATACAGCAATTTAAAAACTACACACTATTTTCTCAATTTTGTATGTATTATCAACAATTTGTTAATTACAAACAAGCTTGAATGCGGAATAGTTCAAGCTGAGATGACAGATACAACAGTATGTTTACTAGTCTAAGACAAACTCAAACTAGTATACAATGAATACACTCACTAAGAAGCACTCACTGGGTTTTCAATACTTTAAGGGAACAGCTTATGTAAAACAGCTTAGACACACATATACTGAATTACACATCAGACTTGCATGCATGAAAAGCACACTTGCACGTTCACTCTTGGTTTCAGCACTTAGCTTTCTTCACTCTTCTTTCTGTCCTTAGAAGCTTCCTTTTATACTCATTCAGAGGATCTAAGAGAAACATCTTCATTGGACGGAATGAAAAGGAGAAGTCTTGTTGAAAAGACAACATAACCTTTTCTACACTTTTCTGAAAAGCAGACTTGTCTTCACATGTGCAGAACTTTTGTCTTTTTACTTTGTCTACTGTTGCATTGCCTTTAACTAATTTAGGAATGTCAACTTTGCGTCTTTCTTCCTTGTAAAGGTCTATTTTGATATAAGAAAAAGGTCTATCACCCTTTTTCAAATAACCTTTTGTCTTCATGTTACAGAACAGCTTGGGCAGGCTGAGCAGTTCTGTTTTCCACTTTGTCTTCGACTTTATAAACTGATCTTGTAGTAAAAAACAATACATGATGACTTGGAAACATATTCCATAAAGTGTTTAGCCTGTTCACAAATAACAGGTTCTGTTCACAAAGAACAGAACACTTTAAAATTGCCCAAGCTGCTCACCAGTATAGAGCAGCGTAGACAGTTTATGTCCAGCCTGTTCAGCAGACAGAGCAGTGTAACACCCATGATTCTCACACAAATGTCACGTCAATACAATACACAGGTGGCAATAACGCAATCATCTTATAAAGCACATGTCACGGGATTAGCGGAAAATACTGATAATTTAAAACTTTAATACAAAGTTAACACATCGCTGATCAAGTACAGAATACATATAACAACTCTAAAGTCTAGCATCAAAATACAGTCAGCATACACAACTCTAAACTGCCCGATCTCTACTTCGGCTGTTGGGGCTGTGACTGCGATCCCACAGTATGGCTGCCTGAGACACGGAAGACTCGAAAACATAAGCTGGACAGCTCGTGAGTACGCGAGGGTTAGACACTGAAAGTAAGCACATAAAGCATACACAACACATATATCTCGTCACATATATGCAACTCGATGCATAACACATATCTCTGCTCAAAAGGGGACCACGTTCCCCAGCTAACAGGCCGCACACAGCAGCGGTTAGCTACTCAATAGGCACATGAGCGACCTGGCATATCACTGCCGTATATATACAGCCTCATAACTCGTGACTGGTTAGGGACAGTCAGCCTGCGCGATCACGTATCGCGGACACCTGCAACTCAAACATATATAGCACGTATAGGGTAGAATGAATCATACCTGCGCGCTAAGCTCGGTCTCATACACAACATATCACAACACATATACACGACTCATAAAAGTTTACGCGCGCTTTGTAAAAGACTCGAGTACTCACCGATACCCGAAAGCAATCGAAACCCGAACTCTCAATGCGGCTCGGCACGTGATCGGCTAGCACCTGAACACATCACGGGTCTCACATGTTATCACAAACTCGATAGCCACGCAATTTAATCAAACATAACTCAATCCAACACAATTATCACAATTAAACTAATCCCGAAACATATTCCCGAACGGACAATCGATCCCCGAAACCCTTTTTCGGAACTCCTATCGAGACCCAAAATCCCAAATAATTCAATTCAATAATATTTCGAAGGGACTCGACCAAATAACGACTCAAAACTCTCTTTTATTGACCCTATTGAAATTTTCTGCAGATCAGAAAACGCGCCGTGCTTTTCCCATTTGCGCGCCGCGCTTTTGCCAGACAGCAGAATCTTGCCCTTCGAACTCCATAGCCGAACCAGGGGTTTTCAACCCCTCCAAACTCGATTTTCAGCAAGGAAAATACACAAGACTCATATGTAAACACCCCATATACTACAGAAACGATTTCCTCAATATAAAACATGAATAATCAAGAATTTAACCATTATAATCAACCCTTACCTCTTGGAAACCCAACAACACAAGGTGGTGAAGAAGATGATGAAGATGATCAAAGGAAACACCAATTCCAGCACCCTAGCCAAATCAATTTCAGCTTCTTCTAGCTGGAGCTCCACACCCAAAATACACATACACCTTTAGGTTCTTTTTGTCTCAAATGGATAAGGAAGAAGAAGAAAAGGGGGCTCAACACACATATATACGTTTTATCCTTTTTCCGGTTCCGAACCCACTAAATCCGAACCCGATATCACTTTTTCACAAATTATATCATTAGAGCCCAATTAAATCCACGATCTCAAGGAAATAATTAATCCGCTAATTGTTAGCTCGGAGACACGTATCACTCAATTTTGACACGTTAAATTCACGAAACGGAATTTAATTGGACCAACGCAATAATATTAAAATAAATGAGCCAATAAATTAAATCCACGTACCAGGCTCAAATCCGGGATGTTACAAATCCTCTCCTCTTAAAAAGATTCCGTCCCGGAATCTAGCTCGGACTCTGGAATAGCTGCGGATATCGGCTCCTCATCTCTGTCTCGGGCTCCCAGGTGGCACTAGTACCCTTATGATGCCTCCACTGAACAAGTACTAGCGCAATCTCTTTGTTCCGCAATCTCTTCACCTTTCGATCAGTAATCGCCTCAGGTTGCTCAACATACCTCAGATGAGAATCCACGGTGATCTCGGATAACGGCACAAACTGATCATCTTTGGCCAGACACTTTCTCAGGTGGCTCACATGAAATGTATCGTGGACTCCGGCCAACTCGGGAGGCAATCTCAGTCTATAAGCCTGATCTCGAACTCTGGCGATGATCTCGAACGGACCGATGTACCGCGGACTCAGCTTACCTCGATGCCTGAATCTGATAACTCCCTTCCACGGCGACACTTTCAACATCACGCGATCTCCAACACTGAACTCGAGCTCATTCAGACGACGATCGACATAACTCTTTTGCCGGCTCTGCGCCACTCTCATATGCTATCGGATAACTACCACTTTATCGCTCGTCTCCTGTAACAACTCGGGCCCACTGATAGGTCGCTCGCCGACCTCGCCCCAACACACCGGGGTTAGGCACTTACGCCCATACAGTGCCTCGAATGGAGCCATCTTGATGGAGGAATGATAGCTGTTGTTGTACGCAAACTCGGCTAACGGCAAGTGAACGTCCCAACTACCACTGAAATCGATCGCACAAGCTCGGAGCATATCCTCGAGAGTCTGATTCGTCCGCTCTGTCTGCTCGTCTGTCTGAGGTCTGTATGCTGTACTCAACTGAACTCTCGTCCCCAACTCGCGCTGAAAGCTCTGCCAGAACCTCGAAGTAAACCGCGTATCTCTATCGGACGTAATCGACATCGGAACGCCGTGCCTCGAAACTATCTCGCTGATGTATAACCGAGCCAACTGATCCATAGTGATGGTACCCCGAACCGCTAGAAAGTGAGCACTCTTCGTCAAGCGATCCACTATCACCCAGATCATATCATTACCTCGAACGGTGCGCGGAAGCCTGACGATGAAATCCATCGTGATATGATACCACTTCCACTCAGGGATCTCTAAAGGCTGCAAATGCCCGTGAGGCTTCTGATGCTCGGCCTTGACTCGCAGACAAGTCATACACTCCTCGACGTATCGGCCCACGTCTCGTTTCATCCGTGGCCACCAATAGAACTCGCGCAAATCTCTGTACATTTTGGTGCTCCCGGGGTGGATAGATAACTCGAACGGTGCGACTCATCTAAAATCAGCTGCCGCAGATTACCGACTCTTGGAACCCAAACACGATCACGAAACGCCCACAAACCTCTGCTATCTCTGCTCAATGCCTCTAGCTGTCCCGCAAGCCGCTCTCTTTTCACATTCTCCGCCCGTAAACCCTCTAACTGAGCATGCCTCAGACTCTCCACAAGAGTCGATGTAACCTCGAGCCTCGCTGCTCGGGAAACTACCGTCTGGCCACACGCCTTACGGCTCAACGCATCGGCCACCACATTGGCCCTACCAGGATGGTACTGAATCTCGCAGTCATAATCTTTCAATAACTCAAGGCTGCGCCGCTGTCTCATATTCAACTCTTTCTGACTGAACAGATACTGAAGACTCTTGTGATCGGTATAAACCACGAACCGCGAACCGTACAGATAATGACGCCATATCTTCAGAGCGAACACTATCGCATCTAACTCAAGGTCGTGCACGGTATGATTCTCCTCGTAGGTCTTCAGCTGTCGCGACGCATACGCAATTACCTTGCCTCGCTGCATCAGAACACATCCCAACCCGGTACCTGACGCATCACAGTAGACCACGAAATCCTCTGTACCCTCGGGCAATGCTAATACTGGTGCCTGACATAACCGGGATTTCAATTCTCTGAAAGCCGACTCTTGCTCACCAGACCACACGAAAGGAACGGACTGCCGTGTCAATCTCGTCAACGGCCTGGCAATCCTCTAAAAGTCCTGAATGAAGCGGCGATAATACCCGGCTAGGCCTAAAAAGCTACGGATCTCGGGCACAGTCTTCGGCGGCTCCCAACTCATCACTGCCTCTATCTTCGCCGGGTCCACTGAAATACCCTCGGCGCTCACAACATGCCCCAAAAACTGGACCTCGCGCAACCAGAACTCACACTTGGAGAACTTCGCATAAAGTCGCTCCTCTCGCAGCACAGATAAAACCTCTCGCAAGTGCTGCTCGTGGTCCTCGGCACTCCTCGAGTAAATCAGGATGTCGTCGATGAACACTATCACGAACCGATCCAACATAGATCTACACACCCTGTTCATCAGATCCATGAATGTCGCGGGTGCGTTAGTCAGTCCAAAGGGCATGACTAGAAACTCGTAGTGGCCGTATCTCGTCCGAAACGCAGTCTTCGGCACATCCTCATCTCTAACTCTCAGCTGATGATAACCCGATCTCAGATCTATCTTCGAAAAGAAGCTCGAACCCTGTAGCTGATCAAACATTTCGTCGATACGTGGAAGCGGATAACGGTTCTTCACCGTCACTTTATTTAACTCTCGATAATCGATACACATCCGCATAGAACCGTCCTTCTTCTTCACAAACAGCACTGGGGCTCCCCACGGGGACGAACTCGGACGGATGAATCCACGATCAAGCAACTCCTGAAGCTGCGACATCATTTCTCTCATCTCAGTAGGTGCCAGCCTATAAGGCGTCTTCGCAATAGGCACCGCTCTAGGGATAAGGTCAATACGAAACTCAACCTGACGATCTGGCGGTAACCCAGGCAACTCCTCTGGGAATACCTCAGGGAACTCTCGAACTACGGGTATATCCGCTAGGGTCTTATTCTCTAATCTGGCGTCAACAACATAAGCCAGAAAAGTCTCGCACCCTTTCGCAACATATCTCTGAGCTCGAGCCATAGACACAATGCCGATCTCACCTCGACGCCTCTCGCCGTACACTGTCATCGTCTCACTGTCTGAAATGGGTATCCGGATCATCTTCTTCGCACACAGAATATCGGCCTGCCTGGCTGTCATCCAGTCCATACCCACTATCACGTCGAAACTGCTAATCTCTATCGGCAGTAGATCGATCGAAAACCGGTGAGCATCTATCTCAAGGACACAATCTCTGTATACCCGACTCACTAAAGCAGTACTAAAGTCTACTCTCTCAACGACTAACGGCACAGATAAAACAGTAGCAGACACAGAAAAGTAGGCACATAATACAACAGACACATACGAGCGATCTGCTCCAGAATCAAACAATATACGAGCACTAAGCCCGTTCAGAATGTACGTACCAGATACCACATCGGTAGACTCGCGGGCCTCCTCTGCCGTAGCCTGAAATACTCTACCCCTGCCTCTGGGTGCTGACTCACGACGGCTCGAAGATGACGGCTCGGCTCTGGCACCCCTGGTGCTCGCTCCCTGCACTGCTGGCGGCGCATCCGGACAATCCCTCACAATATGACCTGGCCTCCCACAGCGGAAGCACAGGGAATCCCTCGAAGTACAAGTAAAAGATGTATGGCCATACTGACCACAGCGGTAGCAACGGGGCTGCTCTGATGTACAAGGACCAGAATGGCGACGGCGACACCTCGGACAGTCTCTCTCCCCGGCTGAACTATCTGCCCGGCTCCCTGATGGTTGGGACCCCTGCCCCACGCTGCTCTGACTCTGACTCGGAGCACTATATCGGAAAGTCTGCCCCTGACTCTGACTGGCCGTCCCTGATCCCTGATACTGCCCAGACCTCCGGGATCTACGATCTCTGCCTCTGTCTCTGTCTCTGCGAAATCCCGAACCCTGCCCCTGAACCTGCTGCTGCTCAGGCTGTCTCTCTCTCTGAAAATCCTGGGGCTCTCGATAGTAACTCTGGGACTGCTCAGACGTCCCTGTCCTCTGTCTCTGGGATGGAGGCTGACCCCTCTGTCTCTCGATCTCTCTCTCTCTGACACGAGCCAACTCCAAGGCTCTCGCAAACGTCGGGGTGTCGTGAAGCCCAACGAACTCCCGAATATCAGATCTCAACCCATCGATAAAGGCATCAGCCTTACGAATCTCTGTATCCACGTGCTGGGGCGCAAACTGAGCATACTCATTAAATCGGTCTACATACTGCTGGACTGACATGCTGCCCTGCTGAAGATGTAGAAAACGACGCTCCATTTCCCGGCGCTCATCGCGGGGAATATACTGTAACTCAAAGATAGCACGGAATTGATCCCATGTCATAGCATACGCTGCAGCTGTAGTCATGGATGACTCAATGGACTTCCACCACTGTGAAGCCCCTCCCTTTAGCTGATAAGCCGCATAGCCGACCATATCACGAGGATCGACATGGGCAACGCGGAATGCGGCCTCTATCTCTCTCTCCCAAGCCATAGCCGCACCCGGCTCACCACCGCCTCGAAACTGAGGTGGGGCTCCCGCCATAAAGTCCTTAAAGGACCCACCTCGCACAGAAGAAGAAGATGCCCCAACCACTGTCTCAACACTAGTCACTGGCGGCGGATCAGATCTCTGTCGCTGCTGCTCTCTCTCTCTATCCCTCTCTCTATAGAACTCAGTCAACACTGATAACATCTCTGACCGGCGGACATACTCATCTCTCTCTGATCTCTCTGGCCCTGACCCCTCGCCATGATCTGCCATAACTACCTGCACATATCAAAAAGGTAAGATAACAGATCGATCACCCAGCGTTATACAATAAGCTAGGTCAGTTAATTCCGCTAAACTCAGTCTCAGGGAAGAATCCCACAGATCTGAACACGGTAAGAGCACAAGCATCCACTGATACTCAATACTGAAACCTCAAGCTCTGATACCAAGCTGTAACACCCATGATTCTCACATAAATGCCACGTCAATACAATACACAGGTGGCAATAACGCAATCATCTTATAAAGCACATGTCACGGGATTAGCGGAAAATACTGATAATTTAAAACTTTTATACAAAGTTAACACATCGCTGATCAAGTACAGAATACAGATAACAACTCTAAAGTCTAGCATCAAAATACAGTCAGCATACACAACTCTAAACTGCCCGATCTCTACTTCGGCTGTTGCGGCTATGACTGCGATCCCATAGTATGGCTGCCTGAGACACGGAAGACTCGAAAACATAAGCTGGACAGCTCGTGAGTACGCGAGGGTTAGACACTGCAGGTAAGCACATAAAGCATACACAACACATATATCTCGTCACATATATGCAACTCGATGCATAACACATATCTCTGCTCAAAAGGGTACCACGTTCCCCAGCTAACAGGCCGCACACAGCAGCGGTTAGCTACTCAATAGGCACAGGAGCGACCTGGCATATCACTGCCGTATATATACAGCCTCATAATTCGTGACTGGTTAGGGACAGTCAGCCTGCGCGATCACGTATCGCGGACACCTGCAACTCAAACATATATAGCACGTATAGGGTAGAATGAATCATACCTGCGCGCTAAGCTCGGTCTCATACACAACATATCACAACACATATACACGACTCATAAAAGTTTACGCGCGCTTTGTAAAAGACTCGAGTACTCACCGATACCCGAAAGCAATCGAAACCCGAACTCTCAATGCGGCTCGGCACGTGATCGGCTAGCACCTGAACACATCACGGGTCTCACATGTTATCACAAACTCGATAGCCACGCAATTCAATCAAACATAACTCAATCCAACACAATTATCACAATTAAACTAATCCCGAAACATATTCCCGAACGGACAATCGATCCCCGAAACCCTTTTTCAGAACTCCTATCGAGACCCAAAATCCCAAATAATTCAATTCAATAATATTTCGAAGGGACTCGACCAAATAACGACTCAAAACTCTCTTTTATTGACCCTATTGAAATTTTCTGCAGATCAGAAAACGCGCCGCGCTTTTCCCATTTGCGCGCCGCGCTTTTGCCAGACAGCAGAATCTTGCCCTTCGAACTCCATAGCCGAACCAGGGGTTTTCAACCCCTCCAAACTCGATTTTCAGCAAGGAAAATACACAAGACTCATATGTAAACACCCCATATACTACAGAAACGATTTCCTCAATATAAAACATGAATTCATCAAGAATTTAACCATTATAATCAACCCTTACCTCTTGGAAACCCAACAACACAAGGTGGTGAAGAAGATGATGAAGATGATCAAAGGAAACACCAATTCCAGCACCCTAGCCAAATCAATTTCAGCTTCTTCTAGCTGGAGCTCCACACCCAGAATACACATACACCTTTAGGTTCTTTTTGTCTCAAATGGATAAGGAAGAAGAAGAAAAGGGGGCTCAACACACATATATACGTTTTATCCTTTTTCCGGTTCCGAACCCACTAAATCCGAACCCGATATCACTTTTTCACAAATTATATCATTAGAGCCCAATTAAATCCACGATCTCAAGGAAATAATTAATCCGCTAATTGTTAGCTCGGAGACACGTATCACTCAATTTTGACACGTTAAATCGACGAAACGGAATTTAATTGGACCAACGCAATAATATTAAAATAAATGAGCCAATAAATTAAATCCACGTACCAGGCTCAAATCCGGGATGTTACAGCAGCTTGGACAAACTGTCTTAGTTGCAACACATGCAGCATATAGAACAGCTTTAGATTGATATTGCAAATCATTTTCAGGTTTCAATAAGGCATATAACAGGCCTTAAATTCAACCTTCAAATGCATCAACAGATTTGATTATAAATCTCCCCCTCAGATGTAGAACAGGTTTGACTGAGACCTTTTTGTGCCTAACATATATATATAATGGTAAACATATATAGGATATTGGAGGTGGGTTTACAGCTGTTGTTGCATGTTTTGTCATACGACGTACGCTAAATGCATATATATTTTTTTTATCAACATAATAAGTTAGTTTATAAATATGGATAGAGACTAAAACTAATTGTATTGTTGGATCGATTTTTATAAGTTATGAAACCGTCGACTGCTGTCATCTATTATTTAAATTTCATATATCAATCTATCTTCTATATATATCATATCATTTTTTCAACTGTCTTAGAGGGTGTTTGGTTTTAGATTATAAACGTGATTATTAGTTCATTACGTTACAATGACGCAAATAATTGGTTTAAAGTGTTTGGATTGCATACGTTAATAAGTGATTATTTGCGTTTAAAATTAATCCTACCACATCTTTTTTATAAGTTAAAAAATGTAGCTTATTCGCTTAATTAATTAGTGATTATTTGATCATTTTACAACTTAAAATACAAATCTAAACACTTAAAAAACTGATTATTTGATCATTATGATAGTTAACAGCAGAAGTTAAACCAAACACTACAACGCAAATCTAAACACCCTCTTCATTTTTATTTTTTTGTTTGATTTTACTAATATACAACAAGAAAACTGAAGTTATAGGGTTTATGATGAAAAAAACCAACATGTTTTCATATTTTTTGTGTTTTCATTCCTTCATGTTATTTTTTTAAATAAAATTCCTCAAGTTAAAATTTTCTTTTTGGTATGATGAAATTTGGATATTAGAACTCGGTTTTTCAGTTTTTAAAAACCCGATTTACTAATTATAACCGAGTTCTAATATCCAAATTTCACTAAACCAAAAATAATTTTATAACTTGAGGACTTTTATAAAAAATAACATTGAATGACAAAAACGCAAAAACCATGAAAAACATAATGGTTTTTTTTAATAATAAACCCAAAGTTATAACAAATAATAATATTTTCTATTTTTGTTATTTGAAAAAAATTTATATTTGTAAGTTTTAAATTTGAGAATATATACAATTTATATAAATAATTTTACTAAAAAAATATCACATAATACGTAGATTAATAAACGAGTTAACAAATGAACGTTTATCCTGTGACTAGACATGGTATATTTATTATATTCATATATAATTATGTAAAAGTTATGAATATCGTATATACATAATGTATTTTATGTTTATTCGGATTTTCAATTATCATTCAGTCCATCCTGAAATCATAATGAATAAGTTCTGTGTTATTTAGAGGGTGTTTGGATTTGCGTTTGAAAAAATGCTGCAGCGTTTTGAAAACTAATAATCAGATAATAGCTGTAACAAAAAGTGCTGCAGGAAATGTAGTGTTTGGTTTAGCTTCTGCTGTTTGCTATCATAATTATCAAATAATCATTTTTTAAAGTGTTTGGATTTACGTTTTTACTTGTAAAATGACCAAATAATCACTTATGAAGCAAATAAACTACAATTTTTAACTTATGAAAAAGTGTGGTAAGATTAACGCTAAAAGCAAATAATCACTTATTAACGTATGCAATCCAAACTCTTTAAACTAATTATTTGCGTTATTGTAACGTAATAAACTGATAATCTGGTTCATAAAATAAAACCAAACACCCTCTTAATTTAAGTGTGATTTAACGGAATAAAAAGTGATTTTTATTATTTGTGTTTGTTGGACTAATTTTTATTTTCATATATAAAATAACAAGTTGTTATGCATGTGTTTATCAATTGGGTGGTCATTTATTTATTTTTGTTTTTTCAATTTTTACTTCATTCGTTTGACATGACCTATTTTTAATACCAACTAATATCTATTTAAACAATTCTGATAACTTAATACTACTTACTTAATACAAATATTTATGAGTCAATGATATTATATAAATACAGAATATGGTTCACGGTAGAACCACATATCCATCTGTAGAATTGGTAGAATGCTCACCAAGTCTTGGATTAATCTTTTTAAAAAATAAAATTCACAAATTTAAGTTAGAACCTGTTGATCTTGAGATCATGAGCTTCACTTTACGATAACAACAATTTGTCCTAATCGGGTAACAAAATTTTGCTATAGGATATTACACAAGTAAATGTGTTCGTTCCTGATTGATTGATTTTCGTTTGTATGCATAATAAATGTTACATACAATTCGAAGTAAATAAAGATAAGTTAACTACCCAATTAACCATCAAAAAACGGTTAATGATGTTGCCTTAACCAGGGTCGTCCCGTGAATTTTGGAGGCCCTGTACGATAATTACATTGTAGCCTTTTAAAATGCAAAAATTTTTAAATTTTTATAAGAATTATTAGTTATTAGAAGTCTAGCAATTGCTATATACATCAAAAATATTTAAAACAATGATATTAAGACATGTTCATCTAACTTGAACAAAATAATTAATTTCAAAACTATGTTTATTTGAAAGGGCATTGCTATACGCTTATTTTTAATAATCATACATCCTCACACTCACATATTTTTTTGTTAGTGACGTGAGACACAGTAATTAAACTTAATCAGACTTTTGATTTTCACCATTTTTTCCGATCACCGGTCAATGATGAGGCACTATCAAACTTGGGGTCCTGAGCGGTCACACTTATTGCACACCCTCAGGGCCGGCCTTGGCTTTAACAACAACATGAAAGCCGCACAAGATCAGCAACAACGCCACAAGCTTCACGCCATCAAAAATTGTTAAGCTTTCACATGTTAACGAATCAAAGGATAAATTCCTATTTAAAACCACATCTTGAAAATCGTATTTGTTTTGGGACGCTGCCCCGAGACACCGCCATGGGCTCCGCCCCTTAGACCCATTAGGGACACTAACCCTAGAATCCCGCGAGGGGGCGAGACCCCCACTTTAACGCCTGGGTCTTGACTTTGACCAAACTTAGACGATTGTGCATTCCGCACCACCGTATTCGTTATAGTTTCAACCAAAATCACTAAACAGGTCAAGCATTTACACTAAAATAATAACAATTTGTTTTAAGTAAGATTACAAGTCCATTCATTTACATTCACAACACATTCGTACATTCGCGTGTTATTTTAGAGGCCTTACAAAACTCGAAACCTTGTGGATGTTTTTTTAAATAGTCTATAAAAAAACTATCTAACTAACTAACAAGATTTCAGCTAAATTGTCATGTACACAACACATTTATGTCGTACACATTAATTTTATTTAAAATGACAAATTCATCATTAATTTTAAAAATATAAGACAAAAATGATAATAATATTATTAATGATAAAATAGTCATTTAAATTAAGTTGTGTATCAAAAACATGTTGTGTACAAATAATCTCCCGTAATATTTATCATGTACCTTCATTTTCTTAATGGCTTTCATTATTTCTTTTTCTTTTTCACCTTAAAAACCATTATCACATGATCGTGATTGTTATTAGAATCTCTTGTCGAAACCTGCATATTATTAACAAAAATAAATTAAATCGTAAAATCCAAATGAGAAAAGGATCGATTAAACTGATTATTCGTTTTACTTCCAGACCCCGAGTTAAATCTTAAAATCATAAAGTTAAAAATAATAATCATAATTGTAACATTTAACATCAAAACTACTAATTAATGAAAAATAATTAAATGCATTTATTTTTGTTGTGGGCCTCTAATTAGTTTAAATAAAACAAATTGATTGAGTATGCAGTTGACAAATTTGAAAAATTTAGGAATAGTAATTATAAAATTTATTTTTTAAATGATAGTATTTTGCCAAAAGATAGTAGTTTATATTTTAATTAACTGATAAAACATGATAATTTTATCATTTTTACTTAATTTTTTTATCCAAAAATTATCTTTTTCTTATTTTCGACTTTTAGAAAAACAAACATTTATCAAATTTTATAAAAACACCATTTTTATATAGTGAAACTCACAAATTACCGATTTTATAAAATGAAACTTATAAAATATCATTTTTATAATTGTTATTAAACTTTATAACACAAACTCAAACATTATACATTAACTTTAAAAATAATAAAAGAATCAATACAATAAGTTCAAAACGTAAAACTTCTTTTTTTAAATTTACATAATTAGTTATGAACATTTAAAATGAATAATATTCACATAATCCTTAAATAAAATATCGATTAACAATTCACAAGTATCAAAAAAAAAAAAAACTTAAAAAATCATATTCGATTAATCAACTTAAACAAAAAGAACTAAATTATTATAAGTATATATATCTAAATAATTCACATGTGTCCAACATTTAAATTGTTAAACAATCAACAAATCTCAAACGCTTGTAATTTATTTAATATTTTAGTTTTTTTTTTCATTTATGTTGATTGATCGAATATAATTTGTTTAAGTTTTTTTGATACTTGTGAATTGTTTATTGAGATTTTATGTTTGAAGTCAGATTGAGAGCAAAAATAGTTCAATTTTAAGATTTTTTACATAACAATCTGTAAAAAAGTTTGTGCTTAATTTACCAAGCCTCTCTCTACGATGCGAGTGTCTAGACTCCAGAGATTGGACCGAAAACTGATGAACATACCAAATTGATACTATTCTGTTCGATTATCTAATTTGGTTTTTTTATAGTTCTATTATACAGTTCCGGTTTAATTTGGTTTGGTACTTTATAAATTTTTTGTTGAAAAACATTGAGAGACTATCAAAAACTTGACCGATAAAGATTGATTTGGCTATTGGTTAATAATATTTTCTATTTTATGGTTCTGTGCCATCCGATAAGCATTTATTTTTCTTCTAGATATTTGATTGTTGTTTTTCAATAATAATAATAATAATAATAATAATAATAATAATAAATGGTTTAGAAGGTGATTTGTTTTTTCCATGTGAAAATCATAAATGAAACCATCCATTCCAAAACTTTCCACTTAGAAAAGTATTATATGAAAATGACGTCTCATAACTAGTCACAACTTTCTTGTTGCTTTCACTTCAATTTCCTATTTTTTTTCTTCGCATTAATCATAACATTTATAAAACTTACACATTAAATTTACAATATATTATATATTCTCGAGATGCATGGAACGGCTTACCGATAACACTAACGTTCATAACAATGAGGTTTAACCCATTTGATATGAGAGGTGACATGTAAGTGTGAGATCACAGATTCAACTCCCATCGGAGACAAATTGAAATTTATGTGGTGGAATTAAGTTCTAAAGTCCTCACTTAGAGCAAATTAGTAGTTTAAGAATAGGAGTGTGTTAGTTTGTTGTCCAAAAAAATTAACCTTCATAATTTTAGAGTGTGGGGTGTACTTACCCCTCCCAAATCTACCATTTTGGACACCTCAACGCCAAATCAGTTTTTCTCTCTACATCATTTCCATTCTAATTTTTTGGAAATATCCACCATTTCAATCTTTCTATCCCAATACTCATTACACAATTAATTTTATAGAGAGAGAGAGAGAGAGCGAAGAAGCGGGTGTGATCGAGAGGCCGATGAGGGGTGCATTCAGCGGCGTCGTAGGGGAAGGGGATGGTGTTCCTGCCAGCTTTTGCCTAGGTGGCAAAGTCGCTGTGTAAGCGAGGGAGGTATACCCCTCAGCCTTAGGACAAATATTTTCATTTTATTATCAAGTAAGCTACATGTTAAAAGCATATTAAATCTAGAAGATTTGGACTATACAACCTAGAAGGTTTTAGTTTTGTTTCTCTTCTCGTTACTCCGGAACACGACTTAAAAAGTCTTTATCATTGTTTTTATTTTTTATTTTCGTAACTTAAACAGGAAATGTTGATAGAAAAGTTTAGGTATTTGACAATACACATGGAGTATGTGACACATGGTGGCTTTTAGATTTCCTTTATAGTCTTTGTGTTTCATGTGTGTGCCCTTGGCTAACTTTCTTTGCTTAGGATTTCCAAGGTTTGATTAGGGGCCTTTGTTTGTGTGTTTAGATCCCTTTATGTGTATGTACCATCAAAATGGTTACTCATTTTTTCAATTATCAAAATGCGTAAAACTAATGATCACTTTTCAAACGTAAAGCCAACTTCCCTCTTATTATTCGTTTTTAGAAATTCTTTTTCGATAAAACACAATCGTGAATAAAATGAATGTAACTTACAAATATAAACATTTCCAATATTTGCAATGAAACTTGTTTAAATGACCTTAACCAATGTTTACCATATATATATATATATATATATATATATATATATATATATATATATATATATATATATATATATATATATAAAGTAAGAAATGATTTTTCTCAGTGAAAAAAAAAAAGACAAATCCATAAGCATGGAAGACGAAAAAGAAGGAATAAAATAATCAACAAATTATTTAAATATTTTATTGGAAACTATGTATGTATGAATGGACAATGGTCCTCCTTCTAAGTTCTATCCCCTAAATTCTTAATATCTAACTTTTCCCCATATTTGTATGGTTCCATATCCACTGCTTTTTGGATCTTTCTTATCCATCTTCAATTCTTATCTCCAAAAGTCAAATAAAACATACTCCAATTTTGTTTCATTAATTTAATCATTTTAAATTAATATATTTTATACAATGCATATTTTAATTTATTTGCACTTTTATAATCTATCTTTACTGTATAAATCCACGTTTGCATATGAGGTGCTAACATACTTTATATATGGGAAAAAACACCTTCATTATTTAACTCGAATATGTTAATTAGCCGAATATGTTTACTTGTTAATTTAAGTGTTTATTATAAAAAAACCAACATGTTTTAATGTTTTTTGCGTTTTCGTCTCACCATGTTATTTTTTCCATAAAAGTTCTCAAGTTAATTTTTCTTTTTTGATTTAGTGAAATTTGGATATTAGATACCAGTTTTTCAGTTTTTAAAAACCCGGTTCACAAATTATAACCGGGGTCTAATGTCTAAATTTCACTAAACCAAAAAGAAAAAAATAACATGAGGTTTTTTATTGAAAAAAAATAACATGGAGGGACGAAAACGTAAAAAATGTAAAAACATGTTGTTTTTTCATAATAAACCCTTAATTTAACGTACACGATATTAAAAAACAAAACTATATAAAAACAAATAAACACATTAATAGAAACTCTAATTACTAGATAATTTGTCAAATAGACCCAAAATAAAAAAAAAAATAGACATCTTTTTTTTTTTATATAAATGTTTTTTTGTTTATTAATCTTAAATAACCAGGGGTGGATTGCCGGATTCAAATGTTAGATAGAGGTAGTATACTAGTACGTGCAATGGGTTCCCTACTTTCCTCCCAAGCTTTGTTTCACAATGTAAAATGTTTCAAAAAGTTTTGTGTTCAACTGACAAATTTTTGATTGGGCAATTAATTTTTTTTTTTTAAGTGTGCAACTTGACTAGAAAACAAATTATACCTCAGATAAAAAATAAAAGTTAAATACTTAAATCACTATAACTAGATAAGTAATAAACAATAACGAACAAAATCCAACCATATATTTTATTGAACTCAATAAAATATCCAAATCTAATCCTAAACACAATCATATATTAAACCCTACTTAAAACTCAATACTACTTTTAAACCCAAATCAGTGACCTCTCCTTTGTGATTGGCTTTTGTAAAAAATAGATACCCAGAGAGCTAAGTTTAGCGATTGGCCTAATAAAAAGAAAAAAAAGTAATTTTTAACTGATATTATTTAATTAATTACACTTTTTATTTATAATTGTATTATTTGTGCTATTTTAAATCCAAAATACTCATTTATTGGTCCGACCTAAACAATAAAGTTATTTGAAATTTAGAGTTGGAAACGCAAGGAAAAATTATGCAACAGATCTCTTCAAAACCTGAGTCCACTACTGCTTACTTATTTTGAAATGAAATTGTCGAAATTTAAACCCCAAGTAACATCAAATTAATAATATTAAAATGATATTCGAAATAACATATGTGTAATTAATATATCTATAGCTTTTAAATGTATATTAAAACATGTCTTTAATTAGGCTACAAAAATTTATATCTATAGCTTTTAAATGTTATCTCTTTTAAGTAAAAGGAAATTTAGGAGGTGGAGAAAGTAAGTCTTGTAGTAAATAAGTAGTTTAGGAGTAGTAGTAGGATAGTTTCCCGTTAAAAAAAAAGTAAAAAGAAAATATGATCGTAAGAATAGAAGAATAGATATAAAATAGTTAGCATCTTTTCCATTTTCCGAAAGAAATATACAATTTAGCAGCAAGGTTGATGTTTGTTATAAATTGAACATTAGTTATATGGTAGTATTTCCAAAGTCTAGTCTTTCCTTTTTAATTTTCATAGTCACTTTATTCGAGACAAACATTTGAAATATACGAAGAAAGAGGAGGCCTTAGAAAAAATATCGGAGATGGAGGTGCGAAAAAGATCAAAGAAAGAGAGATGGAAGTGGTGATTTACAGTTTTTGAAAATTCTGAATGATCGTAACTTATCCAACATAAACATGAAATCATCATAATTTTGGGAATTTCTTAAAATCATGTTATTTTATTTTTAATCTTAAAATTAAATATATGAATTAAAATTTTCAATATTACCTGAACGACTCTTATGACGCATTGAGGTATTCTTGTGATACATATTGGTTTTCAAGGTTTTCCGATGCATAATAGTTTTTCATTATAAAATTTCAAGTAAAATCAAACGAACTTAAATCAGATAATTGGGTTTGATATGTTTATACATCTTTAATTATTAGTATTTGTAATGATTAAAAAGTGATCAAATATATATATATATATAAATAAATAAAAAGTAATGGTTGGATATATGCACCGCAGAAAACCACGACCAACATTATTAATTCGGTTCCTGATTCCCCCCACCCACCCACCCACCCACTTACTTACAACCCATTGAATTTGGATCTCATTTCTCCATCTTACTCTTATTTTATCACTCCCAAACCCATTTGCTTTTTAATACTCCTTTAACTGTTTACAAGCTTACATTGATGTTAGATTATATATTTAAAAAAATTTGAAGAAACTTGTACAATTTACAGCAAAAGACCACCCGGACCGGTCACGAATCTATAACGCAAAGGTCCAACTTTATTGATGTAATAAAATGAAAGAGTGAGACGGTTATGTATAGAGTCGGATCAGGTTATAACTATTAGTTAATACTTGTTTATTATACTGAAATATGAAACTTCAACCACATTTTAATGTTTTTCCAGTTGTTTACAATGAGTTTTAATACTTTAGAAACAACTATAAACGACTTACACATCTTTTTTAATAAATGACAATAAACTATCTGTCTGGTCCTGTCCGATTCTGGTATGTTTTTATTCGGTCCGGCTTGAATAAAATGAGTTTTTTTTTTTTTCTCATTTCATGGTATTTCTTTTGAATGGCAATCTAACATACTCCTACTCCTAATGCACTCATTTGCCCCAAGTGGAGACTTCAGAAATTACTTTCACCACATAAATTCAAACTTACATCCGACGAGAGTCGAATCCGTGACTTATCACTTGCATACCACCTCTCATACCAGATGGGTTAAACCCAACTGGTATTTCATAGTAATTGTTGATATATAATAAATCATTTTAAAAAATTGCAGGGCATAATTAATAGATTGAAAGAAGGCCCACCAGCTAAAACCTAAAAGGCCATTTCCTTGCAGTTGGGCAACATTCACAGAACCTGAAAAGCAAATGTCAAAAAGTGAAAAAGGAAATAACAAGTTGAACCACATTAATTGCACATACCAATACCATACTCCATTACTCCTCTTCTATTTTAAATGTAGGGGTTACATTTAAATATAACAACACCTGTAATGTATTTGGTTTCTAACATTTTAAATCTATTTATTAATAAAATATTATAACATTTGTAGATTTATCATATTAAAGGATTAGACTTTATTAAAGTACACTTTATTAATTTATTTACTTATTGTCTTGTTTATTACTAAATTGGTTAAGAAAGTATATTATAAGTTGGATAGGATAGGTGGGTGAAAGTATGTAGAAGTAGGGTAAGTTAAGGTATGGTGTGTGAAAATAAGGAGTGTATAAGGCGGGGTTCGTAAATAGGGGTAGGATATCTCATATACATAGATGATTAGGGTGAATATTGGTAGATTCGGGTGGGTTTAAGGGTAAAGTAGGGTAGCATAGATGATTAGGGTGAATATTGGTAGATTCGGGTGGGTTTAAGGGTAAAGTAGGGTAGCATACGATGGGTTGATGTAGGTAAGTTCAAGTGTGGGTGGGGTGGGGTAAGTTCAAGGTGTAGGTGGGGTGGAGTGGGGTGGGTGGGGTTGATTCAGATGAGATATTATGGGTGGATATAACTTGCAAATAGAAATAAAAAAAAATCTAATTTGTAATGTAAATGAAATGAAATTCCCCATTCTTTTTTTTTTTTTTTTCCAAACATGAGAATTGATAGATTTTTAAATGTAAATCCTTCAAATTTTCTGAAATCATGCCATCAAATGTCTGTCTTAGTTACTTAGTACTCACAAATATATACTTGCGATCAATGGAAAACATCATTATGCATAGATGCCAATCTTGATGTAAAATTCAGTCCTTTATGTATATGTGGATAAAAGCAAATTACATTTCGTGTATTGTAAGTTTATAAAATAACATGTGTGAATCATAACTACCTTCATAAAGATATTTTATAGACTTAATTATAAGATATGAAATGTATATGGATATCATATAACATTCATGAATTCGTTAAAGTAAAATGTATGTATGTCGTTGAGGTTGCCTTTTAAAAACTTAGTCAACAAAAACTAGTTATTATTCTATTTCAGTTTTCAAATTATAGTTTTCAGAAGAAAAAAAAAACAAGGGTTTCTATAAAAAGTGAAAACTTTTTAGATGATAAAGTTTTAGTTTTAAGAAAAAATAAGATAAGTGATTATAAAATAAGAAAAATATGATAGGTGATAGAAAAGTAAGAGAGAGAGAAATGGAGTATTATAAAGAAATATAGGATAGGAAATAGAAAAAAAAAAAAGAATCTATGAAAAATGGTATTTTAAAAAGTGAAATAAAAATTTAAGTAATTGTTATTAAGTAAACAAATTTTCATTTTTTCTTAAAGATGAAACGAAAATTTTAAAAAATTTCAGTTGCAACCTAATTCAATCCTTTTTCGAAAGCATGCAAATGGGGGTGCACATGGCTGAGGCAGTAGTGCAACGCCAAGATGACCCATTAAAACCCCAAATAGCAAGCTGTTATTATTTTCCTTTCTTTTTATGATGGGCTTTGGGCCTATCCTTATAATAGTGTTATCAAGCCTATATTGTGTAGTTGATCTTAGCCCAAAAAAAAAAAAAAAAAAAAATCATCTTATGCTTATAATTTAGAGTTGCATAATAATATGCAACCAAATGGCTTGATAACATATGCGTAAAAGTTTTTTAATTTGATATGCTAAGTATAAAGAGTGATCTTTGCATGATACATATGATAAACATTCAATTAATACCTCCATAGATTATTTCATTATTTGTATCGTCAATGCAATGTCACACATACAATCTTTTGAAGCTAATTCTTTAATTCCAAATGTACCTATTTGATTTATATATGTGCATAAGTATGGACCCTTCATTAATACCTTTTAGAGGCTAGAAGACCAACTAGGACGATTGAAAGAACTTTCATTTTGTTCCTTATCCAATTGCATCCGAAAAAAAAAATTCTGAATACCAAAGCTGCCAAAAAATAAAAGGTAAGAAACGTTTCATTGCATATGCATAATGATGAATGATAACTCAAGGGATGATCGAATTGACCAGCGAGCATCTCTATATTGTATATAGAGAACTAATTTCAACATTTTAATACAACCACACTCTAGAATTCAAACATTAAGGTTAAATATAAAATGTATGACATTAACAGTCTCAAGACTTTGCGTTCATGAAAAAGCAAGATTTATGCATTGTGGATTAATACCTACAATGACAATTGAAAAATCAAATCTTAATAACCAGCAATGTACGAAACAAATCTTATTTTTTCTTCATGTCTATAAATTTTAGACATAAAATTTTGTTCAAGCTGACTAGGTAAATTATTGGGTATTAGCAGTTTTGATGCTTCTTTCGTGTCTCTTCTGCTGACTATATTTATAATAACAATGGACCTTTTAATTGCTTGGATGTTCATGGATGGTTAATAAAATATATTGATTTGATGAATTTTTAAACCTAAACTTAACAGGAAAAAAAAAACCCAGGTGAAGTAGTTTGTTTATTTTTTTTTTTGTTTGCTTTTTCTGTTAACCAATTAACCATTGTATAATTAATAAATAATTTCCACGTTTAACTACTTTTTCAATATTAAAAGTCACAAGAAGGAAAATTAGGAGTGAAATTACAAACAAGGATAACACAATGTTAAAAGTTTAGATGATACATTCCATCTATGTATATTAACAAAACAAAATGATTCATGACATGTGTCATTTCTTCTTAGCATTTTAATTTCATTTCCCAAGTATTTCCTTGCAATAACTTTACTTCATATATTAAGAAAAATGAATTATTTCATTTAATTATCTATTCTAATAACTATTTTATTATATTTTTAGCCAAATTATTTACAAAACTCTTTATTTATCTCTTATAATGATTTTTATATCATTTTGTTTTCATATTAATTAAAATTAGTTTATATATAGATCTCTCTCCTTGTAATTCATGTAAATTTTGAAAAACAATATTAACAATTTCATCAATTTAAAATTTCTCTATTTATTAAAAAATAGTTTTAAATTTTTATATTTACCGTATAAAATAACAGCTATTACTTTTTTCGTTAGTTAGAAAAACTATAAAATAAATCACAATTATGTCTTCCAATTTCATTTTTAATTTTTTTTCATATTAATTAAAACTCTAATTAACACATTGACGTCTCTTTATACACCAATCAATTTTATCAAATTATATATTTTTTATTTTTCAAATCATCATACTTTATAAGATAGTATTAATTAACTCATAATCATCTTTTTTGACATGCATTTGATTTTTTTCTATTTCCATGCCAATAAACCTCTCAAATAATATATGAGATATTTGTGTAAAAAATCTTCAAGTTATATCATTTATATGATTAAGACCCCAACCATTTTTCATTACACAAAAAATCTCAAGAGGTAATATCTCACGGGATTGGATAGTATCGGTTGTAACCGATTGAAAGTCACACGTCACCCCTGAAAAAGTAATGCCATTAAAAAACACAGGTTTGAACAAACAAAATCAGCAAGAAATGTGGATTTGAATCATAAAACAATGACAAGTAAGTTTGTTGGAGCAAAATTTCGTCGAAGACGAAGGGTTGGTTAGCAGATTGTAATCGGTTCATCATGTTGCAATTAATTTTTTTGAAAAAAACATCATTTTGATAAGTTTTAGTCAGTGGGTTTTTGTGCAATGAAAAATGGTTTGGGGTTTTAATCGTAAAGATGATCTAACTTAAGGGTTTTTACACAAATTTCACATAATATATTGATTCCGCTATTTATAATTCATTAATCTATATAAATACTTATAAACTAGTAACTAATGTGTTGTTTGATTGCGTAAGAGGTAAGCTGTCTGATGTCTGATTCCACTCCTGATTGAAGAGAGTTGAACCTGATAAGATATTGAGGTCTGATAAGAGAATTCAATAAGGTTTGTTTGTTTCATAAATTTTTTGTTCTATTATTTTATTAATTTTACTTAAATATTATATCCATTCTCAGAGCACTTGTTTTTACCATTAAAATATTAGTAATATATTTTATAAAAATTAAAATTTAATTACATAACAATTCATTTTAATAAGAAATACATAAGCATCCATTACTTTTTGATGCAAATACATCAGTATCCTTTTAAATCATACCAATAACACGAGTTAAGTAACAAAATAGTTACACAATTCAAAATTCAAGTATGAACATTCAAGTAGCACATAGTAATACGATTAACACGATTCAAGTAAGAACATATAATTAACACATATTAACAAAATAGCTATACAATTCAACATACAAGTATGAACAAATCACCTAGTTTTAACATCACTTTAACAAGATTCACTATCAAAAGCCAAAAAATACTTATTTGTTAAAGAATGGAAAATTGATGCATACATCAAATCGAAGCAGGTAATGCCACATATGAATGTATTATAAAAGTGAGGCTGAGATCGAAATATATACTAACAATTTTATGATAAAATGGAATATATCACCAACAAAATGAAAAAAAAAAAAGATGAAAGAAAGTTAGTATAAAGATGAAAGAAAGTTTTTTTGTTCAAATATGTGTTTTTGTTGTTGGAATTTACTTTTTCAACGAAATTCTGGTGGTCACTGATGCCTTGTCGACGGTGACATGTGACTTTCAATCGGTTACAACTGGCAATATCCTAATTCCATCAAATTTTGTCGGTTGAGAGTTTTTATGAAATGAAAAATACTTTGAGGTTTTAGTTACCAAAATGGTCCAAGTTAATGATTTTTTTTATACAAATATTCATATTTTTAACCGGATGGTATCTCATATTATACAAATCATTTGTTAATTTTACATTCATACATCTTACATAAACGGCACTATTACATGGCAACTAAATGGATACAAGCCCACTCAAAAGCCCAATAGATCGTTTCAAACTGTTGCTTTTTGCGTATATAAATGTGATGAGATATGAATTAAATTGGTGTCTAAATTATATTGAAACGTTAACAATGGGTGATAAAATTGTAATTTACGAGGAAAAACTATATATCATTGATAAATAAATATTTAAATTATTAACAGATCGAGGATTGGGATCGTTGAAAGATTTACTCTTACAACGATTATAATTTGTATGTAGATTTAAAAATTTTATTTTATTTTTAAAACTAGTTATTAACCCACTTATTACGTGGATATTTCATAAATAAATGTTTACTAAAAATCTACATAAAACGTTATTACATACAAAAATGTTTATTTTTTCCTAAAAAAATACGAAAATAGTATTATCTTTTGTAATTAAGGATAATTAAAAAATTTCTATTTTCAAATATGTATGAATAGTTATATAGCGTGTCTCATCTTTTCAAAACTTTTTATTTTTAGATTTTTATGTATAAGTAAAAAACTAAAAATTTGTTTTTTTACATATAATACAATTTAAAAAATTTTAAGATTAAAAAAAAAAATTATAAAACAACTTATTTTCAATATTGCATTATTTTTACTTTTTAAATATATAAAAAATGAATAGTTAGATAACATTAGTAGTTAAATCTGAAAGTTATTTAAATCAATTAAAAAAGTTATTTGAAAATAAACTTAGATTAATATTAGAATATTTAAAATATTTTCTTTTTTAACTGTATGTATTAAATATGAAGGTAATTAAATTAGATTCCATAAATATTCTTAATAATTAATTAGTAAAACTAAAAATCTATTATGGAAAAAAGACGGGAAAACAAAAATTTAGAAAGATGAGGTAATGACACGTGGCATGAGAGATTTTCTTTTATTAATATATATTATTAATAACATTTATTAATATTTATAAACATTAGAAATAATAAATTATATTTATATTTTATTTTATTTTAAACATAATAAATGTAATTATCTTTTTTGGTATAACGTGGTGACTTTATAAGACAGCTTCTGTTTTTTTATTATATGTACGTATATATGTATGTAAGTATGTTTATATATGTGTGTGTGTGTAATGTATATGCATGTATGTATGTGTGTATATACACACGCCGTGCGTGTGTGTGTGTATGTGTGTGTGTGTATGTATGTATGTGTGTGTATGTATGTATGTATGTATGTATGGAGTCCAAACTTTAAGTGGAATCCTGGAATCTCACATTGTTTGGTTCAACACACAAAAGGGTAGAGTTGTCAAATGATAATTATCTATTGATTTGGTGTCAATTAAATAAGATATTATTTCTAAAACTCATCATATTATCCATAAATAAAACACACATTATTCTAACAAAATCATCTACAATCTTGGAATTCATAGAAATCGTGATTATCTATTGATAAAAACAATTACGTTCTAAGTTAACAACATATCATTATTTATTTGAACACTAGTTTTTTACCCATGTATTACATGGGATATATTTAAATTAATTGTATTTTAAAAAATTTTAGGTCAACTTAAATACAGATACATAAAATAAGAATGTATTCAATTACTATATATAATGATATTTGAAGACATAATACAGCGTTAAATAAATTAACATTTTAAAAAATTGTAATTATATACAGCTAACCTATATTTTTTTTATGGTTGTGTTATTATCTACTTACAATAAAATTAGATTTTATAAATGTTAATTTATGTTGTTACTTCCATAAATGTTATAAACAATTGATTAATCGTTACATAGCTTAAAAAAATAATTTAATTTAAAAAACCATAAATGAGTTATATACGCCTTGAGAAAAAAAATTATAATCTTAAAATTTTTAAAATAATCATGATGAATTAAATTAAATAATGATTTCTAGTTTTATAATTGACATAAAATACGGATCAATATTGATAAAAACAATCTATGAAATTTAAAATATTTATATAAATTAAAACATGTTATATATAGTTTTAAAAGTTGTAAACTAATAATATTATTATATTTTAGGAATGTATGCATACATTAAATTTTAAAACCATGTCGTACAATAAATAAAAAAATGACTAAGTTTATAAACGTATGCGTATTAACAAATATGATTTAATAAATGTAAAAGCCTAAATTAAATTTTATAAATAATATTATTTGTTAGGATTATTCGTTTATATAATTTAATGATAATTTAATTATGATATTTAATTTACATATAAAATAATCGTTAAGCAAATTATTAATTCAAACTTTTTTTATTTTAAATGTACTAAATTTAGTTAGCTAAATGAATATATTAGGAAATAAATCAAAAATTGAGTTATTTAATTGGCAACCATTTAAATTAATTCCACTAAAATGTTAAATTTGGAAAAAAAAAACGAAAAAAGAAAAATTGATGAAATGATAGAGTGAAATGTGGCATGTGAGTATTTTGCTTTATAAATATATATAGATATAGATGTGCAACATTCATTTGTTTATGTCATGCAGTATTGTAATTGTTAATGAACATGTGCATCATTGGTTTGTTTATATCATGTAGTATTTAATTGAACATGTGCAACATTCGTTTGTTTGTATCAAACATCATTTAATTGAAGTTGTGCAACATTCATTTGTTTATATCATGCAATATTTGTTTGAACATGTGCGTCATTTGTTTGTTATATATCATGCAGTATTGTAATTGTTGATGAACAGGTACAATCCATGGTATCAAGCTCATGTATCATCACTGCAGTTTAATCCATAGTATTTTATTTGTTTATATTAGTGAACCTGTTCATTTGCACATGTTCATTAACAGAACTATGAACAACTTCCCTTAGACTAGTTCGAATTGCAACTCTTTCTGTTGTTATGAAACTTGTTCATTTAAATAATGTGAAGAAATGTTATTTCCTTCAATATATGTGCATTAAAAAAACTATGTACAATTGAACTTCTACTTTTACACTCACCCATTATTATATAAAATCAATTTCCTAATGGATGAATATTTTAAAATCAAATAATTAAATATAGGAAAGAGACTTCAAAAATCAAACTGACCAAGTTCGTGTTGAAGTTTAAATAAAATGAAGAACTTCAAATGGCATCACTTGTTCATATAAAAAGCCCCAAAAACAAAATGAACAAGTTCAAAATGTCAGACAAAGCTCCAAAAATCACAAAAACTGTTTCCAGTACATCTTTATAGAAATGACTATACAATAAAACTAATAGGATCATGATTCTGACTTTAATACTAAAACCCTAACGAAATATGTTTCCAATCCAAATCTTTATAACAAAAAGATAATACAATGATCTCTAGTTGGACAAAACCTCAAATTAAAAGACATAGATAGATAAAAACGACGAGATAAATTTTAATCTAACAAAATTTTAACAAGATCCATATAGTTTGCCTTCAAAAATTGACGAGATAGAGAGAGAGAGAGAGAGAGAGAGTGTGTGTGTGTGTGTGTGTGTGTGTGTCAGATCGAGAAAGAAGGACAGTACGTTGCAGGATCGCGACTTGAGGAAGAAGAATATAGACGGTGATGATTTTGGGGAGAGGAGAGAAAAACGAAGGTGTATTGTTTGGGGAAGGAGATGTTGGCTTTTTTGGTGGGAGTGGGGGGGGGGGGGGGGGGCGGTCTCAACTAAATGAGATAAATCAAGGAATTCTTTTATTTATTGCTGTCAATGAAATAAATATACCACTATTATCCTTGTATCACCAAACACTAGTCAATTTAAGAATATACATATAATTCAAATTTGTCTCATTAAATAATAGGCGAACATGGTGGGGTTTCAGGACTCCAAGGATCTTAAATCTTTATATGTATGTGTGTGTGTGTGTATATATATATATATGTATGTATATATGTATATTATATACCTATGTAATACATAAGTTAAATTAAAAATTATATTTAAAAATATGATTATTCATAAAAAAATAAATTTTATTATAAAATTTTGAGTTTATTATATTCGAGTTAACTAATTATTAGATCAGTTATAAATTAGATGGAGTAATAAATTAGATTTGAATTGAATTCAAAATAAAATGTAATAATCACACATGACAAAAATGGTATTGACACGTGACAAGTTAGAGAAACGTTGGATGAGACAATAATTACTCATTTAGGGGGTGTTTGATAGCCACTTATCAGGCTCTTATCAGAGGTAACCTCTTATTCGGTAAGAGGAAATACTGATAAGTGCGTTTGATATGCAGAAGACATAAGAGTCAAAATTCTCTTATCATGTCTTATCAGGATAAGACTTTGATATGCTACTTATCACCACTTATCACACCAAAAAAAAAAAAATACACGTCTCTCCCACCCCACCCCACCCCACCCATACCTTTACCCCATACCTTACCTCACCCATCCTTCCCCTACACTACCCTATCCTAAACCCCCTACCCCTACCCTACCCCACCCCACCCCACCCTTACCTTTACCCCATACCTTACCTCACTCACCCTACCCCTACCCTACCCTATCCTACCCCACCCCACCCTAAACATACCCTACCCTCAACCACCTAATCTCACCCTACCCTAATACCCTTAACTTACTTATACCACCCCGTCCCCATCTCCACCCTTAACCCTACCCACCCCACTCCCATACTTACCCTATCCCACTCTACCCCACCACTACACTAACCCATCAAACCTACCCACCCCACCTCACCCCTCCTTATCCCACCCCACCCTACCCCTATCTCTTCCCACCCCTACCCCTCAAACCTACCCACCTCACCCCTACCCTACCCCTCAAATCTACCCATCCCCACCCACCTTACCCCTTAACCTACCCACCCTACCCCTACACCATTACCCTACCCTATTTACCCCACCCCACCCTCAACCTACCCCACCCCTACCCTACCTCTTACCATATTTATTATAACGAGAAATATTCCAACACTTTTTGATAAAATTTATTATTTTTCAATAACATATCTATATAACTTATAAACTTAAGTTATTTGAAAGTTAATAAACATAACCTTATAAACATGATTATAACTTATAAACTTTAATTGTTATTTGATTCTTGAAAACATGTTAGTTATATGTTTATTGAATGCATTTATGTTACTTGATTATAACTTATAAACTTGAATTGGTTTCTTACTTAAATCTTGTTAATGTTATTTGAATGATATTAAATGTTTACATAGATCACTTTGATTCAATGATGTTATTCTTACTTGATATTTGACTTTAATCAATGATATCTGTTTGGTTTTGGGAATTAATATGTAAAATTAATAAAAATAACAGAATCAGATTATTTATAAAACAAACAGACTTATTGAATTCTCTTATCAGATCTTAGTATCTTATCAGGACCACCTCTCATCAATCAGAAGTGGAATCAAACATCAGACAATTAACCTCTTATGCAATCAAACAGCACCTTAGTCTTAAGATAATAAATATATATGGGATAATTACAAAAATAGCCAAATCTTAAGGGTTTATTCACTTTTTAGCCACTTTTTATGCATTTTACCAAAATAGCCACAATTTACGTGACCACATTTACGTGATAGCCACAGTTTACGTGACTTGTACTTTTTTTTTTCATTTTTTAATGCATTACGTTACAAAAGTAGCTTGGTCACGTAAATTATTGTACTTTACGTGACCATTTTAAATTTTTTTGTCCCTTCCCAAGAAATAGTTGGTGGGATGTCTTTTCAGTACTTGTACTTTTTTTTCATTTTTTAATGCATTACGTTACAAAAGTAGCTTGGTCACGTAATTTTTTTGTACTTTACGTGACCATTTTAAATTTTTTTTTGTCCCTTCCCAAGAAATAGTTGGTGGGATGTCTTTTCATTACTTGTACTTTTTTTTTCATTTTTTAATGCATTACGTTACAAAAGTAGCTTGGTCACGTAAATTATTGTACTTTACGTGACCATTTTAAATTTTTGCTCCTTCCCAATAAAAAGTAATGATTACTAAAAAAATATTTTTTTAACATTTCATTAGTTACCGTCCCTTATGACAAAATTACCATTTCGTGATTGTCACGAAATAAAGCATTCTCCGGCAATCCTCTTCTCCGGCGAGCCTTTGTTCTCCGGCTTTCTTCTCCGTCTGAAACGCAACCATTCGGCGTCTCAAAACCGTTTTTATCCTCTTCTCCGTCGCTCAAAACCCTGTTTATCATCTTCTTCTCCGGCGAGCCCAAACCCTAACAAACTTCAAACCCAACCATCCAAACCCTAACTAACTTCAAACGCAACCATCAAAACACTAACCGAAAGGAGGAAAGGACGCAGACTATCGAAGGAGAAAAGAACGCAGAGGGAAGAAAAAGGTAAAATTTCTTACACCAAACACATTTGAAGTTCTTAAATTTCTTACACCAAAGAACGCCGGTGCTGCTTGCTTCGCCGGTACGATCTGCTTCGCCGGTGATGGTTCGTCTGCTTCTCGGTGGAGTAAAAGAGAAAAGAAGGGTTTATCTAAGAAGAAGGTAAATTTTTGGGTAGGTGAAATATTAAATAGTGAATTTACATTGAAAAGACATCCCACCAACTATTTCTTGGGAAGGAGCAAAAATTTAAAATGGTCACGTAAAGTACAATAATTTACGTGACCAAGCTACTTTTGTAACGTAATGCATTAAAAAATGAAAAAAAAAGTACAAGTCACGTAAACTATGGCTATCACGTAAATGTGGTCACGTAAATTGTGGCTATTTTGGTAAAATGCATAAAAAGTGGCTAAAAAGTGAATAAATCCTTGAGATTTGGCTATTTTTGTAATTATCCCAATATATATTATTAAAAATCATGTAATTAATTAGTATTTATAATAGTATTAAATAATAAGAAACGTTGATAACAATCATAACATAAGTACATAACGTATTAACGTAAGAAAAAACACGTTCTTTTGTCTCATACGCGCTGTCTGATTTCAAACAAAATTCTTTTCTTTTCCAGAAAGAACATGATTTGATTTAACGCCTCTGGATGCCACCATCTGTCTGTCTCGCTAACATGCGCACTATGCCCCATTCACACCACTTTATTTATTTATTTTTTTAAATTATAATATAATTTAATATATATACATTTTTCAATCTTTGACAACGGTCAACACGCGAAAGTAATACACTCATCACCCCTACAAAACTTACCACTTTCCATTTCATTTTCCCCTCACAATTAACCCAACAAATGAAGTCTTCTCTCTTCTTCTTCCTACTCCTCCTCCTCCCCGCCGTCGTATACTCCATCGGCGTCAACTACGGCACCCTAGGCGACAACCTCCCTCCACCCTCTCAAGTAGCTCAGTTCCTCAAATCACGCACACTCATCGACCGCGTTAAAATCTTCGATGTCAATCCCGATATCATCAAAGCCTTCGCAAACACCGGAATCCTACTTACCGTCACCGTCCCAAACGGCGACATCCCTTCACTCACCAACCCACGTAACGCTATCCGATGGGTTGATGCACACATCAAGCCCTTTTACCCCGCTACTAAGTTCCATTACATCTGTGTCGGCACCGAGGTCCTCCACTGGGGCCCACAGAACCTCGTTGACAACCTCGTACCGGCGATGAAGGTGCTTCATGCGGCGCTGGTGAAAGCTGGGATTAATGATGTGAAGATTTCGAGTCCACATTCGCTTGGAATCTTGCTGGAATCTAACCCACCGAGTAACGCCTCGTTTAGACCCGGATGGGATGTGGGTAATCTCGCCCCGATGCTTCAGTTTTTGAGGAAAACTAAATCCGGGTTTATGGTTAACCCATATACGTATTTCGGTTACTCTCCGGCCAATGCTAACTTCTGTCTCTTCAAACCCAACCCCGGATTGTTCGATAAAGCCACCGGAAAAAGGTATTATAACTTTATAAGGCTTACAGCTAGATATAACTTTTATTTTTATTTTAAGGTTAATTGCAAGAAATAACAACCTAGTTTGCTAAAGTTCACATTGACATAGCAAAAACTGAAACTTGATTGTAATAATTAACACATATGTTACAATCGTGAAAAAAAAAAAAGTTATATTGTTGAAGAATTTTAAAGTTGACCGTTTTTATTGTGAATTTTAACAAAGTAGATTGTCAATATTTGTTCAAATGGAAAGGTATACGAACCAGTTGGATCAACTGTTGGACGCGGTGTACGTTTCAATGAAGAAACTAGGTTACCCAGACGTGGACATTATTGTGGCGGAGACAGGGTGGCCGTCGGGTGGAGACCCGCAAAACAAGCACGCAAATCCTGAGAATGCGGCGGCGTATAATGGTGGATTGATTAAAAAAGTTGATTCCGGCGTCGGAACGCCATTGATGCCGGGAAGGAAGTTTGAGACTTACATATTTTCTCTATTCAACGAGAATCTGAAAGGACCATCACTGGATGAGAAGAATTTCGGACTTTTCCGGCCGGATTTCACGCAGGTTTATAACATCGGGATCTTGCGTGGCTCATCATCACAGGTAATCTATTCCTTTACCAAATTGAAGTCCAAATTTTCGTCTGATTTGATTTTTCATCGGAGTTGGACGTGGCACATAGGAAGCGAATCCTTCCTATTCCTTCGATGAGTTGATAACGACGTCGTATTAGGTGGGTGGTCTTTTGATATAGTTTTGGACAAAACCAATAATGTGACGTCTATTTTGACTTTTACAGGTCAAAATTAATCAAATTTTAGTAATTATGGTTATTCATAATTTTTAAGATTATTATGAAAAATCAAGTTTTTTTTTTTTTTTACGTTTTAGTCACTTGATGTTATTTTTTCTATTTAAACAATCAAGTTATTTTTTTTTTGGTTTAGTGAAATTTGGACGTTAGACCCCGGTTATAATCTGTGAACCGAGTTTTTTAAAAACTGAAAAACTGGTTCTAATGTTCAAATTTCACTAAACTAAAAGCAAAAAAATTAAGTTCAACTTTTATGGAAAAAAATAACATGACGAACTAAAACGCAAAAAAACATGAAAACATGTTGGTTTTTCCGTAATAAACCCACAATTTTAACATTAGAACCCCTCAATTTTAGCGACAGCTCCCTTCTATCATCAGGCCTGGTGATGAGGGTGGGCAAAATGGGCCTCTGCCCAGGGCCACAAAAAAAAAAAATTTAGGGTATGTTTATGTGTAATGTTTGTAATGCCAAAGTCCAATAAGTCACGACACAAATCTAAAGCCCAATAAGTCACCATCAGGTGGTATCTTTTCATTCTTTCAACATTTTCCTAATCGTTTTATAAATTTTTATGTCTTCTTGGATGAGAAAGCATGAGTCTGGGTATAAAAAACGTAAAAAGAAAAAACGAATTGAAGAGTTTGTTAAGTCTCAAAAAGTTGGGCTCTAAGTATTTTAAAAATAAGACTAATGTTGATGATGCTAATACTAATTTTAAGTTTATAGGGCCTCTTTTATAGTTATTGCACAGGGCCTTCGAAATCTATGAGACGGCCCTGTCTATCATGTTTCGTTGCTATAATATATGGTCATAATTTATACAAATATCGTAAATTGAGAACCGGCCTACCGGAAAAAAAATGAGAAAACTAATACCAGAATGGGACCGATAGCACCGGTTCGTTGGTTTTTAGTCCAATCTCGAGTTCTGGACGCACCTAGAAAGAATGCGAACTGGGTCATGCATGTTTGCAATGCTCCCTTGTTCTAATGTTCGCTTTTCTGGGCAAATGTGCTCTTGCTCAGGCTCTGGCTCCGGCTTTGGCTCCAGGTCAAGCTCAGGCTCAGGCGCTGTCACCAATGCTTGCTCCGATCAATGCACCAGCGTCTTCCATTCATCCCTCGGCTAACACCAGCGGTCGTGCTTCATCTCCAACCTCCGCCTGCTCGAATGTGGTTTTCACCATCGAGTCTGCATCCGTTATTGCCCTTCTCATGGCTTTAAGCTTATAGATTTCAATTCCTTATAAATAGATACATAAAGTTATTACTTTTGATTGTAAATACTGGAAATAAGAAGTGTACCAAACACTAATATCAAGATTAAGCACAATTTTATTATTTATCATGCATAAGGTTATGTACCTTAGGCAGAAACTATTGTATCAAGGGGGGCAATCTTGACCCAATGGGCCGAACAGTTGAATAAAACTAACATAGAACATGACTTTTTTTTTTAAATGAAAATTTATAAAACTGACGTATTAAAATAATTGTTTCTTGAAAAAAATTTTAAAATCATGTAAATCTTATGACTTTTGGTTGTCAACCCATTTGACCTGTTTGCTTGAATGAATTGTTAAATATTGCTGCTGATATTTTTGATGTGGGTTACTACTTGTAGCAGCAACCAACAGGTCCATCACCAAAACCCGCATTGCCGGTTCAGGGCAAGAAGTGGTGTGTGGCTAAACCAGATGCAACCAATGCCCAACTCCAATCCAACATAGACTATGTCTGCAGCAATGGGGCCGATTGCAGCCCGATCCAGGCTGGTGGGGCTTGTTTCGAGCCCAACAACGTGCGAGCCCATGCAACGTTCGTCATGAATGCTTTCTATCAGACCAATGGCCGTAATGACTTTAACTGTGATTTCGCTCGCACGGGGCTAATCACATTCACTGATCCAAGTAAGTTTTGAAAGCCTTTCCCTATTTAGCTAACGAGCTGGAATTATTTTTTCAAATTAATTTGTAGCCATAAGCATTTATTTTACCAAATTCTTCTAGTCTGATGACAAAATGATATATAAAGTTACAAAATAATGCATGTATTCGTAGATGGTAATAAAATGAAAAAGTTACAAATTTGTTTACACAAGGCATTAGCACTACTTATGTTTACGGTTTACCCATCCAAAAAAAATGTGATTGTTCTTCTTTATGGCTTGGTAATTATAAACATGTGGATTAGGCTATTGGGCTGACCTGAAACTGTGAGTCAAGTGGGTTGGGTTATAGGTTGGGCTGTTTAGATTTCTAATATTTGCAACATAACATAACCCCTTATAGACCTCTTTTGGATCAATTGGGTTTACTTAATGGGGCTCTTTAAGAAGCCCATAACAGGTATTTGTAATTAACTGGATTTTTTTTTGGTTAGGCAATGGCTCGTGTAAGTATCGATCTTGAGGTCGAGACCAGACCAAGACCGATGAAGCAAGGTGATGCAAGATGTTATTGGTTGATGTTGAGTTATGATTGATTATTCTTTTGTTGTAACATTTATTTATGATTTATGTATTGAACTTATGATTGTAACATTTGCCAATATTGTTATTGTAATTACGATGACAGAATTTTCTCTAGCATGACAAAAGAGTTAAAGAACGTTACTATTTCAAATACCATTACAAACGTCGACTACAATTTTATGAATTTTGGTAAAAACATAAAATAAAGGGTAAATTACAACTTTCGTCCCTGTGGTTATAGTGAAATTACGGATAAGGTTCTTCTATAAAAGAAATTACAGATTCAATGTCTGTGGTTAACATTTTGTTACGGGTTTGGTCCTTTGACCGGTCATTATTTTTTAAATGACCATTTTACCCTTGATATAAGTATAAAAACAGGTAATAAACTTTCTTTTTCATAAAATAAAATAATAAAAATCCAAAACCTAAATTGTTTTTCATTTTAATTAGTAAAATAGGATTTCTAAAAAATCAAAATCTCTCTCTCTCTCTCTCTCTCTCTCTCTCTAAAAGCAAATGAGTGACGATGTGTCGAAAAAGATTTGAGCATTGAAATTCTCAAGGCTTGAAGTTGTACATGAATCTTGAGTCATTTGGGATTGAATCACATGTAATATTGAAGCTAAAATCAACCAGAATTGAAGGTATGAAAGTATTTTAATGGTGGGTGTTTTCTTCTTCATCTCTCTCTCTCTCTCTCTCTCTCTCTCCCTCTCTCTCTCTCTCTCTCTCTCTCTCTTTAAAATTCAAGATTTCTAACCAAATCGGAAAGCGAATGTTGACGAGACGCTAATGAGAATGAGCATGCAAACACCCAAATCCTCCGTAAAATCGTCATCTTCCACCGTGGAAGACGACAGCTTCTGCTTAACCCGTTGCCGGAGAGACGCCAACTGCAAGTGTGAAATCTGCCTCGACAGCTTCAACGCAACCCTTGATTTATACGCCCAAAGAAGCTCCCTCACTAAGCTTTCTTCTTCAAAACCATCTCCTCCTCAAACCCCTCTTTCCTTCCATCCTTCGACCACCTCCACTCCTAATTCTGACACTTCTCGTCTCCTGCTGTCTCCGCCCCTCAATTCATCCCTCAGGACTGATCTTCGCCACAAGATCAACAGGAACAAGATACGATTTCAATATGGTTTAATGGCGATCAAATGTATTCTGATTATTCTGTGTTTGATTTTGGTAGGGAATTTAGGATGTGCCGAAGGGAGGTATCAGAGAGAAGAGAGAGAGAGAGAAAAAAAAAAGAAAAAAAACCTTTGTTAATAGTTAAATAAAAAAGCTTTTGAGTTTTTTTATTCTTTTTACTAAAAAGAAAGTTCATTACCTGTTTTTATAATTATATCAAGGGTAAAATGGTCATTTAAAAAATAATGACCGGTCAAAGGATCAAAACCGTAACAAAATGTTAACCACAGACATTGAATTTGTAATTTCTTCTATAGAAGGACCTTATCCGTAATTTCACTATAACCACAGGGACGAAATTTGTAATTTACCCTAAAATAAAATTATGAACTTGGAGCACCGTGGCCTAATTTTATGTTTTGTCACAAAAAAAAGAAAGCATTTGGGGATCTTCTACAGACGGGGGTTATTTATAAATGAAGATATAATTTGCAATTAATAATATACAGGTTTGCTAAAAGGGAGCATTGAACTTTCAATTAGTTCTCCTTTCAAGGCCATGAACATTCAATAGTTTTTACAATCCAATGCTCATTTACCCCATTAAATTTATAGAGAGAAAGAAGGAAGAGGTAGAGGGAGAGAGGAAAGCCGAGCGGGGAATAAAACCCGTTGCGGAGAAAAATCAACGGGGCCGCCAGTGGGGGAGGGGAGGGGGCGGTGTTCCCGCCGGGGTGGCTGAGGTGGCCAAGACGCCTACACCATGTCCCCAGCAACTCATGTGTACCTTTCGCTCTTATAGAGTTCAATGGATTGACATATCAGCATTCCACTATCTATCAACCTACGATTAAACATTTACAGAGTTTAATGAAATGGGATTATGACCAAAGGATTTGATCACGTATTGGTCACGTAACAAAATAAAATCTTTTAATATTTTTGAAATGTAACAAAATAGTGCATTTTTAGTTAAAATATAAAATACATTTAAATCAAATACTAACCAATAAACTCATATCACTTAAAAATTAAATTTTAAGTTAAAAAAAAGCCTAAGATATAAAGTTATCTAAACAAACATGAGTTGTATGACATTTTTATTTTGTTTGCAACTAAGGTGGCGTTTGAATTGCATGATTTTAAAACGATGGATTTTAAAATAATAGGATTTTGAAATTTTTAAGGGAATGGATTATAAAATGTGGAGAAGTGGGGAATATGAAATCCTAAATGGGCTAAATCCTTTTTCTTAATTTTTTATTCAAACATGACAATGAAGTATTTCTAAATTCAAATCCTAAAAGAGTTGTTTAAATCCTTCAAACCAAACGGCACCTAAGAGTTTTCTAAAATACAAATTTCACATTTATACTTATTTCAGACTATTTGAATTCAAATATACTGGTTTTATCCTCTAAATTAAGAGCCTGAAGTCAAATTATGAAATTTTAATTTCAAATCTAAGATCACCTCTTACTTTCAGACATGATTTTTTAGATCTTATACATTTAAACTTTTGAAAAACAAATAACATTTGAGTTTTATAAATTGCATCTTAAATAATATTCCTTTAGTTTTCAAAGGAGAAAACAAAATTGAATCATATCCTTTGTAACTTTTTTTATTTCAACAAATTACATTAATTTAATCAAACAAAATTAAGAAAATTTATAATCAACATAAAACTCATCATATTATGTGATTATTGATAATGAATAATAGCTGGTTTTTTAAATGATTCGTTTAAATGTTATTTATACTATCATATAATTGGCCTATACTATTACCTATATCTCAAAAGAGAGACTTGAATTCACAACCATTTGTTCGAGATGACACATTGATAGTTTGATACCGCTAAGCCAAACATATATCTACTTCTTTCATTGAAATTGTTTTGTAAATGTTTGTTTACCTTTAATCGTAATTATCAAGAAACTCATTTCTTTAAAATTCCATCAGAATGTAAACAAACAACAACAATAACATTGTATTATTTTATTTTAAAATATAATATAGTTTATCTTTATACTTTGTTTAAAAATCTTGTTATATATTTATATATTAATAACCGATATAATATAAGGCTTTTTACTTTTTATATATTAATTGAAGTTTATGTAGATAGTTTAAGACTTTTTATAGGTTTAGATTTAGAATAACTAATATATTAACAAATGTGAAACAGATAATAATAACAAATAACAATAGTGGATAATAATGAATGCATTTATCTTTTATTTTATTTTAAAAATAATAAAATGTATTTATATTTTTAGTGAAACGTGATGATGTCACGTGACATCTAGCTATTTAACATTTATTATATTAGATAATGGTGTATAGAACTAATTATGTTTTAATATTTATAATTTTAAAAGACAGTGATTAATATTTATCTTTTATTTATTTAAAAAATAATTCATGATTATCTTTTATGACAAACATGTGAAGGTGACATGTGACAATATATGACTTATCTTTTTTGATAAAACATAGTGATGTCATGTGACGTTTATATTTTTTTCATTTATTATATTAGCCAGTGGTGGATAGAATTAAGGGTTAATATTGAAAAAACCCTACAGACTTTCTTGTAATTATCGATTAAGTCACTGAACTTTTTTTATGAGTATTTAAGTCCCTAAACAAAGTTTGTCTTATTCAAAACTATATATTTTTAACCTTCTACCTGTTTAACAGGTAAAACAATTAGACTCTCGAATAGTTTATTATTAAAAAAACCAACTTTCTTTTTCAATTTTCACGATTAAGTCACTAGACTTTCTTTTTTTCTTGTTTAGGTCACTGTAGCGTTTACCGGTTAGTGACCTGCTAAACAGGTCAAATATATAGTTTCGAATAAGACAAAAATTGTCTAAGGACTAAAACAATTGGAAAAAAAATACAGTGACTTAATCGATAAATTTATTAAAGTTCGTAGGATTTTTCAGTATTAACCCTAGAATTAATTGTATTTTGATATTTATAAATTTTAAAAAATAATGGGTAGTATTTGTCTTTTCTTTTATCTGGAATAAATAATTTGTAATTATCTTATTATATTAGATAACTAGTCTATGACCCATGTATTACATGGAACATGTTTAGTAATTACTTGTTGTTAAAAAACTAATATTATGAATATTATGATTTAATAACAAAACACTAATATTCAACAGATATTAAAAATAAAAATTAAATTTAGAATATGAAATTATATTTGTTATATTCAAATTATAGATTAATTCAATATGACTTAAATTTATAATGTTTTAAAAAGAGTTTAATTAACCTTTAAAAATTAAATAACAAAAATTAAATTAAATAATTTTTATTACCAAAATAAAAAATTAACTAAATTAATTAAAATTACACATGTCATAAGCATGACATGTCAATTGACATTCTAATTAAATGACAAGTGACAAACTATTTATTTATTTATTAGAATAGAATTATATATATATAAAATAGATAGAATACTTAAAAAGTAAAGACACATTTATATAGAATTTTTTAGGTCAAGCGATACAAGAATTTTTTTTTCTGAATTATATATATTGTCAAAAACATTTTGATTCTTGGTTTTATATACGAAACCAATCTTTATTTTCAAAAACACAATTTGTCCTTGTTTTGAATGAATTACTAATAAAACGAAATTGATCTTTGAGTTTTTTTTATGGGACCCATATATATTTTACTTGTCTAGGAACTCACGTATTATGTGAATAATTTTTAATATACAATTGGTTAGATAAAACGTATGTAAACTTAAAACTAAATCATATAATGTTAATTCTTATAAACAAAACGAAACTATAATTATTTGTCATATATATTATTTATCTATCTTTTTAAATATTAATGAACAATAGTTATTTTTTTAACATCCTTTTAAAAAAAATTTATGCCTGAATTTATATATATTTAATCGATATAATTTGAAATTTTAATTTTACGTAAAATATAATGTTTTATAAGTATTTTATAATAATTAGATTTAACTAAGATTGAAAAAAAAATCATTTCAATATATTTCTAGAAAAACATCTAAGTTACTAATATCATTCTTTTTTTAAGCATGGTTATATAAGTTAAATAAATCAATTGCATATTTAAGTAGTAGAGTTAATTAAGGAAAAAAAGGAGGGAAAAATTTGTTTTGGTGTAAGGAGAGAGTGCCATGTGGCACAAATTGTTTTCCTTTATTAATAGATAGTTTATTAACCCGTGTAACACACGGATAAATCTAATAATTCTTAAAACTATATAAATAATAACATTAAAAATTAATTTAAAATATTTATAAATATATAAAAATAATTTTTAAATTTTAGTTTAATGAAATTTTAGTTGGTTAATAGTTAAAGTAGATTTTGATAGTCCTGGATTGAATTAGATTAGATATGATATTATTAATAATTATAGAAAATGACATGAAAATTTGTAAAAATGACAAGTGACAAATTAAATAAGAAAATGACAAACGTCAAATAAAAGGAGGAGATGACAAATGTCAATTTTGTTACTCTTTTTGTAACAACCTAGTTTTAACCAAACTGTTAATTTCTGTGTTTGACTTAAATAATGTAATTTTAATTACATTATTTTTATTGTAATTTAATTAAATATTGAAATTGTTTAATTAAGTTAAATATTATAAATTATAGCAACCTATTTGATACGAGTTATAATTGTGACACACAAATAAAATATTAGAACACGAACTGTTATGTAATTTATTTAAAAAGAAATGAGAAATATATAATTAAGTTAAATTATAAATTATATTAAATTATAAAGTCTAAATATTAAAAGAGAAAGATAAACAAAGTTCAGTACCCAAAATGATAAAGTGCAGTATATAAACCCAATTATTAGTCATTTAACAAACAATTAAAGAAATTTCACACTCTCTCTCTTCTTTCTCTCTATCTACTGATCGGCTCCCATCTTCTTTTTCATCTTCAACCTTCATCTAAGCTCATCAAAGTTGCAACAAGAAATTGAGATTTCAAGCCAAAATTATCAACAAATAATCATCAAGTAACAACGATCCATCAAGAATCGAAGGTAATATTATGTTTAAAGTTGTTCTTGAATTCAAAATGTAATATACGGTTTATGAGATTTTCATGAAACACGATGTTAGCTTCAAATCATCAAATACCTTTAAATATGATGTTTTGGTCGCTGAAATTGAAAAGGAAACGAACCGTAGTGTGTATTTTGTGTGTGTGTCGGGTATATGTGACTGCATGAAAAATAATACCGAAACAATGGAGGGTTTTGGCAGTAGTGAAACCCATACCCAAAAGCTACCGAAACCAAGTAAATTGCAGAAATATATCGTCACCAATTGAGGAATACCGAGACCCATGATACTGAAACCCCTAAGGTTTCGGTAATGTACCGAAACCCACACAAATATACCGAAACTTTTATAGATACCGAAACTAATATATACCGAGACCCTATGAAACTATCGAAACCCAAGTGACGAAACCGAAGAATACCGAAACCCTTGAAAGGTTTCGGTATTATACCGAAACCCACCCCGGTCATGAAACAAACTACCGAAACCATATATATATGCCGAAACCTCTTGAAGCACAGAGACATACCGAAACTATCCATGGTTTCGGTAACACTTGAAAATATCGAAACTATTTTTGGGTTTCGGGTCTTTTGGGTTTTCTTTTCGTAAGCATGCATACATAGTTACGTTTTAGTATGTGTGTGTATGTGCAGGTGTGTGAGTGTGAAGACCAAAGCAGAAAGCATTTATATATATATTCAAATGTGTGTGTGTGTTTTCCATGTAATGAAACAAAGTGCATGTGTGTATGTGATATATGTATAAATATACATATCTCGTGTGTGTGTATATATATAAGACATACATACATATATATATATATATATATATATATATATATATATATATATATATAGAATATGGTTCGTGTGAGTACCTTAAAAATGCAGAGTACCGTGAGTACCTGTGAACACACGGGTTTAAGATGTGAACATGCTTCGAAAAAAAGTTTTTTTTTTAAATTTTTTTTCATATTCATTTAGATGCAAATAATATAAGCATATTTGTAAAAGAATTACACGCATTCACACTTCGTAGCCTCTTAAAAGTCATGTGAACGTGGAAAAATTCATGTGAACATGCTTAGCTGTGAACATACGTTCACAACAGTGCAGTTCATGTGAACTTGCACGTTTCACATAGTTATAGTGTGTGTTTATGTGCGGTTTTTTGCAAGTAGTCTTATATTATTAATTTAAACATGATTATGAAAAAAAAATTTCAAAAAAAATAATTTTAAGCGAGGTACCTCCGGTACTCCGCAAAACTAGTGGTACTCATTTGAACCCAAATCTATATATATATATATATATATATATATATATATATATATATATATATATATATATATATATATATATATATATATATATATATATATATATATATATATATATATATATATATATATAATTGTCAAATAAATAGAAATTCATATATTTTGAAATATATAGAAATGCATCAAAATTGAAAGCATATGAACATATAAAAGTGATCATTTTTATAAAATAAATGTCAAAACACACTTATAAATTGATACAAAGTACAAAATCTATAAACTTTTAGTTTAAATATTAAAAACAGATATTATGATATAAACATGACAAAAGTCACACATGTCCATGAAAATGGACATAAAAGTTTATAAGTTATCAGAATCAGATCAATTAAAGTTAAAAGCTAACGTTCTTGCAAATGATAAATTCTGGACAGGTTCAGTTAAGAGGGTGTTTGGATTTGCGTTTGAAAAAGTGCTGTAGCGTTTTGGAAACTAATAATCAGATAATTGCTGTAACAAAAAGTGCTGCAGGAAATGTAGTGTTTGGTTTAGCTTCTGCTGTTTGATATCATAATTATCAAATAATCAGTTTTTAAAGTGTTTGGATTTGCGTTTTTTACTTGTAAAATGACCAAATAATCACTTATTAAGCAAATAAGCTATAATTTTTAACTTATGAAAAAGTGTGGTATGACAAACGCTAAACGCAAATAATCACTTATTAACGTATGCAATCCAAACACTTTAAATCAATTATTTGCGTTATTGTAACGTGATAAGATAATAATCATGTTTATAACGCAAAACCAAACACCCTCTAAATTCTGAACATAGATTTAAAGAATTAAAGAGATTGACAGGGGGTCAAAGACTTGAAAAGAAAAGCCAGAGCTCTGATTAGAGATAAAATCCTGAGATAACTCAGGTAGCAGATTTTTATATCTGTTTGACAAAGACCAGATCTGTGAGTTATAGATATTCAGATTGAACATGCATAAATTCTGATTGAGATATATTGTTGATGTAGATTTATTGACATTCATTTATCAGCTGAATTGAGACCTGTGTACACCATGGTTGGGTGTTGCCCAGTGGATCATGATAGCTATTTGATTATCATTTCATACTGCATTTAAGACTTCTTCAGATATTGCTTATGATTCATTGCTATCATAACTTCTGTGACTTAAGCTTTCATTATTTGATCAGACACTTGAAAGATTTATTCAGCTTGACTAGCCTTGATGGTCTATTGTTCTAGACCTGGCTTTTTCACCGGTTCTTATGAACTTGGTAATGACCTCCGATGTTCCGCCATATTGACTTACTGGTAGCAAGCCCAGTATGTGGCTGATCCCCACGATTAAAGCGTGAGTGTGGCCTGAACATCATCCAATTCTATGATTCTATATCTCAATCATGAAGGCTGTAGCGGCAGCCAAGACATATCACGCTAAATTAATGACCCGCTTGACACGAATGTTGATATTGAAAATCTATAAACTCACTAAGCATTGCTTACAGTTGCTGCATTATAATTTTACAGGTAAAAACAAAGGAAAGTCACCTGCAGGACCTAGTACTTAGGTCATTCAAGATCCAAGTTTTGAAGCTTTCTTAGACCACTACTCAACAAACTTTCTGGTACTGATTGGGAGACAGCAAATGTGGTGGTTCTGGGTAGACTTGATGTGATGTATGATGTTATGACTAGATTAGATGTTACCCTTTTATAACTTTATTTTAAAATATGTAACTTAAATCCTAATCTGTAATGTACATGTAATTTTATTATTCCGCAATTTAATTACCCTATCTTAGTATGATTGATATTGTATTGTATGAATTGGGACCTAGACTCTGAGGACTGCCCCGTAAGGGAAGGTCTTCACACTTTTAATAGTGTTTATAGATATAGATGGTGGATTAAATTAATTTTTTTTAATATTTGTAGATTTTGATAATAATTATTAGTATTTATCTTTTATATTAGGGTTTATTATTAAAAAAACTAACATGTTTTTACGTTTTCGTCCCTCCATATTATTTTTTTCCATAAAAAACCTTAAGTTATTTTTTTCTTTTTGGTTTAGTGAAATTTGGACATTAGACCCCGGTTATAATTTGTGAACCGGGTTTTAAAAAACTGAAAAACCAGGTTTTAATGTCCAATTTTCACTAAACCAAAAATAAAAGAATAACTTAAGAACTTTTATGGAAAAAAATAACATGGAGGGACGAAAACGCAAAAAACGTGAAAACATGTTGATCTTTTCATAATAAACCCTTTATATTATTTTAAAAAATTTACTTTTAATTATCTTTTATGGCTGAAATGTATTGGTGAAATGTATCAAGTAGTGTTTTTTTTTATATATTATATAAATAGATAGATGATACTCTGTGAGTAACTGAATAATCATTATAAACGAGGTATTGACACCCGCACGTTGTTGCGGGGTCTAAAATATTAATTATAAAAATAAATAAATAAAAATACTTTTCAAACAATTTAAACAAAAAGTGAAATTGGAAAGCTGATATTTCAAAAAGCAAGACAAATGATACAATTAGTTGTTTCTTATGATTGACTCTCTAGATTTTGCAATGCTAAAATTACAAACAATGTCATATTCAATCATATCAGAACCAGAATTAACTACTTAAATATTCATAATCATAATATGAAAATTTGACATTGATTAGATTTAATCGTCAATTTAATTTGTTGCTTTTACGATCAAATCAAAAAAAATATAACGGTAATGTCTCTAATACATCGATTAGGGTTTGTCAACGTTATAATAATAATTTCAATGTTATACATGATCATATTTAATAAAAAAAATGTAAATATTAAATAGTTACATTTTTAATTATAAAAAAATTACATTAGAATTTGTATCGTGCATTTGAATAATAAAGTCTTTTTTCATACAATTAAACATATCATAGTATTTTCAAAAGACAACTCCAAAAATAAGTATAATTAAAATCATAAATTTAAGTGTGTAAGAAAAATAGTTGTAGTAATAAATGTTAAAAGAGTACTAAATGAAAATTTATTAAAATAAAATAGCTAAATAAAATATAACACTAAGATAATGGTGTGTTGTGAAAAATTTAAATTTAAAATTAACAAAAAAAAAAAGGAAAAACGTGGTTGGTTGATCCCAACCGTTACAAATTTTTTTGATTTGGTTGGAAAACCAACAAATTAAATTAACGATTCAATGTCAAAATTTCATGAATATTTAATTAGTTAATTATGGTTCTGATCCGATTTAATAAGACATTGTTTATAATTTTAGCATTGCAAAATCTAGAAAACGAATCATATGACAATATCATTTGTCTTGTTTTTTGAAATATCAGCTTTCCAATTGCAATCTTTGTTTGAATTGTTTGAACGTTCAATGTTATAAATGATCATATTTACTAAAAAATTTCAATGCTAAATAGTTCCATTTTAATTATAAAACAATTGCATTAGAATTTTGTATCGTGCATTTGAATTAATAAAGTCTTTTTCATACAATTAAACATAACATAATAGTTTCAAATGAGAACTCCAAACATAAGTACAATTAAAATCATAAATTTAAGTGCGCAAAAAAATGTTGTAATAATAAATGTTAAAAGAGCACTAAACGAAAATTTATTAATAAAAGGGTTAAATAAAAGATAACACTAAGATAATGATGTGTTATGAAAATTTTAAATATTAAAAAAAATGTGGTTGGTTGATCCTATTTGATAAATGTATATATACAAATTGTTGAATACCGGCGCGTTACTGCGGAATCTAAAATACTAATTACAAAAATAAATATAAAAAAATAATAGAATAAATATTTTTCAAACAATTCAAATAACGAAATCCAAATAAATCAGAATCGAAGAGTGAAACTGGAAAGCTGATATAGTAATATATATATTCAATAGGGGTGAGCTCGGTACCGTACCGAACCGAACCGGTACCGATACCGAAAATACCGAAACCGAATTATTAGTTTTGGAAGAACCGAATACCGAACCGTATAATTTTATATGGTGCCGGTTCGGTCCCGAATACCGAATTTTAGCTAATTACCGAACCGAATACCGAACCGAAAGTACCGAATACCGAATTTTAGCTAATTTAAAAACCGAATACCGAACCGAATATATTAATTCGGTACCGGTCGGTACCGGTACCGGTTCAGGTTCGGGAAATGGTACCCATCGCTCACCCCTAATATTCAATAAGCAAGCCAAATGATACTATTAGTTAATTTCTGTAATTGGTTTGCTAGATTTTGCAATGCTAAACCTACAAAGCATGCCTTATTAAATCGGGTCGGAACCAGAATTGAATAATTAAATATTTATAATCATATTTCGAAATTCTGACATTGATTAAGTTTAATCGCCAATTTTATTTGTTGGTTTTACGACCAAATCAATAAAGTTATAATGGTAATGTTTCCAACACATCGATTAGGACTTACCAACGTTATAATAATAATGTTCAATGTTAAACATGATCATATTTAATACAAAATCTGAATGTCAGTTAGTTACATTTTAATTATAAATCAATTTCATTAGAATCATGTATTCTGTATTTGAATAATAAAGTCTTTTTTATGTAATTAAACAAAACATAATAGTTTAAAAAGATAACTTCAAACATATGCATAAATAAAATTATAATTTTAAATGTGTAAGAAAATTTTGTAATAATAAATGTTAAAAGATGACTAAACAAAAAATTATTAAATAATGGAATTAAACAAAATATAACACAAAGAAAATGATGTAATATGAAAAGTTTAAAATTTAAAAAAAAAGAAAAAAATAATAGTTTTAAAAGATAACTTTAAACATATGTGTAAATAAAATCATAATTTTAAATGTGTAAGAAAATTTTGTAATGATAAATGTTAAGAGGATTAAACAAAAATTTATTAATATAAAGACATTAAATAAAAGATATCACAAAGATAAGAATGTATTATAAAAAGTTTAAAATTAAAAGGAAAAAACAATGAATCATGATCGGTCATGTTTCAACAAAATCTGAATATTAATTCGTTATATTTTAATTATAAAACATTTTCATTAGAATTTTATATTGTGCATTTTAATACTAAATTTCATTATTCATATTTTATGTGCTGGGACATAAATATTCTACCTATTATGATATGAATCGCCAAAGTCTTCCTACTTCTCAATTGTTCCAATTTCATACAATTAAACATAACATAATAGTTTCAAATGAATAACTTCAACATATGTATAATTAAAATCATAAATTTAAATGTGTAATAAAATATTGTAATAATAAATGTTAAAAGAGGAGTAAAAAAAGTATATTAAAATAAAGGCGTTAATTAAAAGATAACATAAAGATAAGGGTGTGTTATGAAAATTTTAAAAGTAAAAAAAAAAATTAAAATCTTAAAATTAAAAAAAACCGAAATAAAAAAAAGAATAAAAAAATATGAAAACTTTTTAAATTAAAAATAAAAACCAAAACAAAAAAAAAAGAATTAGGAAAAGTTTAAATTAAAAAAACACCCATCAACCAATGATGGTTGGCCAAGTGGGAGGCTTCCATTGGTTTAGGAGATATGGAAAATGTATGTATATATAATAGAGCAAAAACTTATACAAGTCAATTGTAAATGGATAGGTTTGATTTTGTGAATGAATAATCCAAACAAACACGAGGAGAGGACCTATCTTTTTTCGGTCTACTTTGCTTTCAACTGCAACAAAAGAAAACTGGAACATGAAATCTGCCCAATTATCTTTATGTGGACCCAGCCCAAATATTTGGGCCCATATCTGATGTATCTACTCAAGAGCATGCGAATGTCTTTTTCCTTTAAAATTTTTATTCAAAAAAATAAAAGAAAAACTTTATTTCCAACACTCAATTGGCTTCTCTCATACCAAAAGGCCACTGTCCTAATTTTTTCTTTTAAAATATAAAACAGTGATTTAAAATATATTTGTAAGCATTGTTTGTTTACTTATTATATATTCATTGAATTATCAAAATTATCTTTGGATATAAAATAAATTCTTATTATTATTTTATTTGAACACAAAGAAACAACCACTTTTTAGGCGGTGTTTGGTTTTACGTTTAAAAAACTGCTGTAACGTTTTGAAAATTAATAATATGATTACAGCTGTAACAAAAATGTTGCTAGAAGTTTAATGTATTGATTAGCTTATGTTGTTGACTATCGCAAATTCGCAATTATCAAATTATCAATTTTAAAGTGTTTGACTTTACATTTTAAATTTGTAAAGTGACCAAAATTGACATTTGTATATAACTATAAATGTTTTTAACTTAATATGTATTATAGCTTATAATATAGTATTCTTATTTATGAATTCTATGTCAATAAATACTTTATTAATATTTTAGTTATAGTTCCATTAAAAGTTTATTTTTTTAATATGATAGTTTATAGATTATGTTTTAAATCAATAAAAATACAATTTTAAAAACAACTTAGAAGAAATGTGTGTGTGTATTACGTTTTTTATTACTATAATATATTAAATGATCTCCAAATAAAAAATTGCTTCTGACTTCCATAATAATATAATAGAATATTATTACAAATATTAAAATCATAAATATAATAAAATATATGGCTAGAGGATGATAGAAGATTGAAGGTGTTAATTAATTTTTCTTTCTCCACCAATTCTATTTTAAAACATTAGAAATACTCATCATTTTCAACTTCCTATCCCAATACCCATTAACCCAATTAATTTTTAGAGAGAGAAAGAGAAAATAGCAAGGGAGAGAGAGAAGCCATGAGAGGTTGCAGCCTACGGGGCCGCTGGAGGGAGCTGCTGGGCGGGGCCGCGTGAGCGGGGCGGTATTCCCGTCAGGAAGTTGCCAAATGGTAAGTCGATGGGCCTGCGACTTCTAAATACCGATTGCTCTAATAGCGGTAGAGCAACAACTCCAATTTAAAGCGTTTCAAAAATGGTGGTTGAAATAATCTCTACCGCAAATAATAGATTGTTTCCTATATATATCCAAACATTTTTGTTTTTTGTTTTATTATGTTACAAAAACGTAATAATCTAATAATAATAATTATTGTAATATCGAAACAAACTTCAATTATGTCTTTAAATGCAATAATAAGAAAAAAAGTTGATTTAAGTTTCCACCAAAGCTTGCTTACTTGTTTGCTGCAAATGTGAGGGAGGGTTTTTTTTATTTCTTACATAATACAATTACCATTGTAAATACTAAATACTCATGCATTTCTGATGTGTCTTAGACAGCGTTTGGTTCACGGAATGTAATTCGAATAAATTAAAATTAGAATTAGAATTTTAGTTATTACTATAGTTAATGGTGATGGTAGAAGATAGTTTTTATTACTAGTTATGGATGTAGGTTGGAATCTAATTCATGTGTGGGTTGTAATTTGATTCATGTATGAGTTTTAAGGAATATTAAATTCTTACAAATAAAGAAATATTATGCAAAATACATAAAATATAACATTTGTCTTAGTTATCAAAAATTCTAAATAAGCTAAATTCCAATACCATTAAATTCCATTCCAAGAACCAAACGTCACCTTAGGTTTTTAACTAAGTCTCAATGTTATTAAAGGCCTGCGCCTCTGCGACTAAGTCCCTCAGGCCAGGCCATTTCAGGCTTGGCGCCTTTAAGATGTTCAGGAGCGCCTTTTACGACTAGTCCTAGGCGAGTTAGACGAGAGTCAAGGGCCTTGTTTCATAAACAACTATTAGGATTTTAAGATATAAAACATAGTTTGCATGGTCAATTATACCCCCGAAAAACATCAAGCGTTGCCTATTAGAAGGTTGACTTTGGCCTTCTGGTTTGCCTTACGCAATCTTTTGGAACATTTTACTTTGTTTGCCACTACTAATAATTACGGATTGAGGTAGTGTATTTGATATTATATCTATAATTCTACACACTATGCTTTTATTTTGTCTTTATGGTAACATTGTCATGTAAAATATTTTCTAAATTTGAGTTGGTTCACTTCGCTCGGGCCCTCGCCTTTTTGCGCCTCTCGACTTAGTCCCTAATCAAGGCATGTCGCCTCGAGTGCGACTTTCGCTTTTAATAACATTGATAAGTCTGTAGCTTTAAAAGGTCATATATATCAAATTTTATTTTTAACAATAAATATTAATTTGATTAGGGAAAAGTAACTTTGCATAAGTAATGAAGGGGTAGTAATAAAATTCTTAATTTATGGTAGCAATGCTTTTTACTATTTTTCACTGGTTCTTACTTCTTACATATATGGATTATTTGATCATCTTTTCTAGAAAGACATTAACTTGACATCTATTGAAGTTTCAATTATTATCAGGGCTTGCCCTGGTGGCCACCACCAAAGGTGGGGAGGCTTGCCTCTAGGAGAGGTCACGGGTTCAATCCCTGACATTGGTGAATCTAATCTAACTTTGGGTGTAATACTAACAACTAACTAGCATTTCAAAAAAAAAAGTTTATTAAAGTACATTTAAATGTAAATAATAATAATAATTATTGTTATTAATGAACATTAATTTATATTCAACCAACCTAAATGACCAAAAATGGAGGCTACAAAGAATGGTCCACAATCTCCCATTGGGTATGTGTTATGCCACAAATGGTAGAAAGGTAGGGACTTTGGCCACTATTTATATATTACCATCTCTTTAAAAACATTGCATGTTGTGTCCTTTTGCAACTTCTTGTTTTTGTCTATTTATTAGGTTCACTTTCTGTTAAACTATTTTTTCATTTTATTATATATATATATATATATATATATATATATATATATATATATATATATATATATATATATATATATATATATATATATTGAACAGAAAATGTTAGTAGTTAGCGATTAACACCATTGTTAGACATCTTGAGGGTGAACACCAAACCCCACACCTTCACCTAAGAAGAAACGTCATTGGTAAGGTTTGAACTCGAGACCTCAACCAAGGGGAATCACTCCCACCTTTGATGATGACAACTTGATCTATGTCAAGTGGTTTATTATAATAATACACTAGTTTATTACTCGCGTATTATGCAGATATATTTTTAATACATATAAAATATAATAAATTAAAAGGTAAATATATAAATATTATTTTTTAAACAAAATTATATAAGAATGATATTATTATTTATTATGACCGATTAATATATATTTCTAAATATACGAATATTAATTATTTTCTTATATATTTTTAAAATTTTATTATATTAATTAATAAGTTAGTAGAATATTAGATTTTGTTTGATTTGATTTGATTTGAATTTGAAAGTAGATTATATTAGATTTGGATATATACAGAATTTAATTTTCTTTATTATTTTTAAAACATATAAATGCCACGTGTCAATTCGTTGTGATGACACGTGACTTCACAAGAATTGACTATAGTTACTCTTTTATTAGTATTTATAGATATAGATTTGATACTAACATTGGTTATAGTTTGTGTGGTCCTCACAATTTGAAATATAGTTGTACAAGTCTAAAGTACTTAATTATTCATACTAATTGCTAGTTTGCTACCAACAAGAATGTGACTCTATATCAATAATATTCCTTGGCTTGTTTATTATACATAAATTAGGTGTTTGTTAGCTAAGAAAATAACATAATTATTAACCTGTTATTATACATACCATATTTGTAATGTATTAATAAGTTCACCATCATATGGATAATAAATTTGCATTTATATGACTTCACTTTTGGAAGATTAATAAAATAATTGGATTTTGGATATATTTATGAATAACTGTTAAATTAATAGTGTTATTATCATAAATACTAGTTTATTACCCGCGTATTACGCGGATATTTTTAATATATATAAAATATAACAAATAAAAAAATAAAGATGTAAATATTATTTTTTAAACAAAAGTATATAAGATGATATTATTATATCATTATGACCTATTAATTTTGTATATTTCTAAATATATATATGAAGAGTATTTTTTGTTATATATTTTTTTAAACTTTTATTATATTATCTTATATTTAATAAGTTAGTACATTATTAGATTTTGTTTGATTTGATTTGATTTGAATTTAAAAGTGGATTATATTAGATTTGGATAAATTTGATTTAAATTTCTTTATTATTTTTAAAATTTATAAATGCCACGTGTCGATTCATGGTGACGACACGTGGCTTCACAAAAAATGAGTATAGTTACTCTTTTAATAGTATAGATAGATTCAAAGAACTACTCTATACACGTCTAGCCTTTTCATTTTGTTGATCATATATATTTTTTAATGTGAGAGTGCAAATAAATTTAAGAGATAATTGTGCAAAAAACCACAACTTATCAGTTTTGTGAGATTAAAACCACAAATCATTTTTCGTTGCATAGAAAAGCCCGAACTAACTAAAAATCAGTAAATCAATGTTTTATGAATGGATAATCGGTTGTAACCAGTTATTAATCCTACGTGGACCGGTAAATAACCTACGTGGAATATATTTTAATTGTTCAAATCGGTTGTCAAGTATTACACATCATTTAAACCCCCGTTAATAATTTTTAGTTTTAATTTTATAAAGGAGATTATATCATCAACGGAGTTTAAATGATGTGTAATATTTTGCATCCAGTTTCAACAATTAAAATTTTTCCACGTAGGATTAATAACCGGTTTCAACCGGTTAGCCATTGATAAAACATTGATTTACTGATTTTTAGTTGGTTCGAGATTTTCTATGTAACGAAAATTGGTTTAGGGTTTTAATCACAAAAAAACTGACAAGTTGAGGGGTTTTAACGCAGTTATCCCTAAATTTAATTATTAGATTTTATGTTATTAATTAAAAAAATATATAAATGAGATTATAATTAGTAAAGATTAATGAAAAAGGAGTGCAAGTAAACAAGGCTGCTATTAAATAAATATATGCAATTCTGCAACCAATAGAGCTGTAGAGCTTTTGACCGGTAAGTCGGTAACATCACAAAAAGCTTTCCATTGGGTTTCTTATCGTCATAAATCATAATCACACACCACCCCTCTCACAATCAATCACCGCCGCCCACCGCCGCGACCGCCATGGATGACAAAAACAAAAAGAAGAAACAAAAACAAAAGCACCCCAACTCAGATTTCTCTTTCAAACCCACCTCTCATGTAAAAGGCCTCCGTTTCGGCGGCCAATTCATCGTCAAATCCTTCACCGTCCGCCGTGCAAAACCCCTCGAACTCCACCGCCTCCTCTCCTTTCCACCACTCACAACCCCCACATTCCTGTCCACCACCGCTTTCCTCCCCACAAACTTCACCATTTTAGCTCACCATGCCTGGCACACGCTCACCCTCGGCCTCGGCACCAAGAAATCCAAGGTCGTTTTGTTCGTATTCGAATCGGAAAACATGAAGGTGGCGGTTGACAGGGTTTGGCCGGCGGAGATACCGTTAGGGGAAGTGAACCGGAAGATGATCAGGGGTCTGGCCGGTTGTGAAATGGCCCGGTTTAAGTTCAGGAAAGGGTGTGTGACTTTTTATGTTTATGCAGTGAGAAAAATGGGGAATAAAGGGTTTTCATGTGGTGATGATCTGAGGGTAATATTGGAAATTGTTGTGGGTTTGAATGATTTCTTGGATCATACTGCAATGCTTGCCATGCCTAAACAGAGAAGCATTCTTGGTGGTGGCTTTGCTCCCCCTGTTGCCTTGGCTCGTTAAAATTACTAATTTACCCTTGTCTTCTTCATTTTTTTCATCAATATTCGTTTTTAATTTTAAATTGTTGTCACTTTGTCACTGAATATATATTTTCTTCATCTTTGTGGTTATTTGTTTTTATTTATTTTATTTTATTTTTTTATTTTTGTGAAAGAATAGATCATGTCTTTTTTGCGTTAGGAGGTTGTCATTTTTTTACTATTCAAGTTATTGTACTCTCAAAATTAATCCTAGTGAATTTAACTAGCATGAATATCGTCATTTTATGCTTTTTATGTCATTTCTTTTTATAATTATACATATTCAAAGTGAATATTACAAAGCAACAAAGTAACGTGACACAAATATAAAAAAATGCACAATGAAAATTACGATAGTCTTGGAAAACAAACGTCAATTGAGTCTGAGGAGACTCACTTGTAACTAGGGCTGCAAATGAGTTGAGTAAAGCTCAAGCATGACACGGCTCGAGCTTTGCTCAATTCATTTTGGGTAGGTTCGAGCTCGACTCGATAGCTCGACAAGCTTATAAAATTTAGACTCAAGCTCGACTCGAGAAGTACTCGAATTAGGCTTGAGCTCGGCTTGAAAAGCTCGATTCTTTAAATAATCTTTGAGTTCGTTTTTTGGTATATATCTCCAGCTCGAACGCCGTAAAATTTCAGATCGATACTTGAAAAACTCGAATTATTAAAAAAAAAAAGCTTGACTCGATATGTATACATATAAGGGTTAATGCTCAAATTACTTGATAAGTTTGACATAGTATGTTTATATATAAAAGGCTCGAAACGCTCGATAAAAACTCGAGCCAAGTCATTTGAAGCTCGAGCTCGAGTTTTGGGCTCGGGCTTGAGATCAAACTCGATAAAAGCTTGCCTTGCTTAAACCGAGCTTATGCTGCTCGATAAAAGCTTGACTCATTTGCAGCCCTACTTGTAACCTCATGTCAAAGTGGAAAGCTGGACACACCTATAATTACATGCAAACCCTTCGAGTATACCTTTGTAAACTACGATTACTGATTATAAGAACTGACAATTTCAGTCAATTCAAGTAAATGTCGACTACCAAAAGACAAAAACTCAACATAATTTTGAATTTTTTTTTTCAAAAAACAATGTAATACATCGTTTTTCTAGAATTTAACAATTAAAAAAATTAAGTTTTAACTTATTTTACTACAGGTCATTTTAATCATACTGCTTGTTTAGTTTATTGGGTCAAAATTACCATCTACAATTCTATACTGATTGTACACAATGTGATAGGTATAGTCATTCAAAACTGGTATTTGAACAACTAAAAGTGTTATAAATTATATCTGGTTGGATAATTTAAATAAATGTCCCAACTCAACATTGGGTTGATTAAATATTTGTAATGTTTATTGTGCTTATTAGTTCATAAAAAAAGATTTTAAATTATAAAATTGTCAATAAAATATTGCAATTAACTTGAATCATAAAAATGATCAATAATGAAGGTTTTATAGTTTTCCATTTTTTATGTACCAATTAAATCATCTTAATTATCATTACCTAAAAAATTGTAAACCAATTCCATTTCATTGTCAACAATTTACATATCAAACATCTCATAAATTTAATTATTTACTTCTTGTCATTGAAATTAAAAGTTTTAGTCAAATGATAAAAAAAACTTGTAATTTACGTGATTTCATTTTTTCATATGAAAATAACTTGTAAATATAAACAATTTTATTCCATTTGATTTCTTAGTACCAAACGTTGTCTACAGGGTTGTCTGTTTAATAAGTTATTCAAAGGTAAAATGATCTCTTAATAATTTCATTAAGAGGTAAACAAAACAAGGTCTAATAGTAACTTGATAATTAAAATGAAACATAATTATTAGTATATATATTATGCTAATCCAGCAGATTATTTAACACTATAAGTGCGCATGTTTTTTTCCCCTTTATTCCAAACAGAATATTCAAAAAGAAGTGAAGTTGAGGATTTTTTAAGTCTAGAATATAATTATGCTGAAGTTAATGAATCTTTTGAAATCACGAAAAATAGAAATAAGAAATAAGAAATAAGGGTTGTCACATTTGTTTTTTTAATTTGGATAACGTATACTTTTTTACAATTAGAAAATTTTACTAATAAAACACATCAAGTAAGGTAATAGATTACCTCATCAGGTAACTTGTAATCTTTAAAATTTATCACGCCAGGTTATCTAATCGTGTCACACGTCAAAAAGTTTTGCTAACTGGATGAAAAAAACCATTATTAAAAGTGACTTTAATTTACTCTCCTAAAAGGGAGGTGTGTGAGAATGCGAATTTGAAAGAAAACCACGAAATTGGTGAAGAAATAATGGTACGATGGTTATTAATATCCGATCCTAGTTTTACTTAAATTAAAATTCTAAAAGCTATAGATAAATTAAATTTGTTAAATAAAATGTAAACATACGTGTTAACTATCTAATTTCTGCATAACAATTTATATATTTTTTGAGTTCTATACTCTAAAATACATATTTAATGACGTAATTAAATTATCAAAATTATTAAGAGATGCATTGAATTATCGTTATTTTGTTCGGATTTTAATTAACTTTTTAAGTATTCATGAATATGATATAAAATTAATCTTTTAATATAGATTCCAGCACATATAAGAAAAACAATGTTATTTAGTAGTATCTTAAGATCTTGATCTTACATTTCTACTTGCAAATACAAATTTTTTTATGCAATATCTCAATATTGACAACATTGAATAAGATTTTATGTAAAATCTTACACTTGGATTCTTTGGATCATGAAGATTTGTTAAATGATGATTTGTTTCCAGATATTCAACAACTAGGATTAATGCGGATTTCTAGTAGGTGTGAAACATGAAGAATTGAGATAGAGATGTTTGGGTTCGTAATCCATGACGTGTAATCGATTTGTAATTTTGTCAATGTAACTTGTTCTTGAGCTTCGTCTTGAAACTTCTTGTTCGATGTTAATGGTATTTTTCCTTTAAAAAATTATTCAGAAAGTTATTTAATAGCTTATTTGAAAAGAAACCAAGTAAAAGTGATCGATGACTTTTATGTAAATACTTGATGTAAATATCATTATTTGCATATATTGACACTTATGTATTGATTACACGTTTTTTCAAAACATTTAAAATATTATGTTCATTTATGTTATTTGTTTATCTTAATATTAATTTTTACCAATCTGTTTTTTTTTTTTTTTTTTAAATTTTAGAAGTACATATTTTTAACTTAATGTTGCCGTTCAAGAAAAAATGTAAATATTTTACTTTTATTAATTTTGAAAATAATGTTTATGTTAAGGTACATAAAAAGTTAAAAATAAAAAGAAACACAATCATTATTTTGGAACAATATTTCCTAAATGCTAAAGCCCACCACCTACTCTTTATGCTTCACATACACATGATAATGGAACATCTTTCTCACCCTTTTCAACAAAAAATTAAATGCAACTTTTTTAGTGAAAAAAAAAGGTAGTCCAATTCTAAATGGTCCCACCGATTGGTCCAGGTTCGAACGAAGTAAATCACGTAACTCATAGTTAAATGAAATGTACGAAGTTTGAATCTCAAACATTCACTGTAAATTAGACCCCGGTTATAATTTGTGAACCGGGTTTTAAAAACTTGAAAAACCGGAAATCAATGTCTAAATTTCACTAAACCAATAAGAAAAGAATAACTTGAGGTTTTTTATGTAGAAAAATAACATGGAGGGACGAAAACGCAAAAAACGTGAAAACATGTTGGTTTTTTTCATAATAAACCCTTAAAAAATATCTAAAACTATCATGTTCATAAGTTAGAGTTGTTTTATAAAAAAAATTTATACTTGTTAAAGAAAAGTGTTTGGTAATATAATTACCAAAAATAGTCAGGTTTCCCTTTGCAAATAAAATTTTTAAGAGACCCAATGTTGTCTTTCTTTTTGTTTTCTAGTCGAGACGATATAGGTCCGATCTCATGAATGTGCTCATATTTTTTCATCGCTTAGTCGTGTCACTTTCATTGATTTATTTTAATTCCTTTCTAGGCTTACAAGTGACTTTCATTTGTTTTTTGTAAACGAGTGAAAAGTTGACATGAATCAAATATACTTAAAATTTAATATGGCATATATGATTATTGCTAAAGTCTTGTATCATTTGTACACATAATTATCATATTTTGGGCATTAGTTTATCATTATTTTGTAGTTTAAATGTTAACTAATCAACAATCTATTTTTATTTTTTTTTATAATATCTTATCAACAGACTTGAGTTTTTATCATCAATTTTTAATGGCTAGTGTCACTGATTTTATTATACAATACGTATACTTAATTATCATTGAAGTGAAGTTATAAAACAACCAATTAAGAAAGCAAATGCTCAATCTTTTTGAAATGTTCAAATTTTTTATTAGCATTGAATAATAAATTGCTACTTTAATTAGTTTAATATAAAAGTTTTGATAATAGTATGTACTAGTTTATTACCCGTGTATAACATGAGATACCTAAATAACTGGGGTTTTTTAAATTGGGAGAATTTCATATATGTCCCTCTAAAACTGCATAATATCATATATACCCAAGCGAAAAAAAGAATTTCATATATATCCTTTTAAAACTTCATAATATCATATTTACCCAATTTAAAACTTTAATATCATATATACCATTTCAAACTTTTTAATATATCAAATATATCTAAATTAATTATTTATTCTTTTTTATTACTTTAAAACTCATAATAAATATTCATTAATAAAGAATGACCAATCTACCCTTTTTATTTCTTAAACTTCATAATATCATATTTATCTAATTGAAAACTTTAATATCATATATACCCTTTTAAACTTTTAAATATATCAAATATATCCAAACTATTTATTTATGATCTTTTATTACTTTAAGATATCAAATCTTTTATTTCTTGACGGAATTCGGCGATTCAAATTTCAATTTGTTCGTTAAGTCGAAGCCTACAAGAATTGAAGACTTAATCAAGGTAAATAACTTTTAAATCCCTTGATTTTAGATGTCTAGGTGCTGGTGGTGGTGATCTACTGCACCAACATGCTTGGCATGAAATGCATTCCAAAAAGCTTCAAAATTGATACTAACTCAACATCGACGACAAAACATAAATAACAGATGACCGTCCTTTTCCATTACCGTTTGGTAAAGTGAGGTCGACTTTTGTTTAAAATAAAATTAATTTATAAATATATACATAAGGACAATAAAATCTGAAGGGACGTCTGATTCTGGTTCTAATAATTGCATGAATCGTAAAACGTTGGCGAGGCCGCGAGGGTTTTGTGACGTCTGTGTGAGGAGAGGAGATAACGGAGTTATGGATGTTGTTAAGTGGAAATGATTTGAGTAATTGACCGGATTCGGGTTTGTAATTGTGGACCACCGTGTTCTGGAATTTGTCGTTGATGGTGAGTTAGTATTTATATACGGGCAAGGCGGTCATGTGACCGGTGGTCTGCGGGCGACGGGCAACATTTTGAAGCTTTTTGGAATAAATTTCATGTCAAGCATGTTGGTGCAGTAGATCACCACCACTAGCTGCTGGACATGTAAAATCAAGGGATTTAAAAGTTAATTATTAAGTCTTCAATTCTTGTAGGCTTCGACTTAACGAACAAATTGAAATTTGAATCGCCGAATTCCGTCAAGAAATAAAAGATTTGATATCTTAAAGTAATAAAAGATCATAAATAAATAATTTGGATATATTTGATATATTTAAAAGTTTAAAAAGGTATATATGATATTAAAGTTTTCAGTTGGATAAATATGATATTATGAAGTTTAAGAAATAAAAAGGGTAGATTGGTCATTTCTTTATTAATGAATATTTATTATGAGTTTTAAAGTAATAAAAAAGAATAAATAATTAATTTGGATATATTTGATATATTTAAAAGTTTGAAAGGGTATATATGATATTAAAGTTTTAAATTGGGTAAATATGATATTATGAAGTTTTAGAAGGATATATATGAAATTCTTTTTTTGGTTTGGGTATATATGATATTATGCAGTTTTAGAGGGATATATATGAAATTCTCTCTTTTAAATTTATATAAATTAAAAAAAATTGTTAGAGAAACAACAAATAAAATAACAATATTATACTACTAAAGAGATTAATGAAATGATTTGAAGCAAATACTTAAAAATTAAAATACATAACTAAGAATTAAATACTTAGAAAGAAATGAATTTGTCTATAAGACTATAATAATAGTCAAACAATTTTGTTTAAAATAATTTAATTTATTTAATTTTATTACATTTAATATGCTTGAATAAGAAGCTAATAAAAAAATATGGAGATAGTTGAGAAGTCCTATAAAATATTCAAAAGATTTTTTATAACATAATTTTAATTAATTAATTAATTAACTTTAAGATGGATATTGTTGTTAGACTACTTGAATTATAGACTCGAATCAACCATGTTGTCAAATCATTAAGATAAACCATAAAAGACCTCTTATCTGAATCCATTGATATCGTATTCTTATGCAGAAAACATGATGACGAACGAACAGAGTTGTGAAAGTTTTTCTCACCTAAAGCGTTAATGTTCTAGACCGAATAGCATATCTTTGATAGATGGAGATTAGAGATCTTAGTGTTGCTTTAGAATATTGGAGGCCCTCACTATATATATATATATATATATATATATATATATATATATATATATATATATATATATATATATATATATATATATATATATATATAGATAGACAGAGAATTAGGGTTACCATCAAACCCTAAAGCCCAATAGTATTAGTTTATTTAATTAATAGCTCAATAAGTATATTAAAGATAAAGTCTAATAATTTAAACATATAATCCATCCAAATAGAAATTCTAACAATTGAATATTACATATATCATATCTAGGATACATCAATTGACAATCTACTTAAATGCTAAATTATGCTTATTTACTCTTTTAATAGAATAAATAGATTATGTATAACAAAATATAGTCTTTGACATCTGAAACTAAACCTATGGTAAGGAAATATTACACCTACAAATAATAGTAAACCGCATACATTTCTTTAAAAAAAATAATTAAAATAAAATATTAAAATTAATATATAAACATAGTTTAAACAAAGCTAGAGTTATTGTTATTTAAAAGTAATGGTTGTTATCTAAAACATAATACAAATTCTTTTTTTATAAATAAGTGAAAAGAACTTGGTAGTAAATCTTAAAATATAATGAACTAAATTTTTTTATAAATTACAAATTAAAAATTCGATTGGTTAAAAATAAGAAAATTGACTTTTATATAAGTAACTATGACTCATAAAAAACTAAACCTGAAAATTAAATTAAATGAAAAACTAAATTAACAACATAAAGAAGAATTTTTATTTGAGAGAAGAACAACAAATAAATAAGTAGCTCATGATGTGGATACACCAAATTGAGAGCAGAACAACAAATTAATAAACACACCAAATTTTATATGTTTAATTGATTAAAAAATAATTTGCATCCATATATATTTATCTGTTTATCAATATAAATTATAGAATTTATTAGTAATATTCGTCTATATTTTTTGTTAAAAAAGTATTATACGTGTTTATAACTACAAAATGTGTATAAAAACAAATACACATTATACATATTAAACGTTTATGAAGTAAAATAGTAGAAATATATTTCATAAGATTTATGATAAAAAAAATACTTATGTATTAGTCTGTCATATTTTATTTGTTTATCAATATGAATTATGAATTAACTAGTTTATGAACCCACATATTACGTGGATAAATTTTAAAAATAATTGGCTATATAATGTGTGTAAATTTAAAGTAAAAAAAATAATTCAAGAAAGGTATAACATTTGTCAAAATATTATATATCTATCTTTCTAAATATACGTAGTTATTTTTTAAAATTTCTATTTTTAAATGTGTGTATGTGTGTGTATATAATAAATATTAATTTATCTATTTAAAATAATAAATTGTATTTGTATTTATCTTTTATTTACAAATAAAAGTTGTATTTATCTTTTGCGGTGAAAGTGTGTGTATATAATAAATATTAATTTATCTATTTAAAATAATAAATTGTATTTATCTTTTTATAATAATAAGTTGTATTTATCTTTTATTTACAAATAAAAGTTGTATTTATCTTTTGTGGTGTAACGTGGAAACGACACGTATGCGTTTGATGTTCTCTTTTATTATAGATATAGACTTTAATTTAAAGTTCTATTTCTATAAATATTTATTTATATAAATATATAAAAAATTATTTTATGTGTTTATAAGGTTACTAAAAACAAATACACATTATAAAAAAAATATTAAATGTTTGAAAAGTAAAAACTAATTAGTAAAACATATTTCATAATGTTTTATTTATTGTAGTAAAATACATATGTATAGTATGTTACATAAACTAAAATCCAAACTTATATAAATTAAAATCTATAAATATTTTTTATTAAATTGTTTAAATAATTTTTACTGAAATTAATCATGTAATACGTAGGTCAAAAATTTTGTAATATAAGTGAGAGGGGAGTACAAATCCCGATTACAATTCGGGGTGCCACATTGGATTGCATCTGATGGGAAACCCACCCCGACCATATCGCCTCAGAAACAAACTCCTTCCCTTCAGCCTCCTTACCCTGAACGACTCCAAACTTTTTTTTTATCTTCTCTTACACTCTCTTTAAATTTAATTCTATAAGATATTCGGACAGAAAGATAAGTACTTCCGAAATAGAAAGATGAGAATAATATAAAGAAAAAATTTGAGTTGGCTATGATGTAGCTAGAAAAACGGTTTTTTTTTTTTTTTTTAATAATGATGGGTACTTCCACCACTCTAACAACAGAGAACAATGTAAAAATTAACCATGAACTTAAGAACATGTTAGGAACAATTAATTACATTTCTCCCGGTAAATTTTAATATTATATTTTCCTTGTTAAAAAATAGAAAAATAAATAAATAACTTTTTGACTTTCAAAATTTAGTTTATATTTTTTTATTGACGATTATTTAAATATTCTACCATAAATTCTTTCAGTGTTCTTTCCAATTTTGATATTGAAATTGAATGTTCATTGAAGAGTGGTGATGGAGGGAGGTGTGGGGTTGCAGAGCCTGGCAGACGTGCATACATACAAATATACACTAATATATATATATATATATATATATATATATATATATATATATATATATATATATATATATATATATATATATATATATATATATATATCAAATGAGAACCGTCCTTCAAATAAAGACGGTAATAACCAATAAAAATGATACATATAATCAATATTAAACCACATTGTCAATAGTATTTTGGTCATTTATAAATTTAAATTTAATTATAATATAAAAAAAATTACTTCACCCTCACCAATGGCCATAATATATTTTTAAGTGTCCATCTCTCTCTCCCCGCCATATCTAGAAAAACATTCTGCTGGTGGCACCGTTTATGGTCTAATTTTTGTTCGATCGTTGAAATTCCTTGCAAATCGGGTCGGTAGCTCGGTTTGAAATTTTCACTACCAACTCAATTAATTTAATAAAGTTTTCTCTCCAACAATTTAATAACTTCATCAACAAAAATTAATAAGCCTTAACACCTTATCAAATTATCAAATTCTAACAATGTAATCAATTAACTTAATCGACTAATAGTGCTAAAATTTTAACAAAGTAATAAACGTTAGCTCAAAACTCAAAATTTTAACTTTAAATTCTATTTACGTCATAATTTAGCCAACATAAAATCATAAACTAAACACAAATTAACAAACAGTTAGCCAATTAAGAAATCAAGTAAAACACTTAAGAATCTTCAACACACAAAGCAATAAACCAAATTAAGGACAACACTTAAACTCTTCAACACACAAAGGAAAGTTAAAGTTTGACTTGTTCAGCCTCAATTCCAAGACTATAGCAGAATGACAACTAATTTGACTTTGTCATGTGAAGTTGAGCACGTGGATTGTTCCTATCTTTTATGGCTAAAATCCCAGTTGTATATCCTGTAATTTCTTAAATTCGTTTGTACCTTTTCTGTATATATTGATGAATGAAATATATGGGTTGCCACTGTGCACTATTTACCAAAAACCTCTCCTCTTGTTCAACCCTAAATTTTTCTAATTGAATCAAATAAAGTAAAACACTTAAAGTCTAAAACTGTTACATACGGGAGGAATCGTAAAAAGAGGAGAAATTGAGAAAATCACAAGAAACGAAATCGATTTGATACCTCTATGGATTGATGCTGCAAGAAGGAGAGGAAGAATGGAGGAATTCATGGTATACGGAGAAGTGCAGCAGCTATTAGCAAGGGGAAATCGCAATTTCCCAGGAGCCGATTTCAATACTTCACGTTTTGTGGATTGCTCAGTTGATGGTTGAGCTCACGCTTCATTAGGTTTGTGATTTTTAGGCTCTTCATATGGACCCTCATTTTAATCACTGGTGTCACTTTAATTGTGGGCTTAAAGCATCTTATGGAAACCCAAAAAAAATTACACATGCTAGGCTCAATTGACTAGTGGCCTGGGCCACCAACAGCTAATGCCTGCGTCCGCCCCTGCTTCCACCCTTCCACTCTTTCGCGGTCGCCAACGTCAATGACATGAACCCAACACCAACGTCAATGACGTGACTTGTGAACCACCGCCGCCGTGAATCGTTTGCTTGAGTCGTGAGCCAACGCTCGCCTCACCCTCCTCATCTTTTCTTGAACCGTGAACCGTCGTTCGCCGTGAACAGTGAACCGTCGCTCGCCGTGAACTCTTTGCCTTCGTGAACCGTGTACTGCCGCCGCTGTGAATCGCTTGCTTGAACCGTGAACCTCACTCGCCTCCTCCTCACTTGCTTGAACTATGAATCGCCGTGAACAGCTCAAAGTCCAAACTATCCGCCTTCGAGGATCACGGTGGCGTTGTGAATCATTGTAGGTGTTATGAACCACGGTGGGCCATTGAACTGATTCACAATAAGTGATGTCGTTGAAATCGGTGTTGTGAACCATAAGTTGTGTCCTTAAAATTGGAGGTGTCATAAATCATGATGACATTGTGAATCATTGTAGGTGTTGTGAATCACAATGGTGCCAACGAAATTGGTGTTGCCTGATTCACAATTAAAACCAATAGGATTAATTTGAAATATATGGTACACAATGACCAAAATGTCATTTTATTAGATTCCAACTCATATAACATTCAACTTAATTATAACTGTGTCACATTGCTTCTTATTGGTTGATTCACAAAATAAAGTAATTCTATCTTACCGTTATCATTTTAATCACGATCTTCATGTTATCCTCACTACCTCACTATATATATATATATATATATATATATATATATATATATATATATATATATATATATATATATATATATATATATTATGGATGAAATCTTTTGTAAAACTCAGTATTTATGGAGTCCAAATGAACTAATCTTAGCCATTAGATTAAAAAATCAAGGGAGAATTTCATATATACCCCTTCAAAACTTCATAATATCATATATACCCAACTTAAATTAAAATATCATATCTCTTTAAATAACTTTATATAATTTATTTTTGTAAACTTTAGTATGTAAATTCTTCATAGTAAAACAAATTAACATTAATAATAAAAAGTTGCATTATATTTTTGCTCGTTTGTAATCAAATCGTATCGTCTTATTATATTTACTTATTTGTTTTTTCCTGTAGTTTTCTATATACAATTAAATGATTATATATTACGTTCTTTCTTTTCTTTTTCTTTTCGAATTTATAGTTGTATTGCATTTTTTTTTTAATTTAGTATATATCTTTTGTTTTCCATATACATTAGTTTCTATTTTTTTTTCCAGCTTGATTTCGTTTTATAATTATTGTTTTTACTAGTTTGCAATTTAATCTAGTATTTATCCAATATTATTAGTTGTGTATATTCTGTGTTAACAATAAGATTATATATATTTACAGTCCAATTTTATAAAATTTGTTTAATAATTAGTACGAGAATAATATTTTAATATTAATATTACCGGATGGAATTTGTATATTATTAGTAAATTAATTTTTTTTATCACAGTTATAAGGTTATTTTCATTAGCAAAAAAGTCAGTTTTTTAAACAAACCAAAGTTTCGCAATAATTATATTGTTAAAATTAATTTGTTTTAAGAGCAAAAATTTATATGGTAAATGTTTTACAAAATAAATTATATATAATTACTATGTGGGAAATAAATTAGATATAATTACTGTAACACCCTCCCTTAACCCGGAAATGTCACGTCAATTCAATACACAGGTGGCATATCGCAATAGCTCTGTTATGCACACGTCACAGGATAAACTAGAATCACTGATAATTTAAAACTTTCACATAATATCATTAACACATAATCCACTAGATTACATAAGCCCAAAAGTGCTAACATAAGCTGTACTGATCAGATCATTACACAAAATTAACACAAAGCTTCCCAGATAGCTCCCGGCCCCAGCTAATCAAACTCGGCTGCTAATCCTGTCACTGATGCCCTGAACATGGAAGACTCGAATACGTAAGCTCGAAAGCTCGTGAGTACTCGAGGGTTAGACTCTGCACAGAAATCACGTAACACACATGCACATAGCACATACACACAAGCAATCTCTAACTCAGTCCCTGGCAATCATCATCACAATACAGGTATGAACACATACATGAGATCCACAGCCCTGCACACAGAATCACTGAGGGGGACCCTTCCCCAGCTAACGACCGTGTACACCGGTGGTTAGCCACAACCCTGTAGCACGGGCGCGAACCGGCTACAGGCCCTGCCGTGTATACACGCCCCAAGGACTGTTAGGGACAGTCAACCCGCGCGATAACCCATCGCGAATCACCGTCCGTATGGAACTCATCACGGACCCCGGACTGGATCTCATCTCATGCACATATGTAAGAATAGAATCATACCTGAAGCCCGCTCCCTGTCTCATACACAGCATAGCACAATATACGCAAATAACATGACACAACTCAGAAAATGGAGCGCTCGTTTGGAAAAGACTCGGGTACTCACCTGGTCGATCCACTAATCCCGAAATCTCTGACTCGGCTCGGCTCGCTGACTCGTCCCTGAAATCACACAGATCCCAAAACATTAACCTCAATTCCAACCGATAATACAAGCCCATAGACACATCTCACAACTCATAATAAACCCGAAACCAACTCAGGCCCAAAACGATCCTAATGAAAACCCAAAACCCGGCCAAAACCCAATTTAGAAACAATCTTAATGACACCCCAAGAATTCAATCAAAACCCGACTCGAAAATCCCAAACGGAACCCGACTCCGAAACCCCATAAATAATCCCGACCATTAGCAAGATTCTCAACGTAAATGGAAAAAAAATCCAAACTCAACACTTTAATATAACCGAATCCAGTAATAATCCCGATCGAAGCCCAGACAAAACCGAGCTCGAAAACAACCTCGATATAATCCCAAGGACCCAAAAGCAACCCCACAGAACCCCGACTCAGAAACAGCCCCAATCGGGACCCCGAACCAAGCCCAAACGCCCCAAAGCATGCAAAACCGCCTCCCCCCCTGCCCAGTAAGCGCGCCCGCGCCCCCTGCCCCAACCGCGCCGCGCTCGCCTTGCCTGCATCGCGACCACGCTCGGCTTGAGCGCGGCCGCGCTCCCTGCATCTGACTGCTTCCCTGTTCGTCGATCAGCCTATTCCCAGGAGTATAAAACTCCTTTTCCACCCGATTTTCAGCATCCATATACAGAAAACTCATATATATTCACCCCACAAAATTCCAGAAACCAAAACTCTCAATATTACATACACACATCTCGAATTTTAGCTTAATAGATCAAGTTCCTTACCTTTAAAACCTTCAAACTCAAGAATGGAGATGGAGATTGATTTTCAGCACCCCAACTCAAATCATGGAACTAATCTTGCTGCTCTAAGAAAACCCAGCACACACACTGATTTCACATACACTTGCACATTTTCTGAAAAGGGAAAGGAAGAAAAGGAGGGTACGTACATATCCTTTCTATTTTAGGCGGGTTCCAACCCATTAACCCGAACCCGATACCCTATTTTCACAATTAAAATCCACTTAACCCATTTAAATCCACGAACTCATAAACACAATTAATCCACGAATATCGCAACCTGGTGACACATAACTCGCAAACCCGACACGTATAATCCACTACTCGGGCTATTATTGGACCCACGCAATAATAATTATTTAAACATCCACTAAAATAATTACACGCAATTATCTCAAAAATGGGATGTTACAAATACTATGTGGGATATAATATAGACTCTAAATATGTAGGATAATATATATATATATATATATATATATATATATATATATATATATATATATATATATATATATATATATAATCTTATTGTTAACACAACATATACACAAGTAATAACATTGGATAACAAGTTATAATTCAAATACTAGATTAAATATAAAAATTAAAGAAAGTAAACTAAAACAATAATTATAAATGAAAGCAAGCTTGAAAAAAAAAGTAGAGACTAATGTATATTAATAAACAAAAGATATATATACTAAATTAAAAAAATGCAATACAACTTTAAAGGTAAAAAGAAAAAGATAAGAAAAAACATAATATATAATTATTTAATTGTATATAGAAAACTGCAGGAAAAAAACAAATAAGAAAACACGATTTGATTACAAACAAGTAAAAATATAATACAATTTCTTTTTTTGTTAATATTAATTATTTTAACTATGAAGAATTTAGATAGTAAAGTTTACAAAAATAAATTATATAAAATTATTTAAAGTGATATGATATTTAATTTAATTTGGATAAATATAATATTTTGAAAGTTTAGTGGAAAAAATAAATAAGTAAGAGTATAATGGTCAAAAATTAATAATCAATATTAAATATGAGTTTTAAATGTTCTAAAATAATTAAATTAATGAATTTGGGTATATATGATATTAATGAAGTTTAAGAGGGATATATGTGATATTATTTATTAAAATTGGGTATATATGATATTATGATGTTTAAGAGGGATATATATGATATTAAAATTATAAGTTGGGTATATATGATATTATGAAGTTTTGGAGGGGTATATATGAAATTCTCCTAAAATCAATGGTTATTAAGAAACCAATTTTTTAATTTAAAAAATAATTGAAAATTGTATTTTGGTAAAATTTAAAATCCAATAACTTTTTATCCTCCAATAAATGTATTCTATTTTACTTCTTTTCATTCTTTCTTCTTCTTTTTCCAGATTTATGTTCTCAATTTCATACATTTTTTTTCATTTTTTTTTCAGACCACTACGATACATGTAATACTGCATTTTTACGCATAATATCGTATAATCTACATATGTAATTAGAACTATTAAACGTGTAATAGGAATTATTACACATGTAATATAACTATTACACATGTAATAGATATTATTACACATGTATATATTTAACTATTACACATGTAATACGCATTAAAAATATTACAGATCCAACTTCTTAAAAAACCCAGATTTGAAACAACATTCATCAATGCTTCGAATCTAAAGAAATCATCTAAGACATTCAAAAGTATACATACTTTTTTTCTTTTATTCATTTTCTTTTTCTTTCAGATTTATATTCTCAATGTTATACATTCTCTTTCCTTCGTTTTTTCCAGACCATTACAATATTATGCATGTAATACTGCATATTCTACGTATAATAGCGTATACTCTACATATGTAATAAGAACTATTAAATATGTAACTGAAACTATAACACATGTAATAAACATAAAAAAATATTGCAGGTATAGTTTTAAAAAAACTCAATTTGGAACAAACACTCATCAACGCTTTGAAATAAAAAATTCATCAAGAAACCTTCAAAATTATACATGATTAAATTCTAAGAACAAGAAAAATACAAATCAATTCAAATCTTGTTAAGAAAATTAGACACACAAAATATTGAATCTAAATACAAACTTGACGACAATATTTTCACATCTACTTCTTTACATAAAATATATGACAACTTTGACGTTCAATATTCTGCTATCGTATATTGAATATACATCTGGGTAATTCTTTTTTTTAAAAACGCATAAATTTTTTTTGAAAAAAAAATATATTATAAAAGGTCCGATCGATCTATTTAACATAAACATTAAATTTTTAAATCAAATCTCATATCATGAATTATAATAGTAATCATATTGTTTAAATGTTAAATATATATGAAGTGTTGAATATACGTTATATATGAAATACAATAGTAATTACATATGATATAAACTCTCGATATGATATATTGAATGACCATCTTACAAAACATAAATACATAAAAAAATTTTGAAAAAAAATCATTACCGGTCTCGTTTTAACGAGAATAAAATTCTCGTTTTTATGGTATAATTTTTTATTTAGAAATTAATCACATTAATGTTATTTTAATTTAATAAATTAGGATTATTTTTTGTTAATGTCAATCTTTTTCGTTTTAACCTGAACTAAAATATCGCTAATACCAATATTTCTTTTACTAATTCCACATTTGATCCTTTTATACAAGACCATTAGATTAATCTAATCTATGGATGATTTTAGTTTTATAAATTAGACTAAGTTTAGTTTTTGCAATGATCTCATACATACATAAGTGTATAACTATATATAACTTATTGTAGGTGGTTAACTGGTTAAGTGGCTCATTGACTTTAAGATAAGATCATCCGAAATTGGAGTCCTCCGTTCCAATCTCATCGGTTTCAACCTTCAGGAGATCACTCGTTATCTTTGGATGAGTGGTTTTTCCAATCTTAGGTGTTGTAGGGTCTTCATGGAGAACTAGGTTTGTCTGTGAGGTCAACTCACAGGCATTCATATGATTTTTTGTAATTTTAATTTATAAAAAGTGATGGTTTACTTGCAAATTATATATACCTATGCGGCTATGCTAGTATAGTGAATCCGGTACAACAACCAAACACTATCTGAACGAATTTGGTGTGAAAGAGCAAAATCCTAAAGGATCCCATTAAGGAAGGAGTCATGAGTAGGTTAGTCAAGTTTCAAGCAGAAGTACTTTCATTTGTATTGCTCAAATTAAGAATGTAGAAACCCATTGTTTGGGGCTTAAACAATGGCCCAGCATCGCCAAGTCCCTCGGTTCAGCTTTACCAAAATTAGGACCTGTGTGTGATTTTGAAGACCTGAATACTCTCTCTCAACAGCAGGAGGCACATAGAAGTGACAACAGCGTGCTCACAAAATGTTTGCACCCTTATCTTGTGCATTTCGATCAACGATATATGGTTTTGCAACTCCAAGATACCATTTTTATCCAGGCGTGAATTACGCAGTTGAAAACTTGACTAAACCCAGAATATAAAAGAAATGACTCCAAATGGAACTGCAGTTTCGTAAGCATTCTTAAATTATGCAATTTTTGATGATGCAGAAAGCCAGAAAAACTAGAGTTTATACATAGAATTCCTGATTATGATTCATTGTAATCTCAATCATATCATGAAATTGAGAAACTTCTAAAACAAGATTTTAAAATCAAAGAATTGTTGAACGTAAAATAAAATACATCAATGCTTTTAGCCAACCGTAAAGTGGAAAAGAAATATTAAGTATTTCAAGCAGCATACAACATCCTGGTTGTATAAATCAGAAGCATTTCCTATGCACGATTGATGGACCAGACTCATCATACTCTGCCTTTGCTATCCACATCTGCACACATCATCCCCAAAATAACAGCCTTAGCAAAGTTAAATACTTACACATTTTCCATATATTATGTGTCAAGTTAAATATTACAATTCTCCATAAAATCCAGCACAAGCCCATGTATAGGCTCAAGCGTATTTCGTAAAAACTCTTAACTTTTAAGTAAAAACCTTCAAATAAAATTTCAAAGTGAACTACTATTGCGTTGTTATTCCACAAGAGAAATACCATCAGGGCCAGGAGTGGCAATCTTGACCTAACAGGCCAAACGGGCCGAACAATTAAATGAATTTATTGTAAAAAACTAAGATAGAACATAATTTTTTTAAAAAATGAAAATTTATAAAACGGTGTATTAAAAAAATGTGCTTTGAAAAAAATTTCAAGATTATATAAAATTTATGACTTTTGGTCGTCAACCGTATGACTCATTTGCTTGAATGGGCTCAAATTGCCACCCTTACATCAGGCTATAAAACTATAATTGCACTGTGACTTGTAGAGGATCATTGATCATATATGCACGAATGCTAGCTCATATAAGCCCGACCTGTGTAGGCTGGTGAAGCTGCTGACCTAAGCCATGATAGGCTCGAGGTCAGCTCAGATAGTAAACAAGTTAATTCGGCTCTACTCGAGCGAGCCCACCTTGAGATAGAGAGTATAGCTCATTTTCCCCGTATGCACAAGCTTAATAATAATCATAGGTCGGTCATTGTAAACTGTGTTTATTAGATTAGAAATGACAGAGGAAACAAACCTGCTGGAAGGTGCTGAGTGATGCAAGGATGGAACCTCCAATCCAGACACTGTACTTCCTCTCAGGTGGAGCGACGACCTTGATCTTCATGCTGCTCGGGGCCAACGCTGTAATCTCTTTGCTCATCCTATCAGCAATACCCGCAAACATTGTTGTACCACCACTGAGTACAATGTTTCCGTACAGGTCTTTCCTAATATCCACATCACACTTCATGATGGAGTTGTATGTGGTCTCATGAATACCAGCAGCTTCCATTCCGATCATCGATGGCTGGAATAGAACCTCTGGGCAACGGAAACGCTCAGCACCAATGGTGATGACCTGACCATCAGGCAACTCGTAACTCTTCTCGACAGCAGAGCTAGTCTTGGAAGTCTCGAGCTCCTGCTCATAGTCAAGGGCAATGTAAGCCAGCTTCTCCTTCATGTCTCTCACAATTTCACGCTCTGCTGATGTAGTGAAAGAATAACCACGTTCTGTGAGGATCTTCATTAGAGCATCAGTGAGGTCACGTCCAGCCAAGTCGAGACGAAGGATGGCGTGTGGAAGAGCATAACCCTCATAAATAGGAACCGTATGACTCACACCATCCCCTGAATCCAAGACAATACCTGTGGCAGTACACAAAGTACAAAATCACCACAAACAGGAGCACATCAATATTCAATAAATAGTCTCAAGTAAATTTCAAGGCTCGATGTCTAAAAATACCAAAATTTTAAACATCATACTTGACATTTTCAATCAAGAGATTACAGTTGACAAGATTCAAGAACAAATGATTATAGACCAGTACCAAAATATGATTGTTACTTTTGCCTTTACATTCTTGCAATTATCCTGGATTGCTCATTCTTAACAAGTTTAGTGTTTGGTTTTCACAAAAACTTCCACTTACAAGTGATGCATAAATGGAGAAGTGTGAAATGCTTACCTGTTGTACGACCACTAGCATACAAGGAAAGAACAGCTTGGATGGCAACATACATAGCAGGAGCATTAAATGTCTCGAACATGATCTGGGTCATTTTCTCACGATTGGCCTTAGGGTTCAAGGGTGCTTCAGTAAGGAGAACCGGATGCTCTTCTGGAGCAACACGGAGCTCATTGTAGAAGGTGTGATGCCATATTTTCTCCATATCATCCCAATTGTTAACAATACCATGCTCAATTGGATATTTCAGTGTCAAAATACCTCTCTTGGATTGAGCCTCATCCCCAACATATGCATCTTTTTGGCCCATTCCAACCATCACACCAGTATGGCGGGGACGACCAACAATACTTGGGAAAACAGCACGTGGTGCATCATCTCCAGCAAATCCAGCCTGCAAATCCACTTCAGTTAAAGGAACAGACAAAGGTTCGGAGCATAATCTATGGTTGAAAAAAATAAGTTGTCATCACTTATTAGTACCTTAACCATTCCAGTTCCATTATCGCAGACAAGGGGTTGAATGTCTTCGCCTTCTGCCATCTTATGCTACCTGAGTAACAAAATATCACTCAGATAAGTCATGATTCTTAATCATGGTATACTGGATCTTTAACATGAGAAAGGAAAAAGAGAACTGAATTTGTGAATCACTCCATAACACCAACATAGCTTTACACTGATGACCTAAACATAATATCAAAATCATTGGCTGATTCCACCAGAGGGTATAATAACATATAAAAGCAATTATACTGATGGCAATTATTTACCAAAAAAAATACATGCACTTAATTGGTTAAGCATAAAGCAGCCACATTGAACAAAAAAGTTTCTGTACAGAAATTTTTATTTAACAAAAAACATCAACTAGATATAGAAAAGATCCTCAATTATATCCAATCTTTTCCCCGAGATTTTCATACATACATACACATCATTAAATACACGAAAAGTAACAAACAAAGATAAATGAATACATATGTAACATAAACAAAAATACACTTTTGCGGTCATGAATTCAAATTTAGTGTTTTACATTTACTGTGCCCTTTTCGAAATGTAATTTATAAAAACAGATCGACCATAACCTAATCGCAACATCAAGCTTTTTGTAAATGTTGAGCTAATTGAAAGTAAAGAACAAACAGTGTGGAGTGCCACTACATCCACCAGCATTTTCAATAATAATCAGATAATAACAATTACTAAAGCCTGCCAAGATTTCTCACACTGGCATTAACTTTTTCCATCTTATCATACTGGAACAAGCGTTTTAATTCATATTTATTCCAATTCCGTAAGCTACATGGTTAATGATTCATGCCAATGCTATAGAATTTCGCAATCTATCATCCATCACATATCTAACTAAAACACTATCAAGCACTATAGATTCATATAATTAAATCGTATTTACGTTTATCTGGTTTCAGATCATCAACAATTTAACTCAGATCAGAACCGAGATGAAGGAATAGCAAATTCACATGAATTATACAATATAATCATTTATATTTACAAACATCAATGGAGCAAAAGCAAACAAAAACTCGTTCACATTATGACAGAAAAGCTAAAAACAGGATCGTATATATAATATAATGAAATGTACCAAGAAAACAAAAAAGAGAGAGGAATGAAATGTACCAGAAGATTCAAGCGTTTGAAGGAAAAAAGGATTAATGAAGAAATGGAAAGAAGAATACCTGAGGAAAACCTAGAAAAATGGCTTGGTATGAGGGGGTGAGATGAGCGAGAGAGATGGAATTGCGGAAGGAAATGATGAATGAATGGTGAGCAGAGAGATTTGATGAATATGTTAATTGTTAAACTAAAATGGAAACAATGGAGGGATTATAATATGAAAGAGATTTGATGTGGATCGTTGGATTGGTTTCATCATCTTCAACATCCTTTTCTTTATACATATTTTAACCAAGAAAAAAAAACACAAAATTCATAATATAATAAAATATATAAAAATAAAAATACATGTTTATGTACCTTTTTAAGTAAATTTTGAACCATGACCATTAACATAAATCTCACTTGAAATAAAAGATAATAGTGCAATAGATAAGCATATGATCATTTATAATTTTATTAAATATTGTTAAACTGTAATTAAAATCTATGAATAAATATAATTTTTTTAAAAAAAAGACTAATTTTATTTTTCACCAAAAGGACTTCAATACAATAAGGAACACAAAAAAAAAACAAAAAAAAACCTCCAACGAAACTGAAGGGCCCTCCGAGAAGAAGAGCCCCGCAAATGGGCTGAGTTACATGAAATCACCCCATAGCCAAACACGACTTAACCCACATTTAACAACCACGAACTTGACACCCAGACTAATCACTTTCAAGTTTTTTTTTTTGCTTCTATTCTCAATCCATAGTAGATAATTCATTTGAATGGAAGGAAATACGTATTCATTTAAGGCACTTTGAAGATCATCCATTGAAGCAAAGATAACCCGGTTTCTCTAATTCTATATCGAGCAAGTGGTAACGAGGAAAACCCATCGGAACACTTTCTTCATGTCATTGCTTAACGAATTCCCAAGATTTCCTAACCCAAAACAATTCCGAGATAACAATGGAGGCATATGTAAATTCCATCGTCACCCAAACCTTTTTCCATACCCTTTTGTCTTCTCACACTAGAACAAAACACGATAAATGGATTCCAAAACCTACTTACACAACGGAGAGAGAGGGCAGTCCACCACACATTTCTAGATATGAGGTTATCTAAAATATAGAGTTTGATTTGTATTGCACTCCATTACATGTAGTAATTTTATTAAGAATCCAAGTGTTCCACAACGAACATCCCTCACCACAATTGTCGTTATTCTTAACAAAGAGAATTAAAGAGTAGATACATTTCATCGAGAAAGACCCTTGCTTGTCATGTGCCCATTTGCATCGATCCTCATTCTGCCCGATCAGCACCATGTTCCCAATTAGGGTATGCCATTGAGAGAGTTCCTCCAACAAGGGAAGTTCTATACGCACATCCCCCAGTTGCTAATCACACACCCCATTCTTAATGTGAGAGGAAATTAACTTTTAATCAGTGAGTCTCACGTCATTATTAAAAATCATGTGAACAAGGGAGTGTATGATTAGTAAAAATTAAGGAAAGGAGGTGTACATGGCAATGCCCCTCCAACAATCTCTACCTCTAAGAAGGGACGCCTCGCGAGCCGGGCTTTTAGAGATGAGGCCTTTTGGCGAAGCCAAGTCAATTTCCAGGGCCGTCCCGTGAAATTTGGTGGCCCTGTACGATAATTACATTGTAGGCTCTTAAAATGTGAAACTTTTAAATTTATATAAAATTATTAGTTATAGTAGTCTAGCAATTGCTATATACATAAAAAAACATTTAAGACAATGATATTAAGACATGTTCATATAACTTGAACAAAATAATTAATTTCAAAACTATATTTATCTGAAAGGGTGTTGCTATACGCTTATTTTTACCTAATCATACATCCTCACACTCACATATTTTTTTGTTAATGACATGAGACACAGTAATTAAACTTAAGTAGACTTTAGCTTTTTACCATTTTTTCCGCAATTTTCCGGTGAGGCCCTCTCAAACTTGGGGCCCTGAGCGGTCGCACTTACTGCACACCCTCAGGGCCGGCCCTGCTCTAAGATGACAATGCCACTTCCATTTGTCTATTCATGAACCGCACCTTAATAGTTCTTAATAAATAAAAAATATTTAAAAAAATGTTTATGATACTGTATTTGCCATTTTAAAAAGTAAACAAAGTATAATAATTAGGATTCTTTCTCCCTCGTGAATTAATTGGAGAAAATACCTAAAAAGTTATAATCTTATTTATATTAAATTAAAATTACATGTGAATTTAGGTATCAAAATTCCAAAGTGAACTACCTTTTCATGTCTTCTGATAATTGACCCTTTTGGAATCACATGGATTTTAATTCTCTGTTTCGGGAAAAATACAAAAATTGAGCAACGAACATGTATTATGCAATTTAATAAAATTTTCCAATGGCATTTTATAAAGTTTGGTGCAATTGAAGTATCAATTATATTTAGAGTAAATTACACGATTGATCCCTGTGATTTGGGAGTATTTAATTATTTATAATTTTCGTCACTCATAGTTTTTTTACACATGTATCAAAAATGCAAATCATTTATACAAATGGTCTCTGCCATCAAAAACGACGTTAGGCCAGTTAAGTCACATGAGAATTTTCATCATTTTTCATCTTAGGGACCATTTGTATAATTTTTTTAACAGATTCAGAAATTCAGTTTGAACGACACTCCAAATCTGGTTTGGTTGTGTTTTGAACGGGGATTTCGATTTAGAAATGCTAGTTTCGAATGGATTATGAATGGGGTCTCCATATCTAGTGTAGTTGGTATTTTACTCCAATGAGATCGATAAATATTAAATTTCTGTATGTTATGTTGGTGTTCTTCTTGATTTTTTATTTTTTTTCATTTCAAACAATAACTCATTTACTTGCTTCCCGATCTCGTATAATTTATGAGTCCATTTGGGTTTGATTTAGATTTCGAATGGATTTTTCATCTGGTATTAGGATCTGTAATTTTGTTTTTGTTTTGGATTTTAGGATAGTTTTTGAAGGATTTCTTCGTTGATTTTCAAATGTGTTTTTATTTGAATGAGTTATAGATCTAAGTTTAAAACTTTCATGGTGATGGTGGATGTTTCGGATGAGTTTCAGATATTGATTTGGTGGTTAGTGGTGGTTGTAATTGGTGGGATGTGTTTCAAGACGGTTGTTGTTGGTGCGATTGTGGTTTTTTATGTTGGCCAGCTGCGACCGGAGGTGATGACCGGTGTGGTGGTTGATGAACATAAACAAAAAGAACAACAAAAGAAAATATATAACTTACAAAAGAAAGAAACAAAAAAATATAAACTATTTAAAAAATATCACACAAATGGTCACAGAAATGATATTTGACAAAAATACCTTTGTGACTTAACCGGTTTAATAGTCCTATTTGATGGCAGAATCCATTCGTGTGAAGATTTGGGGTTTAAGTAATTTTGCTGTAAAAAGAAACTACGATGAACGAAAAGTCAAAAACCATAACTATATGGGCCATTTGTATAATTTACTCTTATATTTATAATGCATATAAATGAATCGTGAATGACTTGTATTATATAGTTGTATCTATCAAATTTAAAAGCCTAACATCATGGCCGGCCATTATTGTTAGACATTAAAGATTCCTACTTTCTAGTTTCTATTTTGTAAGCTCATGTGATATGTCCAAATGAGGTTCAGAGATGTGATATGTAAGTGAGAGATTAAGATTTGAATTTTAAGTGAAGAAAGTAAGTATTGTGACAAATGAGTAGTTTAGAAGTAGAAGTAGGATAGTTTGTCGTTAAAAAAAATGTGTTATGTCCAAAAATAATTGTTACGGTTTTTGTTAATAATTATAATTTTTTTTATATCTTATTATATACACATACATTTATCAAATCTAATAAGCCAATGACATTTCCCACCTTTTCGTTGGTTTTTCTCTTTTTAATTTTTAATTTTTAAATTTTTCATAACACACTATTATCTTATTGTTATTATTTATTTAGCCCTTTTATTTTAATAAATTTTTGTGTAGTCATCTTTTAACATTTATTATTACAACATTTTCTTAGACACTTAAAATTATGATTTTAGTTATACTTATGTTTGAAGTTGTCTTTTGAAACTATTATGTTATGTTTAATTGTATGAAAAAGACTTTATTATTCAAATGCATAATACAAAATTCTAATTGAATTTATTTTATAATTAAAATGTCACTATTTATTATTTAGATTTTTTATTAAATATGATCATGTATAACATTGAACATTACTATTATTAGTTTATTACAACATTTTCTTACACAATTAAAATTATGATTTTAATTATACTTATGTATGGAATTGTTTTTCGAAACTATTATGTTATGTTAATTTAGTATATCATTAATTTAATATTTTTTAAATTTTTATACATTTTGATTTTTATATATTATTGAATTTAGTTAATAATTTTTGTTTGATTTAACTGCTCATAATAATTTAGAAAATTTATAAATTGATATTAAAAATAGATATATTACTTTATATAGTTTCTGTTTTGTAAATTCATTATATTGAGTGATTTTTATTAATATAAAGTTACTTTTAATTTTCTTTTAGACTCTATTTGTTTTAGTGAAAATTGATTTTATTTTTGTATTTGATTTAACATTTTATTGATTGGCATTATTTAATGGAATATAAACCTCAACTTAATATTCTTTTAATTTATTACAGTTTTGATACATTTTTTATTTTAGTTACTTTTATTTTTTTTAAATACTAAGTGTATATTAAATCAAGATATGATATTATTTTTTAATTTAGTGTCATGTTTGTTTCAATATGTTTAGTATAGTTTTTATATATTTTTACATTTATTTGATTAAAACTTTTAAATTACTAATACTGCAATCTCAAAAAATATTATTCAATAATTCATAGAAAAATATATAGTTTTATCTCGTTGCAACACGCGGACAATTACTATTTTATTGAATATTTGAATGTCAAATGTAGAAGATGTAAAGTAAAGCATAAAGAGATAAGTGGTAACTTTTGTTACTTATTTATTAATATTTATGGATAGATTATGAATTTATAAATATTTATAAATTTTATAGCATAAAAAAGGGAACTAATAATGATGACAAGAAAGAAAAGCTTTTTAGTTGTAAACGTTAGCTTTTTAACCATAAAGAGGAATGTTGTCCATGTTTCTTTCATCATGTATCAGTACAGTATCATCACCATCCCACATGCAAACCAATCTTTATGAGTTGTTATTATATTTTATGTTTCTTTTAAGTTTTAATTTTGGGGTGAATTTTATATGTAAACTTGTTAGATGAAGAAACTACTAAACTTCAAAAAAAAGAAAAAAAAAAAAATACTTATGCTGAAATTAAAATTAGGACATTGTTATATGTACACCTCATTTTTAATTTTTACTAATTACACACTTTCTTACTCACATGACTTTTGTTAATGACGTGAGACCCAATTATTAAAAGTTAATCTACTCTCACATTAAAAAAAGAATGTGTGATTAACAATTGAGGGAGTGCACATATAGAATTATCCTAACATCACGAATCAGTAACAAAAATTCACATATTCCATTCACCTCTATGCTTATTCATACTCATATCAACCTCCATATTCAAATGACATTTTACAATTTAGAAAACCCAAAAATTGTATATTTTATATATTGATTTTGTATGTTTTTTTACGGCTTAACCATATGATAATTTAAATATGATTATACAAAAATATAAAAAATATTTTTAAGAGTATCTACTATACTTTGTGAAACAAATGGTACTTGTACATATGGTTCAAGGGACAACTTTTAAAAATCTTGTACACCCAATCCATTTTATAAATGATTTTTATTCAAGTTTTTTTAATTAATGATCGTACATTTACCGTAAACCAACTTAGAATTTAAAGCTAAATTGTCAATACAAATTGTATCTTATGTACGTATATATACATATAACACATGTATATATATCTTATGCACATGTGCATATGGGTTTTTGAATCTAAATTGTTATTCATTAAATCGTGTATGTACAGTGACGACTCCTCCAAAATTTCAACCAGAGAGTATCAAAACATATTAATTAGTACTTCCGAATAAAGTTCTTACAATTGTTTACAACTATGAAAACAATCTAAATTCATATCATTACTAACACTATCAAACACATCTTTTTTAATACACGACACTAGACAATCAATTAAAACTTGGCCTCCCATTTTGTTTCTTAAATAAGTTTTTATCAACTTGACTGCGAAAGATGATTGCTTCATGGTGGATGTCGCCATAGGCAAAATCAATGCCAACCTCAAAAGAAGATATACCAATTAATGGATAAATTTGGTGTTTTCTAGTTTTAACCATCTTCTTGTCATGGGCAAAATCAATGCCGACCCTTGATATCACTTTGTTAGAACGAATGAATTCGAGGTTCGTAAGGCCCTTTTGTGCAAGTATGTTCTTTTAAACTTATCATGTTGATTTTCGTGATAGACTTCCAATGGTGGTCATTTTACGAGATCAGCAGGTAATATATTTAAATCGATTTTCATATACTTTGAAAGTGTAGGTTTATCATTATCCCGTTTCTAATAGTAAATTAAAAGAGCTTCCTTTTTTATTGAAAAATTATGCATTATATACGTGTAATAAACATTTATAGGTCTGCAACGATTGTCAAGCAATGGTACTCCCCGCAACGTTTTTTATACGGCTTCAAGATTTTTAGATTAGTTGGACTTGGACCGAAGATATATGGGCTAAGAGGTGTCCTATAATTATGAAAAGAGGCATCTAAGTATTAAATATTATTCAAATGGGCTACATAAAAACTTTAGTTCTAAGCGGTGTCATAGTACACCCTTAGCAAATATAAATAAAAGATCGAAGTTAAAACAAAATTAGTTATATGATATTGTTATAAGTTAATCTGTCACAACTCACAACCTTCATCTAGAGTTTAGTTTAAAAAGCTAATTAGAGTATTGAAACATATTCTTGTCTTTATTTGTTTTTTTGCTAGAAGACCTTTTTGGGTCATATGTCTGCAACCGGAAAGTAAATATTACTGAAGATCGTTTGTTTTCGAAAAAACAAAAGACATTTTCAGACCTTTTAATTGCTTTTATCTTGCGAACAAAATAGTTGTCTTCCAAAAGAAAAAGACCTTCTCCATGAAACCCTAGCCTCCGCCTACCCCACGTCGTCGCCTTGTTCCTCATCGCCTACCCCACACCGTCGCCGCCTCCGCCTCCGCGCCGTCGCCCGCCTTTGCGCGGTCGCCGCCTTCGCCTCCGCGCCGTCGCCCCTTCGCCTCTGCGCCGTCGTCTCCAGGCCTCTCTCTCTCTCTCTCTCTAGATACAGTGCTGGTGTTTAAAACTCGATGCTCAGTCAATAGTCAAGTTTTTCCTTGTTGTTTTTAAATTTTATGATGCAAGAAATCATACTGGTTCGATGTTTCAGTATAGGATCTTGGTATTGCTACTATGACAATTTTATTTTATTTTTTTATTGTAATGAGTAAAAGATTCGATTATGTTATATAAATAGTTTTATATAATTTGGATTTGTATTTAATTTGTTTTTATATTTATAAAACTATTGTATTACAACTAAAAAGACAATTTTTCTAATGTAAAAAACAAATGGTCTTCTTTATTTAGCTTGAAGAACTTTATATCATCTTTTCTTCTGAAGACCTTCGCACACATGAAAAAAGATTTTCTAGCTATAACGTCTTAAAAAACAAACGGCATCTAAGAGTATATGTTTTCAGAAGTATATGAAAAATATTGTTTACCAAACTTGACTTTACTGTACATTTGGTACGCTAAAGGCTAAAATCAAAAGAATGTAATCACGTGTGGTTTACAAGTTTTTGTATCACAATAATTCATATAGAATGAATAAAGAATTGCTTTTAATGTAAATTTAATTTTTATCATTTTCGTATCAAAATGGCAAGACTAAAAAACATTAAACATTAAAGAAAACTGAACTTATATTTTTTTATTTTCCATTCATTTTCCATGTTAATTTTAATTACCATTATAATTCTATATGCACACCCCCAATTGCTAATCACATACCCTCCTTCTTAATATGAGAGAAGATTAACTTTTAATCATTGAGTCTAATGTCGTTAACAAAAATCATGTGAGTAAAAGGGTATGCGGTTAGTAAAAATTAAAAAGAATGGTGTGTACTTAGGGGGCGTTTGGTTCGCAGATTTCTTAGGATTCACTGAGATTTGCTTTTAAAATCCTGTTTTTGGTTCACAGATTTCAGTTTAAAATCCTAGGATTTCAAAAATCTCTTCCTTTGTAATTTAAAAACCCAGCCTCCCCTAGGATTTTAAATCCCAGTTACCTTGCAATTTTCAGATTAGTAAATTTTTTCTATAAGATAATTCAGATTCCTTTGCAAATGCTGCATAATACAAATCCTTTGAGAAAAATGCAAATCCCAGAGAAAAAAAACTGCGAACCAAACCCCCTTAGTTATTTCACAATGCCCCTTAATAATATTCTAGATAGCAATGCCCCTTAATAATATGGAAAGAAAATGACAATTATTTCACAATTAAAAAAAGGCACCACTTTTAGTAGTGTAAAGATGGATACATACCCGAATAGGTTGCAACAGCCAACAGGTTAGTTGGTCAAATTAGCTTACTTTCATTGAGTTTCAAATATTCAGTATTCTAAAAACGAAATAATCTAAGGTTTTTTTTTACCTTCTCAAACCATGAAACATTCAAAATTGCGTTTCAAATAGAAGCTAACATTTATAAAAATTAATCTATATTTCCAGACAATTGTAAGATGCTATTTCTGATCATAAGTTTCAATAACGAAATGAACAGAAAATGGAAACAACATTAGGAACTGTGACGCTTCCAAGGGAAAAGCTATAGACAATTTCAAGATTCAGCAATTAGAAGCAGAAGATCCACATTTAATTCAGATAGATAAAGTCAAACAAACAATAGTCAAAGCTCATCACTATGACAATGGGATACATAAACTAACCATAGGATAGAAGCAGTATGATTAACAAACAAATTAAACCCAAATAATTGAAGCCATTTCATATGCATCCCTTTTAGAATACTGTCTGAACATAGCTTTAAATTCCAAAAACCACTGTTTGCGGCGATCTAAAGAAACGGGGGCAGTATTACCCATCTGCGAGGATACTTAGCTCTTCCGTCTTTACCGTCAAATAGCTGCCAAGAGAGGATAAAAACAATAAGAAATCAAAGAGAAGAAAAAAGCACCTAGCCTGTATAGAAATAGGTATATAACCGAATGATTAATCTATATTATAATGAAAAATAAGAGTACAGTGATATGATTTAGAGAAGCTAACAAAGGCCCTATATATAGATTAAGTAACCCTAAAACACGCAAACCCTAAAAGCCCAAAGACTTAATGGGCCTAACATTATTATAACCCTAATAGCCTGAACAGATCCTAGGCTAATGTATTGTTCTCTACATCGATACACAGAAAACATACCTCTAAAATGAAAAATATCAAGTATTTTTAGTACCTTTCGCAGACGGCGATGCTTAGCGAGGGCCCAATTAGTCATTATCGAAGCAGCAACTACGAGAAAGATATAACCTGCAACAGTTTGTGTTGCTATATTGAAGCCCAGCCACTGATAAATCTCAGTCGTGTAATTTGCACAAGTCACAATGTTGAACAGAAAACCACGAGGAATTTGGTATCCTCCTTTCCCATTTGGGTTCCGAAGATTTCTCAGTATGACGTGGCAATACAAGTTTGCAGCTTGCATAACCAACCCAAATCCAAATCCAATCTTCATTTGGAGCTCACTAACAGGTACATATAGTGGGTGGTTCACATAGTAAGCAATATAGCAGCCAAACGTCCAGTAATAAGCACAGTTTCGAAAGACATTTGAAAGTGGTGAGGTTGCATGGCTAAAACGGTGCACAAAGAAAGTTTCCATGATTCGTTTGAAGTAGTGTAGGCACCAGTAATATAAGGCGTAAGTCTGAACGGGATGAATAACTCGCTCGGTTTTGAATCCAAGAAACTGATACACGGGGAAATAGTAGAAGACAGGGTAGAGGAAGAGTGGGCCCAAGTACTCAAAAAAGAAAAGTGTACGGTATGATACTTGTGGGCCTAAGTCCTTAAACACTACAGTTATGCTATCGGAGTTTCCATTAGTATACTCTTTCAGGCATTTCTTGTACTGAAGTACAATCGGCTTCCCCTTTGATTGAGGTGGGAGGGGAAGTGTTAAGCGCTGTCTAGAAGGGTAGTATTTCCTGACTGTTAACAGAAGGTGCACATGTCATTAAAACCACGGAGTTAATCTTGTAAAAAATTGGTCTGCAAATACTAACTTAACAATCATGGTCATTATTCGAGGGCAACATATGCACATACCAAATCATTCTCCTTAGATGATAGAACCAATCATTAATTATGTCAACATTATATACAAATTACAGAAGCATATCGATTTGGTAATCAAGAATACAGAACTTGTGGAATAGGATTCCAAGAAATTTGGTTTGGAAAATAAATCATTTGCAATTGTAAGCAACACAAACACTATGCATCAAGAATCTAAGCCATATAGCTCATGCATACAAAGAAACTTGAGGATCATAATTCGTTAGAAACATGAAGAAGTAAAAAGATGGCTAGAATGAGAAGTTCCTTCTTTACAAACACATGTTGATGTTGCAGAAAAAGTTTTCAAAAGAGCACCTACATCGAGTATCATCATTAAATCTAAAGCACATAAACATAACACGATCGGGCATATCATCTGTCGGTCACAAACATAAACAGGTATTTTAACATTTTCATATTTTTGGTTTATATAACTTCAATCATTTTGACAGGTCCCTCTACATTCTTCATTTTAAAGGCAATCTTTGTTTCTAATCGCATCAAATGTTTCTACTTGCATCAAATAAGTACGATCCACGATCCTATCTTCATTGTTGATGCCATATCCAAATTGTCACAAAAACTTGTCAACAGGCAAGTTAACATAAAAGAGAAACACTCCTTCGCTCCACAAAAGGTTGCATCTTATTTTCTTGGTGCCTCTCAAGTCTTTATAATCATATCGATTTTGTTGTAACTTTTAACACAAACATTGTCATATCAGCAGTAGAAGTCATATCCCTAACTCAAATTTGCAAATTTTCCACCACAAAGCAAACAGCTTAAGATTTCTGTTCCCAAATTCTAACAATATTAATTGACAAGCATCATAAACATCCATGGATATATCAGGTCATCTCCAATAATAGAAAGTGTTGCAGTTGGAATTATCAATTTGAAGTTGCGGAATAGCCGTTTGAAGACTCAAAATGCAAAACTTATTCACATACAAAACAAAGATTTTATCCACAAAGAACTTACTTCGCTGATGAATTGCCTCCTGCAAATCAGCGACAGTAGCCTGCAAGAACACATCCGAACATAAAAATATAAAAAAGTAGCAAACATAAAACCCTAAAAATTCATAAATCTGAAAAAAAAAAAATCACAGTAAAGCTAAAAGAAAATTGAACTCACATCGCTGTCAAGAACAAGACCACCGTTGATTAATTCTCTACCGCTCCGGGTAGTAACAGTTACCTTCATTGTTTACGGCGATTGATTTGAAACCAAACTAGCTTTTGAGCTAGTGAAAAAGAAACGGAGAAAACAATGGTAGTTGGAATCGTAGAGAAATGGAATTAATAGAAGGGAAATGTGGAATTATAGATACAAGGCAAATATGGGTAAAAACTAAAACCTAAAAAGTAGGATGTGGAGTTTATAGATGAGCTAATTAAAGCTTGAAGGTAGAATGCGATGGATTTCAATGGCGTCTGGTTGGAGTAGATGAGCAAAGAGTAGCTGTTAGTTAAACAACCTATTCGTGCATTTATGGTACACCACCTTTATTAAGGTAAGAACAGGCCCATGTACTTTTAGTTTTTGTCATTTTTCTCCACCAACTTTTACTTTTTGTTGATTCGCCCTTTTATTTTGTTGATTCACACAAGTTGTTGAAATTTGGCTTTCTAATCAAAGAGTTCACAAAAGTACCAAGGATTTCAAAATGATAATGATACCAAATAGCTATGTACTTTTAAATTTGTTTACATTTATGTAGTGTACTTTTATTTGTGCACATTTGGTGGTCAAACTTTTAAAAGTGTTTCAATTAGGTAGTTGTGTGACCTAATGACCGGTACAACAGGTTACAATGATTAGTCAAACTTTTTTTTTGTACACATTTATGTAGTGTACTTATTCTTTTGTACATATTTGGTAGTCAAACTTTTGAAAAATGTTTCAATTAGCTAGTTGAGTGAGTTGATGTTACTGGTCATCAGGTCACCCAATTACCTAATTGAAACACTTTTACAAGTACACTACATTAATGTGCACAAAAAAGTTAACTACATTAATGTGTAAAAAACTCAAATATACATAGCTATTTGGTGTCATTTTCCCATTTTAAAACAACAAATCCTAGTACAAGCTTTGATTTTTAAGGTATATGATAGTTAGAAATCAGATTTTGACGATGTTTTTGATAAATAATTTTAAAATTTAGTAAGTCATGCGTTCTAATGTGGTGACCTTTAGATTTATTAATGTAGCTTTTAAATAAATTAATTTCACAAAAAAGAGCTAGCAGCACAACTAGTTGCCGGTTTACTTTCTATTATTTTGTATTGACCGATAATTTAATGAAGGTTCAATATATTAAAAAAGAATAGGAGTGTAATTTTTAAAGCAACTAGTTTAAGTAGATGAAGGTGATTATTAGTTAACCACACATGATCAGTAATTTTGAGGAGCTTATTTTTAAAATACTTTTAAGTTCAAAAATATGAAATACCATTTTATTTGGAAAGATTTGTTGTTTAATCACGCTTCTAGATAGGGGTGTGCAAAAAATCCATAAAACCAAATAACCCGAAAAACCACCCGATTCAAAACCGAATTGGGTTAGTCGGTTTGGGTTAATTGGGTTCGGGTTTCGGGTTTCGGTTAAAACCGAAAAATAATTTGGTTATTTGGGCGGTTTTGGATTCAATCTTTTTATTTGGGCGGGGCCCGAAAAACCGAATAAGATAAAAGAACTCAATATATATTTTCGTTTGGTATGTACATACATATATACACATATATCTATAGACACACACACACACACACACACACACACACACATATATATATATATATATATATATATATATATATATATATATATATATATATATACACACATATATTGTGTGTGTGTATATACATACCAAACAAAAAAAATTTCACAAATATCATACCAGAAAGTTTACCATAGTTCGTACATTACATCATATATATATATATATATATATATATATATATATATATATATATATATATATATATATATATATATATATATATAGGGTTGGGTTCAATGGAAAATCTATATGCATCGGAAAACCCGGGAACCACTTTATAGCTATTGGATCAGGTGATGCATCACGCAGAAAGTCGATGCATCACCCGGGAATTTGATGCATCACGCGAAAATTTGGTGCATCACGCGGGAAATTTGGTACATCACGCGGAAATTGTGATGCATTTATGGTGGTGCATGGAGGTTTTCCAAAGTTTTCCGGTGCATGTTGGTTTTCCATTGAACCTCCCTCTATATATATATATATATATATATATATATATATATATATATATATATATATATATATATATATATATATATATATATATGGTGTTTTATTTAATTTGGTTTACCCAAATCCAAACCGCATTACCCGAAACCCAATTAACCCAAAAACCATTTAACCCAAATAGTAATGGTTTGGTTTCTGGGTGACTTAGACGATATATCCCAAACCGATTAACCCAAACCGAATAACCCAAACAACCGAAAAACCACCCAATTAACACCCCTTCTTCTAGATAACGATCGATGTCGATGATTTTGATTTACTTAGGTATTTTTGCATAAATATTTAATTGTTGTATTTGTTTCATCTTTAATTATTCAATTTATAAAGTAAATAGTCAGAATTTTGGGTTATAAACCAAGAGATCTACTTTTTAACCTTCTTATGTTTAATCACTCTATTTACCTTTTTTTCTTGTCGTATTTATTTTGGCCTCCTTTATTAAGAAAAGAGAAAACTAAATCGATAAAACCATGAAACTACAATTATTTTTATTACTTATTTGTCATTTAATATACTTTCATCTTTTTATCAGATTGTTTAAAATATTCTTTTTATGCATATAAAAATCAAAGTGAATATAAAAAACAAATGGACCAAAGTATTAAAAAGAATCAAAGGATAGATTTGTGAAAGTAGGTTTGTTTCTTGTATTCCTATATAAAACTAAATTATGCCACAAAACCATCCATATCAGGCAGAACATGTTTATTTCATTTTGTGTGTGCATGTGCACCTTCTTTGATGTGATTGCTTTTAGAAGGGTGCAAAACAAATGGATGTATTGTAAACTAATAAGCTGGATTTCGAAAACTAAGCTCTTTGAGTTTGTTTTGTGAAATGTAATTCGACAAAATTAGAATTTAAAATTAACTTGTTTAAAATAATTAATGGATTTTTCATCAATTTTTTTTGTTTATAGGAATTTGACATTCCTTCCAACTTATATATGTATTAAATTTTAATTTATACATGAATTAGATTGCAACCTACATCCCTAACCGATATTAAAAATTAACTTCTACTTTCTTCACATCCATATTAATAACTAAAATTTAAATTCAATTTCTTCAAATTTCATTCCGTGCACCAAACGACACCTAACAAAGTGCACTTGTGTTCAATTTGATTTTTTTAATTTTTAAAAATGACCGATCAAATGGTACCAGTAACCGCAGGCCAATTCTAAGCCTCCATTTGGTTTTGGACCGATAAACATCCCTAATTACTTTAATAATCATATATATAATTCATAATTAGAAAAAAAATCCATATATCACAAGTTTGTTAAAGCAAATCTGAAAAATCATGCTGAACCTTACATTCTCATTTAGAGTGTCAAAGTCTTAATGTGGGGTGACAATATTGACTCATTCAAGCAAACATGTTGAACAAGTTAATGATTAAAAGATAAAAAATGAACATGATTTTGAAATTTTTTTCCGAAAACAATTTGTTTAATATCTTATTTCTAGAATTTTATTTTTTTGAAAAAAAATAATGTTCAATTTCAGTTTTTTACTATGAATCATTTTGACCATTCCGTCCATTTGACTCGTTTTGTCGAAATTGTCACCTTTTAGCTTATTTATTAGATGTTCCATTCAAAGTGAAAAGAAAAAAAAACATATATATACTTACATACACACATATATAAAGGAGAACCATTGTAAACAAATTATCGTTATAAACGTTGTGAACAAATAAAAAAGTTACATATAAGCATTCATATATACCAGCAAGTATTGTTACAAGATTCATATGATTCGAATGGTTCATATAAGTGTTCACAACAACATCCACAAATTCAAAATGTTCATAGCAGTGTTTGTATCAATATTAATAGGATTTAACATTATTCATAGGATCCTACAAATATACAGGATTAGACAAAATTCATAGAATCTAAAAAGATCCATAGATTAATAGAATAGTTTGGTATTATACGCAATAAGATGCATAGGATTCAAAGCCATTTTGTGGCTGTTCACAACGAATAAAGTGTTAACAAAAAATCATTTGTGTGTGTCTAGGGTTCAAGTGATTGACATTCATTTTATGAAGTACCAGAAGTATCTCATGTAAAACCATTTTTTTTTAATTTTTTTCATAATGATGTTTAAATTAACAATAGAAACGCTACTCATAAAAAAATCACATAAACACACACAACTATGTGAAACATACATGTTTACATGAACTGTACCGTTGTGAACGTGTATGTTCACACTAAGCATGTTTATATAATTTTTTTCACGTTCACATGATTTTTTTATGAACAACTTTATATTATTTGTATTTACGTGAATACAAAAAAATTAATAAGTTTTTTTCCCGAAGCATGACCACACCCGAAACCGTGTGTTCACAGGTACGCACAATAATCTACATTTTTTAGATAGTCACACGAACCATACATGCATGCATGCATGAATAAACGGGACGTAGGCTTAAATCTTATCTATTTAATAAAATTTGAAGATAAAAGAAATTATATATAGATTCATGGCTTTATTATGAAAACTGCCAAAATTATCAAAATATACTTGATATGTAACAATCACATGTATCAAACATCATAGTTAACCAAACTTCAGTTACATTCTACAGACATTAGGATTTTATGATTCTCTATCGACCAAAACAACTTATAGGACGTTTCGACAAATTTAAAACAACATTCGGTTGAGTGGGTCAATCAACTTATGCCAAACTTGGGACGAAACCCAAATCTAGCAATCCACAAATATCATACAAAAGCAACGTATCAACAATCACATAGAAGAAACTTTATTTTGAGATTCTGATTATAATTTGAAACACATTCAGATGAATATTTGTTATGAATGAAATGATTAGAAGATACCAGCTTTCAGAAACCACAAATCTACGAGGGAAATGTTCATTCTTTACGAGGTTGTTGCATCTTATTAGCTGCATCAACGCTTTCAATCGGAGGAAGTGTCTGAAAATCAAACAAAATCAAGCGTTTTACGTCAATACAATAAATAGTACCATCATTTATATATGCACACTGATGACTGATCATCTTCAAGAAATTATGCATTATTACAGCTTAAGTAACATAGAAATCATTTGATCTTGGTTTTTTTGAGTAATTTAAAGAACAAACTCTTCCCTTCAAAACGGTTGGTTTGACAAGAAATTTGAAGCTCACAAAGGCAACAGTTGAATTGTGTTCGCTCATTGAGGCCTTTTATCAAATAGTTAATATGCATAATCAAAGAAAGATGTATTTATGACTCAATAGATTAAGGTCACAAACATCTACATTGATATAGAAAATTTTCTAACACAAACAAATAAAGACTAATAAAACAATGGGTTTATTACGAAAAAAAATCAACATGTTTTTATGTTTTTTGCATTTTCGTCCCTTTATGTTATTTTTTTTCCATAAAAGTCCTCAAGTTAATTTTTTCCTTTTGGTTTAGTGAAATTGGACATTAGAACCCGGTTTCTCAATTTTTAAAAACCCAGTTCACAATTTATAACCGGGGTCTAACGTTCAAATTTCACTAAACCAAAAAGAAAAAAATAACTTAGAGGTTTTTTTATGGAAAAAAATAACATTAAGGGACGAAAACGCAAAAAACATGAAAACATGTTGGTTTTTTTTTCATAATAAACCCTAAAACAATATACATATATGTGAGGGAGAGAAAAGAGATAAACCAAGTCAGGCTTGAAGATGTTATGGACGATAGATGCGCCGGAGAGCAGAGAAACGACAACAACGACCGTCGACCATGCCATAGACGGAGTACCCGTGGGCTGCCTACCACCGAATTTCATGTTCATCACTTGTGATCGCAAAGACACACTTTTGCTATAAGAAATGAACTTGTATCATTTTAGAAATTTAAGATTGGAAAGTTTTAAACACAATAAATAATAACTTCGAGTTTAAATAACCAAACTACTGCCTAGGCATGGACAAGCAACAAAAATTGGTGACCAATAAATATAGTAACTTATTAGTTATTAATCAAATAAAAAGTACGATTTCATTAAGATACTTAACAATTTATCTTTTACAATTGTTCTATGTGTTGAAAGCGATGCACCACGGCTTTATTTGTAATATTGAAAATTGGTTCTTTTTCAATGGCACAAGGTAGACTCACTTCCATTTGAAGATTCTTGTATAATAACCCAAATATTTAAAAAAAAAAAAACTTAAGAGCTATTAATAATAATAACTAGTGTAATACCCATGTGTTGCTTGGGTTAAACAATTTTCTAGAATACTATACTTCATATAAAAACTTTTTTGCACTAACATACATACAATTATACCTTTTACATTGACATACATACAATTATATTTTTTTATATTGACATGCCAATATAATATATATAATTATTCTAATAAAATCCTAATAATAATAAAAATAAGAGTAAATTACAAAAATGGTCCTTGTGGTTTGTGCAAAATTACGGAAATGGTCCCTCAACTTTCAAAGTTGCAATGGTGGTCCCTCAAACCACTTTTTGCTTGTAGAAATGGTCCCTCTGTGTCTAAACTTTTTAAAAATGACGATTTTGCCCTTTTATTAATTACAAGTTTAGTCCCTCAACTATTTAATTTACTTTCACTTTTGGTCATTTTCCTTAAAATTTTAATTTTTTGACTATTAATCTAACAAACTATTATTTAAATCTTTATTATATTATTATTATAATTAAAATTATATATACCTATTTATTTTTAAAAATAAATTTATATTTATTTATTAACAAAAATTTTATACTTTTATTATTTAATTTACGCGTTTTTTGATTTAAAATATTTTTTTACATATTTTTTATTTAAATATTTTTTTACATATTTTTGTTTTAAATCAAAAAGATTTAAATATTTTTTTACATATTTTTGATTTAAATATTTTTTACACTAGTATGTTATTTGTTTGGATTTAGATATTTTGTTATGCCCGTACGTTTTGATTTCTATTTATTATTTTATTTGTTTTGATTTTAAATTTTCCTACGTTAATAATTAAATGAAAATTAACAAAATATTTAAGTGAAATCGAATAAAACATATTAATATACAAACTTGTAAATCAAAAAGATTAAAATCTATACAATATATAATAAGAAAACCACTTGGAGTTTCTGGACCATTGGACGAAAAGAAATCAATGGTCCAGATTAATGACAACTCATAATTATTTATGAAATGTCTCTTATACACTTAATTTAAAATCAATAATTATACCTATGCCATTTTTTAAATTCTTTTTCCAAATTTACTACATTACCTTAATTACATTAAATTTGATTTTAATTTTTTCATTAATGAATTAATATTTATCTAAAATAAATATACTCTTTTTTTTAATCTGTAAATAATAAAAAATAAACTCAATTATTATTTTTGTATGTTTTTATTTTTACTCATATACATTTTATATAAATAAATTTAATAAAAATATATCCACGTAATACGTGGGTTATAAACTAGTACTATATTGAAATCAAAACATATTGACATAACAAAATATTTAAAATTAAAAAAAATAATATATTAACGTAACAAAATATATTATTTTAATTAAAATAAACTAAAATATAAATATATTTCATTATTTCTAATATCAATAAATACTAATAATTATAAAAGATAAATATAATATATTATTTTATACATATTTAAATGTGAATAAATAGATAATATTTAAACTTACGTCCAAATTACATCTTATATATACTTATCAATATATCTAGATAAAAATATAAAAAAAATATATAAACATTATAGTTTACGTAAAAATAATTTCAAATTATATCGAGTAAATATATATAAATTTAGGAATAAAAAGTTTAAAAAATGTAAAAAAATAACTATTGTTCATGACTATTAAAAAAGATATATAAATAATATATATTAGTAATAGTTGTAATTTTTTTTATTTTTTTATAAGAATTAATATTAAATTATTCAATTTAAGTTTACATACATTTCAGTTAACCAATTATTTATTAAAAAAATATTCACGTAATATGTGGGTTCATAAACTAGTTCCTTATTAAATAACTTGAATACATAAAAAAAACGCGTAAAAAAAATAAATTAAGGATACAAATTTTGTTAATAAATAAATGTAAATTTATTTTTAAAAATAAATAGGTATATATAATAATAATAATAATAATAATAATATAATAAAGATTTAAATATTAGTTTGTTAAATTAATAGTCAAAAAATTAAAAATCTAAAGAAAAGGACCAAAAGTGAAAGTAAATTAAATAGTTGAGGGACTAAACTTGTAATTAATAAAAGGGTAAAATCGTCATTTTTAAAAAGTTCAGACACAGAGGGACCATTTCTGCAAGTAAAAAGTGGTTTGAGGGACCACTATTGCAACTTTGAAAGTTGAGGGACCATTTTCGTAATTTTGCACAAACCACAGGGACCATTTTTGTAATTTACTCTAAAAATAATAATGTTAGCTTTTATTTAATTAAGAGAAAATTACTGATTTGGTCCCTGTGGTTTGTCCATTGTTGCTGGTTTGATCCTTTAAGATCAAAAATTACTCCGTTGGTCCTTATGATTGTATTTTTGTTTCATGGAAGGTCCTTTTCATAAACGGTCGTTATGTATGCAGGTTAGTGAAAGGGTAATTTAGTCTTTTACCTACTCTCTCTCCTCACCCTTCTTTCTATTAAATAACGTAGCCTATTTTTTTTTTAACCAAGCTCTTCCGTTCAATCAAGTTATGCAACTTACAGGCATACAAGCAATCATAGATCAAATCGGGACATCGACCAAGATCCATTTGATCGACATCCACATTAGGAGCGGCGTACAATGGACCGCTATGATGCAAGCATTGGAAGAACGAAAGTCAGAAATCGAGCTTTTGAAATTAACCGCATTCACAACATCCTTCGATGTATAACAAGTAGGTGAAGCCGGAAGAAGATTGGAGAGTTTCGCTACGGTATTGAGTTTGCCCTTCTTCTTTAAGGTACTCGTGTTACCGGACATTACAGAGGTAAAAGAAGAACAATTGGAGGTTCAAGATGGGGAAGCCGTTGCAGTCTATTGTCAAATGATACTAAGAACGATGATCTCGAGGCCCAGGAATTTAGAAATTTTGATGAGAACAATCCGAACAATCAAACCCTTGATCGTTGTTGTGGCTGAGGTCGAGGCTAACCATAACTCAACTTCTTTTGTGAACCGGTTTACGGAAACAATGTTCTTCTATGTGGCGTTTTTCGATTGCCTGGAAGCGTGTATGAGCTGTGATAATGCTCATAGGGCCATAGTAGAAGGTGTTCATTTTGCGAGTGGGATGGAAAACATCGTTGCGGACGAAGGGGATGAGCGAATGAGTAGAAGCGTAAACATGAAAACATGTCTCTTTTAACACATCAATTTCTGCAAAAAAAAAAAAAAAAAATACAAGTTCCTTGAAATCAACTGCTGTTCCATGATTCAGATCACAAATGAAGAAATAGGCTAGGTTATTTAATAGAAAGAAGGGTGAGGAGAGAGAGTAGGTAAAAGACTAAATTACCCTTTCACTAACCTGCATACTTAACGGCCGTTTATGAAAAGAACCTTCCATGAAATAAAAATACGATCATAAGGACCAACGGAGTAATTTTTGATCTTAAAGGACCAAACCAGCAACAATGGACAAACCACAGGGACCAAATCAGTAATTTTCTCTTTAATTAAACAATAAATTTTATATCAAAACCAAAGAGCCAAACTGAAAATAAGATAACTTAAGTTAAATAAATTAAATAGTAATAAAAGAGAAGGTTTAGTAGATAGGTATCACCTTTAAATAAACCAAACCAAATTCAGGTAATTAGGGTTAAATCAGTATTTATAGATCACAAATTTGCTAAAATCTTAAACCCTAATCAGATTCAAAACGCAAAAACCCTAATTGGCTGTTCAAGTGTCGTTCGAGAAAATCAGTTCATTAATGTTGTTAATGTTTATGATGTACTCATATTACTGAAATCAGACATTTAATAACCTATATAACAAGATTAAGAAAATATAAACCATACCGGATATAAGAGCGGCGGCGATGGCTCCAATTCTGTACCAGCGGCGTCTAAGGTTTGGCAGTCGACACACCGCAGAGAGGAAGAGAGAGACTGGGAGAGAGATGGACGAGTGTCGGAGAGAGTGAGCGACAGTAGGAGAGAGAGAGCGAGCAAGAGTGGTTGATGGTGGTTATCGGCAAGTAGCGGTGGCGGTTCGCCGGCCGGATAAAGCTTAGAGAGAGAAAGAGGGTAGCGAGGGAGAGTGTGGCGAGATGTGTGTTTGTGACCGAGAAAGATGGAAAAGACAGGTTAGGAACCGGGTCAATCACATTTGTAATTTGTAATTTTTTAAAATATAAGTATTAAATTATATTTAAGTTCCTAAAAATATTCCTATTCTTAAGGTTCAATTAAAATTACAACAATCAATATTTAAAAAACTATTAATTAATTAAATAACAAAAACGAACTTAAATGTTATTATTGATTATTTTTTCTGTTTTACTAACTTATACTTAAAATTAATTATAATAAAATATGTTAAATATGACAATTATTAAAATTTCAATATATCAAAATTTAATGTCAAATTCTAATTTTAGTTTATATAATTTTGAGAAAAAATTTTTTTATTAAAGTTATCCGTGTAATACACGAGTTAATAAACTAGTATATAATATAATTTGAAACCTAATTTTGTTTAATATATATATGTTTTATAAATCTATGGATTTTGTTGATATATAAATTTGTTTAAATCCTTTCATTACCAATAAATGTGTTTATATTTTATTAACAAGTTATTTAATTATTCACAGTCATATGATTTAAGTGTTATTAGTCATTAAAAGTAGTAAATGATCGGAAGGCTAGAAATGATCACTTGGTTTATTTGGAAGCTGAGAAATGATCGGATTTCTAATGTGTTTGAAGCTGCATTTCAATAAAATAATAATAATGTGTTTGAAGCTGCATTTGGTGGAATCACTTGGTTTATTTGGAAGGCTAGAATTGATTGGATTTTTAATGGAATAAAAAAGTCGTCGTCAATGATTATAGATGAATTTCAAGCTAATTTGTTTTCTTGGTTAAAGTATAGGGCTAAGTATAAGTCTTTGTTGTGGTCGTTATGGTGTACTTTCCCGCTTTCCTCGTTGTAAGAGCTCCTTTGTATTTTCTGTGTTGCTAGCATCTTGCTAGTAATTTTTAATAATATTCAGATTGCGGGTTTAGGGGTGATGACAATGCCGAAGCTTCTGGCCCGTTATCTTTTTGCTGTTCAAAAAAAAAAATAGTAAATTAATTTAAGTAGACCATAACCTGAAATTGATTAAAAACATATTTAATAACTAGTTAATTATTTAATGTCCACTTATTAGTTGAGTTAAATTAAATATGCTTTGAGATTAAAATAGATACATTAAAATTATATTTATTCGTGAACCACATAATTAATTATTAGAATAACAATTCGATTATTAACAATTAAATAAACATTTTAATTTAACCGAACAATAGTTGAAACCTAAATTTAACAATTATTACTAATTAAAGTGTATAATTAAAATAGTGTAATTGGGTAGGTAGAAGACCAACCTATCTTAATTCTATCGAGTTCCTAATTTAAGGTTGTTCTTATCAAGGAGTGATTCGTAGCGGATTTGAATTTCTCGTTTATTGTTAAGCTGCTATCAAGGTATGATAGGTTCTTACTAGTGGGTTGAGGGCCACCCTTTAACTTGGTTGGGGGCCATCCTACAAATGGGTGAAAGGATCAGTAATTTATATTGAATATTTACAAAGCTATTAACAAAATCATTGGGGGCAGCTCCCCCTGTTTGACAAGCGTACATCCGCCCCTGGCTGCCCCTCTGACCACTGACAAGCGTACGTGTGCGCCTGTTGGGGCCATATTGATGTCCGGATTTGACTTTGCTGAACTTATACGACTGGACATTTCATTATTTCCAATTTTCCATACCTTTGTACTTATTATAATTCTAACCAAAACCAATAAACGGGTCAAAAAACTACACTAAGATAACAATATTTTTATCAACTTATCATTTACAATGTAAACAATTAACTTAATCAACTAAAAATTTGACAAAGTTATGTCAGAACTATAAAATTAAGCTAACTTTAAAATACAAGGGTCAAAATTTAACCTACATAAAACATAAAATTAAAAATTAATAACATAATTAGCCGATTAAAAAACCAAACAAATAAATGCTTCTGTTTTGTGGAAAACCCCGTAGGGATTGCATTACGTCACTCAACAATATATAAACACAGATATTACACATGGGACCCTACACTATACAAGGAGAGCAAAGAACGTATAAAACATATTTAACACACCCCCGCAGTTGGAGCGTGCGGTTCACAAATGCTCAAACTGTTTCTAAAATCCAAAAATAGTTGTGTAGGTAAGCCTTTAGTGAAAATATCTGCAAACTGATGAGAGGATGGTACATGCAACACACGAACATGGCCAATGGCAACACGTTCCCTAACAAAATGTAAATCTATTTCCACATGTTTAGTACGTTGGTGCTGAACTGGGTTAGAGGCTAAATACATGGCACCGACATTATCACAGAAGACAACGGTGGCACGATTTAAGGGGCAACGAAGTTCAAGAAGTAGATTACGGAGCCAAGCATCCTCGGCAACAACATTTGCCACCCCTCGGTATTCAGCTTCAGCACTAGAGCGTGACACAACAGGCTGTCTCTTAGAGGACCAAGAGATGAGATTATCACCAAGAAAGATACAAAACCCAGAAGTGGATCGACGTGTGTCAGGACAGCCAGCCCAGTCAGCGTCAGAGTAAGAGATCAAGCGGTCGACAGCAGAGGGACGGAGATGAAGACCAAGAGAAAGAGTACCATTGAGGTAGCGAAGAATGCGTTTTAGAGCATTAAGATGAGGTTCACGGGGGTCATGCATGTAAAGACAGACTTGTTGAACCGCATATTGAATGTCTGGACGAGTGAAAGTCAGATATTGTAAAGCACCAGCCAGACTTCGATATAGAGTAGGGTCATCGACTGGCTTACCTGCAGAGGACAATTTGGTTTTCGTGTCCGCAGGAGTAGAACAAGTGTTGCATGTGGTCATGTTCGCTCGAGTCAAAATGTCGCGAGCAAAAGCAGTCTGGGAGAGAAATAAGCCAGATGAGTCGCGCTTGGCGGCAACACCAAGAAAGAAGGAGAGAGGTCCAAGATCAGTCATGGAAAATTCAGATGACATAAGAGAGATGACTTTGGACACAAGAGTGGGGGAGGAAGCAGTTAGGATAATATCGTCAACATACAAGAGGAGGAAAATTGTATCTGAACCACGATGAAAGGTAAATAAAGAGGGGTCCGATTTGCTACTAACAAATCCAAGAGAAGTGATATAGACAGCAAATCGATGATACCAAGCGCGTGGAGCTTCCTTGAGACCGTAGAGAGCTTTGAGAAGCCGACAGACATGATTAGGATGTTGAGGATGAACATAGCCAGGTGGCTATTTCATATACACTTCCTCAGTGAGATCACCATGCAGAAAAGCATTCTTGACATCTAAATGATGAATGGGCCAATGACATGAGATGGCTATACTAAGAACAGTGCGAATGGTGACAGGTTTGACAACAGGACTAAAAGTTTCATCAAAGTCTAGACCCGGTTGTTGGGAGAAACCTTGAGCCACGAGACGACCCTTGTATCGATCAAGTTTGCCATGACTATCAAATTTATGTCGATAGAGCCATCGACAGCCAACAATGTTGACACCAGGAGGTGGAGGAACAAGAACCCAAGTTCGATTAGATATAAGAGCAGACATTTCTGCATCCATGGCTGACTTCCAATGAGGATCACACATGGCCTGTGCAGTAGATCGAGGAATTGGAGAGACATCAGAAGTGGCTGAGAGATTAAGTATTTGACGAGGTTTTAAGTTACCAGTTTGAGATCGAGTAACCATGGGGTGGGTTGGTTGAGGAGGGGGTGGAGGGGATGGTTCCGAAGGGGAGTTAGGAAGAGCCGACGAAGATGGTGGTGTTGGAGTCGAAGTAGATGACGATTCACGGGAGATAGAGGTAGGAAGTGTCGGAAGCTCAACAGGATTTGGAGCAGAAGAGTCAGAAGTGAGAGATGAAGGTAATGGAGAGGGGTCATCTGTGAAAGCATCGAACTCATCAGACTGAGGGGGAGTATGAAAGTCGGCAAATGGAAAATGATCTTCATCAAATATCACATGCCGGGAGATGAGCACTCTTTGGGTTAAGAGATCCAGACATCGATATCCACGATGATCTGAGGATGGGCCTAAGTAGACACAGGCAGAGGAGCGGGGAGAAAGCTTGTGAGGAGCGGTGGATGATGTATTTGGATAACATAGGCAACCAAATACACGAAGATGATTATAAGATGGGAAGAAACCAAACAAGAGCTCGAAGGGGGTTTTGAAGTTTAGAGTGGTGGTTGGGAGCAGGTTGAGAGTGTGAACGGCAGTGAACAAAGATTCAACCCAAAAGGAAGTGGGTAGACGAGCTTCGATTAGTGATGTGCGAATGATGTGACCTAAAACCTTAGCACCTTTGCACATATCAAGAAAAATTCGACGCCATAATTTATAACGTGAACCATCAACAGAAAGCTTAAAGCTAAATTGAGAGTAAACATTTGTAAGAGCATACACAAGTTGACTAGCATTAGGTGGGTTGGTGGAGGTGATTTCAGGATTTGCACCAGTCATATTGAAAGAGAAGCAAACACAAAATAAGTGTAATAAAGAATAAAAGACAGTAGTTGAATGCTCACAGTGGGGAATATAATATAATACCAATGGGACCAGGTCTTGGGTGTTGTGGACAGCACTAGCAGGTGCAATATAATTTCCAAAACAGCACCAAAAAGCAAACGGGCGACCTGTATTCCCACCCACCAGGCACTAGAAACCACGAAACCAGATACCAGAAACCAGCAGAGACCAAAACTTGAAGGTCAGAGACCAAAACTTGAAGGTCGCTGGCAGGAGGACAGATCCGGCGAAAGCAGCAGCAGGGTCGAAGGGGTCGGCGGTGTTGTGGTTGTAGCCGCCGGATTGCAGGGAAGGAGAGGCAGCGGAAATCAGGAGAGGCGGCGCAGAGCGGCGCTGTGGAAAGCAGGGGGCGGCGCTGGGAGGACGGTGGTCGTCTGGTTGCAGCGGTGGGAAAAAGGGCAGGCGGCAGCGGTGGTCGTCTGGTCACAGGCGGCAGAGGCAAGTCCAGGAGGGGACACCGGCAGCGGCGGTCAGCAGAGACAAGGAGGAACACCGACAGCAGTCTCTAGTCACAGAATGCAGCGACGGTCAGCAGTCGCTAGGCACAGAAAATTAGGGTTTCCGATGGTGGGTACACCGTCGGAGAAGAAGGGGTTAGATACGGCCACAGGAAAATTAGGTCGTAAAGCTCTGATACCATGTTATGTGGAAAACCCCGTAGGGATTGCATTACATCACTCAACAATATATAAACACAGATATTATACATGGGACCCTACACTATACAAGGAGAGCAAAGAACGTATAAAACATATTTAACAGCTTCAAACAAAAATATCTAAATAAACATTTACAAATTAAGAAGACAATCAACAAAGCAAGCCAGTTAGGGCTTGGCAACCGAAGGATAAAGCCAAAATAGGTATTCGGATGAAAGTTCTAATCAGGAAGAAATAAAATTTTAAAATCAATATAGGAATTCTATATTCTAAAACAAATATACAAAGTGAAATTAAAGAGGAGAAGTCAATTACTCAATTGATAGAAGCAGGATTCCAATCTTCAGATGCTTGATCGATTTCAAAGAATTAATTGGTTGAACTCGAATATGCCGCTCTGCGTGCAACAGGAATTGGGAAATGGGAAGTATCTATCTGCCTTTCAAAACTCAAAGCTCAAAAATCACTGGGTATTACATTTGTTGGGCTCTATAAATGGACTTTCATATATTTCATTGGTGTTACATTTTTCCCGGGCTAGTACAAACAGTCCAAACATTTTTTCCATAGGCTAGGCCCGTAGGCCGTTAGGCAGAAACTTCTTTAATTTTCTAATTTCATAGGAGAATTTCATGGGTGGGTTCATAAATTAGTAATCAAATCTATAAATGTTGTTAAATGAGTAACTAAATTATCAAATGTCTGACTCCTCATTTAATTCGTCACGTGTCAAAACTTCAATCTGCCACGTGTCATTACTAAAATTAAAATCAAATCTAATTCAATCTATTATAATCAAATCTAACTAATCTGATATATAATTAACTAAAATCTAATAAACTTATTTTTTTTTTATAATTATGTCATGTGTTTTTATAAATTTTTGTTCTTATTTTTTTTAAATATTCAAGCCATGTAGTACATGAGTATATAACCTAGTAAAGGAATAAATGTGGGGAGATTTATTTATAGGTAAAAAAAAGAGAAGGAAAAAAAATTCCAATCACAATATACCTAGGTGCTACTATTCTCACCCCATAAATGTCTATTTCTACCCCATCATTATTACTATATTATTAGAAATCAGTTTTTATAATTAATTAGCCAATAAAAAAATGACAGATTTTACCATTTCACTTTTCAATGTCAACCTAACATTTTTCTCTACCCCATCATGGAGTGTAAATAGACTACCCTTTCCTAACCATTACATCATCATTCATCATCTTCTTTCGTTAACAACACAGCCATATAAACATAGAAATTGGAAGGAATTAAAGGTTGAAAGTGGAATTTAAAATGTTTTATAGATTTCAAACAAAACTTACAATAAACAATATATATTTTATATTTAATTTTGAAAAATAAAAATAAACTTAATGAAAGTAATTTTAAAAATTTAGTTGACTTATTTTTATAAAGCTAATACAATTAGGAAAACCTAATATATTTCATTCCATTCAATGAAGGCATGATAAAAACCGCCCCTCGAAATGAAATTGAGTGAAACACAATAAATCACATTTGTTGGAATGATTCATTCCATTATTATGAAGAAAATAAACATTTATTCCTTTTTATCCATATCGTAGATGTATCTTTCAATATGATAATTTTCTTTAATATTTCTACCAAGAATCCGTTTGGAAATCGAGCTCTATTTGTATGACAAAACTATGATCTATGTAAAAATGTATCAAACTGGAATAGAAAACTAAAGTTAATGTACCATATTTGTAAGAGAAAATGTTCATTTATCATATCGATACCTTTTCAAAAGTATGTTGCTATTGTGTGACCTAAACCCTAATTATTAACTATAGCTGTATATAAATTATAAAAGGGGTTTATTATGAAAAAAACTAACATGTATTTTGCGTTTTCGTCCCTTCATATTATTTTTTTTCTATAAAAGTCCTCAAATTATTCTTTTCTTTTTGGTTTAATGAAATTTGGACATTGGAACCCAGTTTTTTAGTTTTTTAAAACCCGGTTCACAAATTATAACCGGGGTCTAATGTCCAAATTTAACTAAACCAAAAAAAAATAACTTGAGATTTTTTATGGAAAAAAATAACACGGAGGGACGAAAACGTAAAAATCGTAAAAACATGTTGATTTTTTTCATAATAAACCCAATACATTAAATAACATAGTTAAAATTAACTTAATTTACATATGAAAATGTGTAACAACTTCATAAAATGTATGAAATTAATGCGAAACATTCATAAAATTTTCTTCTAGCTTGTATCGTGACTACACACACACATATACATATGAGATTGATTGTAAACAAGTTATTCGTTGCGAACGTTGTGAACAAATAAAAAAATACATATAACCATTCATATATATCAACAAGTGTTTGTAACATGATTCATATGATTCAAAAGGTTTATAAGAGTGTCTACAACAAGATTCAGAATATTCAAAAGGTTCATAGTAGTTTTTATAACAAGATGCATAGGATTCGGTAAATTCATAGGATCCAATAAAACCCATAGGATCCAATAAGATTAACAGGTTAATAGAATGTCTGGGTAGTATTTTTAAAATATAAAATTGAAAAATGTTATATATAGAGTTAGATATATTTAATTAATTTGGTATGTGTAGTTATTAGATAGAAACTAAAAACGCGAATGAGATAGAAATACTTTTTGTCAGGTGTAATACCAGAATACATTATACATCATATATATTAATTGAATGATGAGTGCAATTACATGTGGAAGAACGTGATTCATTGATTCCTCTTCCTCTACACTCACAAATTCTCTATTTATTTAAATACTTTAATTTAATTTAATTTAATTTATTTGTGGAAGGAAATTAAATGACTGACTTCTTGTGTGAAAAGCTAAAGCTGCTTTCCAAGTAATTAACAGAGCCAGCCAACCGTCTATCTGATCTCCCATCTTTTCATTTTCACCACTTCCATCTATCTATTCACTTACTTTCATGCATTCCAATCTCCCTTCTCATTTACATTCATTTCAAACATTCATGCCATCCATATATCGTCTCTACTTCCGTTGGAGACAAGTTTGAATTTAGGTGGTGAAAGTAAGTCTGAAGTCCTCACTTGGAGGCAAATGAGTTGTTTAGTAGTAAGAATAGATTAGTTTGCTGTTCAAAAAAATATATACATATACATATACATATACATACGTGTGTGTGTGTATATATCATATAATATCAATAATAATTTATGACATACACCGCATGTATGTGTGAGATTTAAATCAACTAATAATCTTACACGTACTGTGTGCGTGTTTGCTATAAAACTTCATTAAAGGAAAAGAAAGCAGGAAGAAGACGAATGGTTGGGAAGGAGCACACAAAGATTGGAGAGCACGATTTTTCATCCCTCTTGTAATATGTTCCATCTGTCCAAAATTGAAAGGATAAAAATCAGACTAGCGTTTCCATCCCCTTTTCCTAATCAAAAGTTTATAGAAAACATCTAAATCTTGCAATCATCCCATTTCCTAGTACCATCTCCCAATCTAATCCATTCCACCTCTTTGAGAACACAATAATGTAATGTCTTAATCGAGACAAATACTATAGTTTAAGATAAATAGATGGTAATGTAGGTCACATATAAAGATTGTGATTGTTTGATATTTCTATCCGTTGAAACTGAAATGTAAATTCAAAATAAGATTATTATTTATGCAACTTTGAGTCACTTATTCTGTATATATATTTGAAGTTTTTGGTTATATTTAAAGTTAGAGGAAAAATAAAGAGCAATGATAACCAAATGTAGACATTATTGTTGGAGGAACCCTACTTGCCACCCTAAGTGGATGACATAAATGCAACATGAACCCCACTTTGAGCTTGATTGCTATAACATGAAATCTAGCTTGGTAGTTAAATCTTAATCTAAACACGCAAGTCATTGACTATGAATGTGCATCCGTTTTGGTACATGCATTATATATATATATATATATATATATATATATATATATATATATATATATATATATATATATATATATATATAAACCTAAAATACTAACTTTATTCTTGAGTTTCACACCGCATTATATATCTATTTTTGTAACAATGAATTTCCTCACCATGAATAAAATTTTGGAGCACTCTAGTTAAAATAGTGTATTGTAAGTTTCATTCCGATCAATACACAATATCGATTTTGAAGTTAAATTGAAAATATTTTATGAACAGTCGACTTAATTTATTAAAAGCTAGCTAGGGATTGGATACAACATACTACAATGTAGGTAGTTACGATAGAATATGGTACAATGGATTGGTGTAGGTAAGTAGTGTTAGATATATAGTTATCATTGTTTGGTATATGTAGTTAGAGAAGGATGAGGTAGGATGAGGTGGGATGTGGTAGGTGTTGGTAGGGTAGGGTAGAGTCAATAAGTATAGGTTAGTGGTGGTTAGGTTGAGGATAAGAGTAATATTGTCATTTGGTTAGGAATTCGAAATGTAAAGATGTGACATTATGAAATAATAGTGGGTAGCGAAAAATTCTAAAACTTTAAAATGAAGGATTGTGGAATGCTAAAGGAAATTGAAATCATTTTTTTTTTGCCAAACATGATAAGAGAGCCCACCAGTTTCTCTCGCAAACCAAATGCCACCTAAGTTTACTTAGGATTTGGGAGGGATTACAAGCCCAACTTATACAATTACAGTGTGTTTGGTTCGCAAATCTTTTTTCATAGACTTTGCATTCTGTAAAATGATTTGTATCGTGCAACATTTTTAATTATCATGATTTTGGCAAAAAATTTGTCACTACTAGAAAAATGTCATTTAGTGACACACGCTTTTAGTGACATAAAAAATGTTTTTATATTTTACTTTTAGTGTCTTATAAAAAAGAGTAGGTATAGAACAATCTTTATCCACATTTTTTCTAAAGTAGTGACACAAAATTTTATAACAAAAATACTTGAGGCATACACCTACATACATTTTTAGTCACTATATATCTATACCCACTCCACTTTTACCCACTCTGTTTGTTGTGTAGGTCAAAATTTTGATACATATAGTGACACTTTTTTGACAACAAAATTTTGATACATATAATAAAATCCATAAGATCCAATAAGATTAATAGGTTAATAGAAGGGTTTGGTAGTATTTTAAACAAGATTCATTAAGATTCAAAAGCTATTTTATGGTTGTTCACAATGTTCACAACGAATAAAGTGTTCACGAAAGATCTTTAGTCTATATATATATATATATATATATATATATATATATATATATATATATATATATATATATATATATATATATATATATATATATATATATATATATATATATATATATATATATATATATATAGATTTAGGTTCAAGTGAGTACCACCTCTAATGCAGCGCACCAGAAGGTACCACCCTTAAAAGTAATTTTTTTGAAATTTTTTTTCATGAACATGTTCTAATTAACATTACACAGATCATATGTGAATTTCACGCAAATTCGATCACTCTAAGTGCATGAAAACACGCACCACATAAATGCGCATTCACATGTCTTCATTTTTTAGGAGCTAGGAGATGTGAATTTATGTGAAATTTACATATGATCTTCATAACGTTAATTAAAACATGTTTATGAAAAAAAAATTTTAAATTTTTTTTTTTAAAGGTGGTACCTTCTTGTGCGCTGCATAAGGGTGGTACTCTCTCGAACTATATTCTATATATATATATATATATATATATATATATATATATATATATATATATATATATATATATATATATATATATATATATATATATATATATATATAATGACCAAAAATAGTAACATCTTTTGTCATTTTTTTCATTAATAGCAACATTATTATTTTTTTATCATTAATAACAATAACTTTTGTCTTTTTTATCAATATTAGCAACTTTTAACCCAACTAACTGGAAACTAACTGAGTTTCCAGTTAACTTAGCTGACATGGATTTTTTTTACTGAGTTGGACCCCCACGTGTATAACCAGATGTACCAGGATAAAATTTTGGGATCCTCCATGGTGGCATTCTCCCCCACTGGCTAGCAAAAGCCGGCGATTCGCATTCTTGACCGACCCTCCGTCTTCCTTGCCGGAGCTGTGTCCGCATTGTTAATTCTTTGGGCCCTCTTCTTCTCCACTCTCGACTCAATCCTCATTTTCTCTCTATCCAAACAAAATTCCTGCAACTGTAACAACCAACTCGACCCCGCCTCCAACCTCAAATATGACCCACCCGTCTGAACCTTCTACGACGACTCAAGCTTCGTCTACACCCTCCACAAACCCATCAATAATTGAGACCAAAAAAGACGAACATGGCTTAAACTTCACCCTTCATTCGATCCCAGGTCGCAAGAGCGAGTCTTTATCGTCACCGGATCACGATCAACCCCATGCAAAAGCCCCACCGGAGACCATTTTTTGTTCAGATTTTACTGGAATAAAGTAGATTTATTGTCGAATCCATGAGTACGATATCTTTTACAACAACATCTTATTCAACCCCCAATATGCCCTCATGCTGAGCCAAGATTCTGGCGGTTCGGGCGGCGATGGTGACACATCCGGAAGCCGAGTGGATAACCTGGTACATCTGGTTATACACGTGGGGGTCCAAATCAGCAAAAAAAATCAATGTCAGCTAAGTTAACTGGAAACTCAGTTAGTTTCCAGTTAGTTAGGTTAAAAGTTGCTAATATTGATAAAAAAGACAAAAGTTCTTGTTATTAATGATAAAAAAATAATAATGTTGCTATTAATGAAAAAAAATGACAAAAGATGTTACTATTTTTGATCATTAGCCCTATATATATATATATATATATATATATATATATATATATATATATATATATATATATATATATATATATATATATATATATATATATAGATGGGATCATTGCAGAACTTAAATTTAGTGTAGAACCGTAGAACCAATATCGTCCATAGATTAGATTAATCTAATGGTCTTGATTAAAACCATAAAGTTTGGAATTAGTGAAAAAAAGATTGGCATTAGTGATTTTTTTAATTCTGGGTAACAAATGAATAAGTTGGAAATAGCAAAAAGATTGACATTAGTAAAATAATATCCTTTTTCTTTAAATTAAAATAACATTAATATGATTAATTGTTAAATCAAAAAAATTATACCATAAAAACGAGAATTTTATACTCTTTAAAACGAGACCGGTCATGATATATTTTTTTCGAAAAAATTTTACGTGTTTATTTTTCGTAAAAAAAAAATTACCCAGACCACCATGCAATGTAGCATGGCGGTATCATTCAATATCGAATGACCACTTGATATCGTATATTCAACGTCGATGCAACACTGCATGTACATTCAAAATTAATAGAACCAAAATAATGGTCAAAATTGGTAGTCAAAAGTTGGTTGATTTAATGAGAACAATAATGACATATTTTTTTCGAAAAATTTTTACGTGTTTATTTTTCGTAAAAAAAAAATCACCAGACCACTATGCAATATAGCATGACCGATATAATTCAATACGATGCAACACTGCATGTACATTCAAAATTAACAAAACTAAAATAATGGTCAAAATTAGTAGTCAAAAGTTGGTTGATTTAATGAGAACAGTAATGACATATTTTTCGAAAAATTTTTACGTATTTATTTTTCTTAAAAAAAAATATCACCAGACCACCATGCAATGTAGCATGACCGATATAATTCAATGCGATGCAACACTACATGTACATTCAAAATTAACAAAACTAAAATAATGGTCAAAATTAGTAGTCAAAAGTTGGTTGATTTAATTAGAATAGTAATGATATATTTTTTTCAAAAAATTTTTACGTGTTTATTTTTCGTAAAATTTTTTTACCTAGACCTCTATTCAATATATTTTATAGAGATCATTCAATGTCGAATTACAGTTTATATTAAACATTCAACACTGCATGTACCTTCGATATTAAAAGAGTAAAAAATGGTCAAAGTGGGCAGTCAAACTTGGTAGGCTACTATTAATTCAATGTTAATTGCATAATTACCATCTTATCCCTAGTGTTATATAATAATCTAATGGTTTAGATTAGTTCTATAGTTCTGCACTAATTTAAGGTTCTGCAATGATCCCAACCCTATATATATATATATATATATATATATATATATATATATATATATATATATATATATATATATATATATATATATATGTGATATATATATATATATATATATATATATATATATATGTGTGTGTGTGTGTGTGTGTGTGTGTGTAATATAATTTCTGAACCTAAATTTATGTAGAGTTGTAGAATCAATTTCGTCTATAGATTAAATTAATTTAATGGTTTTAATTAAATAGATTGAGAGTAAAATTAATAAAAAAAAAAGATTGATATTAGTAAATTTTTACATCAGGTAAAATTGTCAAAGATTGGTAATAGTAAAAATTGACATTAACATAACCAAATAAAACGATATGACACAGACACAAAAGGAGGTACAAACTCAACTTGAAACTTTTTAAAAACAACTTTTCAAGTTCAGTAGCAGAATGTTCAGTCTTTTACATTTCTTCGGCCTTGAGAACACAACAATTTCAGACAAATAACATTCTGGAACTTCCAAACCAAAGAAGAAATAATGTTATGTTACTTACTAAGCAACTTTTCGCGTTAGGCGCTCACTCTTTTGAAATGGGTCATCACGAAATTAATATAAATTTTAAAGTCGAGTTTGGGCCACGAAAATCGCCCACAAAGACCACCATGAGTCTTAGACATCACCAGGGCCGGTCCTATCATTTTTTAGGCCCGGAGCATATACTTAAAAAAGGTCCCTCTATATATATAAGCAATATTCGTATAAAAAACTACAATTAAATAATACTGATTTTGTTGCACTATTGTCAATGTCATGTCTTTAAAAACTTTATCACCTGTCATCGTGTAATGGTTTCATGGTGCTTATCTGAATTTTTCCTCAATCCAAAAACCGTAAAAAATAATTAATATTAACATCGTATGATTATAAATTGGGTAAAAATTGCATACAATATTAAATTATATATTTATTAGTAAATTGAAAAAAAAATTAATTTTAAATGATTCATAATATAAATAGTAACATATTTGTCGAAAAAAATAGCATCTATCTCCTTAGTATTTTTAATAATTGTATAATAAATAACATAAACCACGTGATAAACAAAAATAAAAAAATCAAACTCATTGGAAAACAAAAGTATAAATATTGAATTTGATGGATTGTATCTTGATATAAAACAAATAGACGATATCTATATATGAAAATCCAAGTGATAGTGATGAGATTTAAAAAAAATAAAAAAATGCACTCAATGGGAATCGAACCAATGACATTAGAGTTCCAAGGTGAGATGACTACCAGCTGAACAAACACATTGTTAATGATTTTTTTTCGCGCAAAACACATATAATCTAATACTGGACTGCTGAGCTATATTAACATATTAAATTTTTTGGGCCCCTTAAATTGATTGGGCCCTGGGCGGTGGCCCAGGTGGACCAGGCCCAGGGCCGGCCCTGGACATCACTGATATTCTTTACCGTGATTGCATCAACGCCTTCTGCTTGATGGATAATCTTCTTCACTAGTGAGTGGAATACATCACAATGTCTCTATCTTTCTCATGTGCACTTTGCTCTATGTGCATGCTTGAAACACCCTACAACTAATAGCAGATGTTTCTAGTTAATTAACAATAATTTATACATGATTACTTTACGGAAATGCGATAAAATTAAATATTTTCGTAATATAATAATAATCAATGTATAATAAATCAATTAAAGTATTTTCAAAATCAAACGATATATTACATGGATTAATATCCTAGTAAAGTTCAATAAACATAATAACATTAAATATCATACGATAGGTTCAGTTTCAAGATCACAATGTTTACATCACTTTTCTATAAGTTGAAGATTCTAGGTCTCTATTTCCGGTTGGCTATGTCACACAGAATGGAATCTAGAGGATAAAATAACGTAGGGTTTGTAAATTTTCTTATCATATAGTGAAAGTTTTAGGGGCGTTTGGTTCGCATTTGCATTATTCAGTATTTGCATTTGGTAGGATTTTATTAAAGAAGCTGCGTTATCTTTTAGGAAAAAAATTGATAATCTGAAGAATGCAAGGTAACTGCTATTTAAAATCCTAGGGGAGAGGCTGAGTTTTTAAATAAGAAAGAAGGAAGAGATTTAAGAAATCATGAGATTTTAAATCCTTACTGAAATCTGCGAACCAAACACATGATTTTAAATGCAAATCGTAGTAAATCCCAGAAAATCCACGAAGCAAACGTCCTTTCGTAATAACTAAAATTCAATTTCCAGTTTCTGTGAATTTCATTTCACGAATCAAATGATAGGTTACGTTTGTTTTGAGGGTTTCAAAGAAAAGAGAATAGGTTTAGATGTCAAATATATTATTTGATTGAATGCTTCTTCAAACTAAATATATAGAAATCATTAATTATAGGAAGAATTGCTTGAAATAACAAGCTACTTACACAATTTTTCTTATTACAACATTTTACTTTATTTTGTACCATTAAATGGATCCTACTAACACTTTGCTCACTTTTTAGGCAATGGTTATACTTGCCAAACAGGTAGCCGGTCATGCAGCTACAAGGACATGGTTATGGTATGTACGCAGATGAAATTCAAACAATGTTTGACATCAGACCTTATTCCAAGATAATTGTGAATGAAAACCCAGAACACACAGTTATTAAAAAAAAGAAAACCCAGAATTGAAAACCCAAATTTGAAGATTATCAAGAAGATTTACAAAGAAAACCCATACAAATTGCAAAAGATGAAATAAAAGCTTTAAAACCCTAACTCAAGCATCATCCCAAAACCCAATATGATTCCTAAATACCTTGACGGTTTTCAATCTGATGGTGGAGGAGGAACCACCAACGTGATTTTGAAACCCTAACTCAAGCATTCATCGCCTCCATCTTCTTTGTCTCTCTCTGTCGCTCTCTCTCTCTCTCTCTCTCTTTAAAATGGGAACCGACTTAAAGATAACAAATCTGGAGACGGAAGAGGTGAGATGAGATGGAGACGGAAGCGGCGAGATGGAGACGATGGTGGCCAGAGGTCGCCTCCTCTTCGCCGGAGGTCGCCTCCCTTCTTCTTTCTTTCTCCGTCGCTCTCTCTCTGTCACGCTCTCTCTCTCTTTGAAATGGGAACCAACTTAAAGATGACAGATCTGGAGATGGAAGTCGCCTCCCCTTCGCCGGAGTTCGCCTCCTCTTCTCCGGAGGTCGCCTCCCTTCTTCTTTCTCTCTGTCACTCTCTCTTTAAAATGAACTCTCTCTCTCTCTAAAATGAAATGGGAACCGATTTAAGATTAGAAGTAACCGGTTACATCCCATATATTGCATTAAATGACAGGTTAAGATTAATAGGATACAATTATTGGTACAAAATAAAGTAAAATGCTGTAATAAGAAAAAAGGCGCAAGTAGCTTGCTATTTAATGCAATTTGCCCATAATTATATTAGAAATTCATCCAAGGGTTTTGTGTTTCTTCCTTGTTTTTCACTTTTTTTTTTTGTTCAAATTCATACCCAAATCTATATGCATTTTTTAAAACCTATATACAATCCAAACACACCCTTAATTGTTAATGGTAAAGAATGAGATTTAATTTTAGTGATCTCTGGTTTCGTTTTCAAAATTAAAAAAAAAAAGGAAAATAAATTGTTTTCAATGTCAATATTGGTTTATACAAATTAATCGCCAAGAAATTGTGTGCAAGGTTTTTGTTTAAAAAAAAAATGCTAAAGCTTCAATGGACTTGGAAACAGAGAAGGTGCGTGTCAACTTCCCAATTAACTACTGAAAATCTTTGAACAAACTGTGTGGGTGAAGACGAAGACGACGACGACGATGGCGAATTGCTCAGTTGGTGCTGTTCATACCTTTCTCAAACTCCCAGGTATTTCTATTACCAAATGTTTCCTTCTTCCTTCAAAAACCCATTTCTTGGTTTTTCATTTAGGTTTAAGATTGAAGCTTTTAGCTCCATTTCACTCGAATTCTTCCTCAAATTGTGATCATCCTCGGTCTGCTCGGTCTAAACTCGAAAAAGCTAGAAACTTGGATGATGCTTTGATTTTGTTCGATGAAATGACACAGAGACAACCTCTGCCATCGGTTGTTGAGTTTAATCAGTTGCTCAATGCTATTACCAGAATGAATGAGTATTTATGGTCGGTTCATCTTTTTAAAAAAATGTGTGCCCTTAGTGTTGCTGTTGACGAGTACACTACAAGCATTGTGATCAACTGTTGTTGTCAATTATTTCGCACCAATGATGGTTTTGCAGTACTAGGATGTTGTTTCAAGAGAGGTATGAAACCTGACGTTTACAATTTTAATACACTTTTAAATGGACTCATCCTAGAAGACAGGATTCTTGAGGCAGAGATACTCTTCAAGAAGCTCATCAAACACAATCTTTGTAGACCTGATGTAGTTACATACAGCACAATGATTAAAGGGCTTTGCAAGTTTGGCAATAACGTTACTGCCATTGCCTTGCTTAGACTAATGGAAGAACAACGGTGTAAACCTAATGTGGTTACATATAGCACCATCATTGATAGTCTTTGCAAGGATAAATTGATAGATGATGCTCTCAACCTCTTCAAAGAAATGGTATTCCACAAAGGCATCCGGCCTGATGTCGTCACTTACAGCTCTTTGATTTGTGGCCTCTGTAAGTTAGGTCGCTGGGATGAGGTCCATAAGATGCTAAAAGATATGGAGGATGAAAGGATCTGTCCAAATGTGCTCACCTTTAATATATTAGTTGATGCATTTTGCAAGAAAGGTAGCATAGATGATGCGGAGGCTGTTATCAACATCATGCTTGATAAAGGCGAGGTTCCTAACATAGTGACATACAATTCACTCATAGATGGTTATTGTTTACAAGGTGAAATGAGCAAAGCAATGACACATTTTGATTCACTGGTGTGTGGAGGTCTTGTTCCCGATGTTTTTACTTATAACAGTATATTGAACGGGTATTGCAAGAAACTGAACATTGAAGAGGCCATGAATCTTTTTCTTGAAATGAGTAAAAAAGGTGTGAAACCCGACATATTCACTTATAACATCATGATACAGGGACTGTTTCGGGTTAAACGCTGTGAAGAGGCTCGTAAACTCTTTGATGAGATGCTAGCACAAGGGCATATTACAAATGATTGCACATATCGTATAATTTTAGAGGGTCTTTGCTACAATCTTCAACTGGAAGACGCACTGTCTTTGTTTCATTTGGTGGGCGATAGCAAGCTTAATTCAAATATTGTTGTGTACAACATCCTTATTGATGGTGCAAGTAAATGCAGTAAACTTGATGTTGCAAAGGAACTTTTTCATGATCTACATGTGAAAGGTTTGGTACCAAATGTTCAGACATATACAGTGTTGATTGGTAGCTTTTGTAGGGAAGGTCTACTGTGGGATGCGAAGCAGTTGTTTCTTACGATGAAAGAGAGTGGTTGTCCTCCGAACAATGTAACTTATCGTGTTCTTCTTCAAGGATTTATGAAGAACAAGGAGTGTGGTGATGTGGAGATGCTTTTACAAGAAATGGATGGAAAAGATTACTCACTTGATGCTTCGACTTCTTCACTGCTACTTGAGCTAATCGCAAGTGGATCATTGAAATCCACTCTTCTTAAATTGATCGGTAAGCTTGTGCAAAAAGAATTGATGGACACTTCTAGTTATTCTTATGGGAAGCATTCTAGGAGAGAAACTAATTGTCGAATCTAGCTATTCTATGAGAGGATTTACAAGGATTGTACATTTGTACGTACAAAATGTTCGGATGCGCGAAACTGGTACCAAATTCCATTTGTGCTACATATGTTTGATCATAGGACCTTTTATATTTAAATGAATCCACATCTCTTGCATATATGTATTTGCTGTAGTAGAATTCTGTTTTGCTAATTTCATGGAGACCAACAGTTGCATATTCTTTGTATTTTCTTTGTTTGATTTAGGGCTGGCAATGGATGGATTGGATTGGATTTGGATCATGATCCAACAGATCACTGATCCAATTAAGTGGATCATGGATTTGATCCATTAGCCAATGGATCATGATCTGATCTATGATCCAATTATTTTGACAGATGGATCATGATCTAGATTGACCCATTTAATTTTTCAATTTTCAGCTATGGACCATCCTACCCTACCCCACGTTGACCTACCCTTCAACTGCCCATCCCATCCCACCCCTCAACCTACCCACCCTACCTTACTCGTACCCTTACCCACCCCTACCCTTACCTACCCTACACCTACCAATACCCTTAACACTATCCATCCATCCCTACCCTACCCACCTTTACCCTATACCTACTCTACCCTACCTACCCACCCACCCCTACCACGCACTTACCTTTTGCCTACCTTACCCCATACCCTACCCTACCCTACCCCACTCCTACCACGCCTTACCTACCCCCCGCTTCACCCTATTCCACCCACTGCCACCCCACCTACCTTACCTCCTACTTACCCTACCCCTACCTACCCCAACCCCCACCCTACCCCACCCTTACCCCTACCACTACCTACCCCTACCCCACCGCCACCCACCTACCTTACCTCCTACCTACCCTGCCCCCTACTACCCCCCACCACCCTACCCAACCCCTACCCTACACCTACCCCAACCCCTACCCTACCCCTACCCCTACCTACCCCCCCTCAACCGCCACCCCCGCCGCTACCTTACCTCCTACCATACCCTGCCCCTACCCTCCCCACCCACCACCTACCCCACCTACCATCCTACCTAACCCTACCCATTACCTACCCTTACCCTACCTACCCTACCCTACCTACCCCCACCCCACCACCACCACCCACCTACCTACCTCCCCTCCTACCCCCGCCCTAACCCCCCCTACCCCTACCTGCCCCCTAACCCTACCCTACCCCACCACCATCCCACCTTACTCCTACCTACCTAACCTTACCCTACCCTACCTAACCACCCCACCATCACCACTCACCTACCTTTCCTCCTACCCTACCTACCCCACACCCCTACCCCTACCCTACCCCACCGCCACCCCACCTACCTTACCTTCTACCTACTCTACCCCCTACCTACCTAACCCCTACCCCTACCACCCTAACCCCACCTACATATACCCTACCCGACCCTAACCCTACCCTACCCCACCCCTACCTTACCTTACCTACCTACCACTCACCGCTACCCCACAACCTTACATCCTACCCCAACCCCTAACCTACCCACCCCCTGCCCAGGGTTGGTAGGTAGGGGTAGGGTAAGGGTTTAGGGTAGGAGGAGGTGTGGGGGTAGTGGTAAGGTACGATAGGGGTAGGGGTAGGTTGAGGTAGGGTATGTAGGTAGAGAGTAGGGTGGGGTAGGTTGAGGGTTTGGTGTTGTGAAATAAATTAATGTGTACTTTTTTAAATAATTGGATCGATCCAGATGGATCATGGATCGATCTATTTGTTGATCCAGATCCATGGATCAATTTATTGGATCTTCGAATGGATTATTGGATTGATTTCTTTGACCCATTAAACATAAAGTTGGATTTGGATTGGATCGGATTTGGATCAAAAGTGACCCATTGACAGGCCTAGTTTGATTATTAAGTTAAAAGTTTCTATGTGCTCATGAATAGTGATGATAGATTCCTTTCGTATGTCATCACCTCAGAAAAAAAGGTTCTAATCTTTATGCACTTTTGCTGATAATGTAACCCGTATATTTATATTCGATGGCTTGTTAAACATTTCGAACTTTGTTTGACAAAGAGTATCATAAAAACTACAATGGCTTGAACACTTGTCTTTCTAAATTATCTGTCAAAACTGTGTTCAGCTTTCCTTTTACATCGTCAGTGACATCTTCAGTAAGAGCATCCAAGTTTTCAGTGTGTTTCAAATGTCTTTCAAGGCCATTTTTATGATCTATACATCTTTGGTATCTGTTGTATCCGACATTGGGTAGGCTAATCCACAGTATTTGAATCCATCATTGTAAAATGTGACTCGAATATTGGTGACCCGAGCGAACGTGAAACCGGTCCGACGAGGTGGAAAAGGCTCCAATGTGATTTTTGATGTGATAAGTTTTTGTCCTGAGCTGTAGTTGGGCTCGACCCATTACTGGTTATAGTTTCAATAGGGTTTTGCCTTTCGTCTATAGATTGTAATTGATAGCTATGGTTTATGTACTCTCTTCGATTGATTAACTCTAATAAAAGAATACTCCTCTTGCCTGTGGACGTAGGTCTATTCAACCGAACCACGTAAATCTCACATGTTCTTGTGTGTGTGCTTGTGTGATCATTTCATAACAATCGCCACACACATTAAAATCAGGTAATGATCGCCCAAAGGGAGACTAGCATGGCCACACAAAAGTTGTCATTTATTCTCTTCTGTTATGTACAATCTTCTAGTAATTAAGATTTACTTTTTGTTAAATACAGAAGAAAAAAAAAAAGTCCTTTTCTTCCCCAGTATTCCCCCAAAAGACTTGAGACTCATTTATTTCTCCTAGGGGTCCCGTTCCATATTTCATATAGATAGAAATATTTTACTATTATTATATGTTAAATGAGACCAAAAGGACGAAATGGACATAATATTATAGATTCTAATAGAGGAGATAACGATGTGGAAAACAAGACAGGAATTCTTTTCCCATTGGCCAAGATTTGAAAATTCGACCTATAGTACAATTGAGCATGTTTTATATAAGATTCATGGACATGATGTGAATGTCATGGCTTGGACATAAGTATTATTATTCTTTTGTGAAATCAGCCATGTGAATTAGCATTCAAACCCAGGTTATTCAAACCTCTAAGGCTTGCTATCATGAGCATTGCTTTTTTAGATCAGCACCTAGACACAATTATCAATTTTCTTCTCTTTTTGCACATTGTTCATGCCGTGCACTTCTCTAGAGATCTGCACAAACACACAGTAAAACTGCACTTGTTGGGTTTATGTTTTGGCTGCCATATTATGCAGAAAGGTGGCTGTTTGGCATCTTACACTGCCTGCATCATTTTCTATTTCTTGATACAGGACTGCATATATATGTGCAAGCATTTATATTCATGGCATTTTTACTTCCTTTTTTAATTGTGCAGAAGCGATTCCGCTTACCACATGTGAAGCATTAAAGTCTAGAATTTTTAGTTCCTTTGTTGTGGGTTGATGGTATGTGATTTTTATGGATTTGTTTTAGTATCCTGATAATTACAAAGGTATACTCGAATTCTTGAATCCACTTGTTTAGATGTTTTTGAACGAATTGTACATAGATGTCTTGCCTTAAATTTGGCGATGTGTGTTACTGAGCTAAAAAAACTCTCAAGCAATCGCATTCTTATTTTCGAGGGGTTAGTTTTTCCACAGTTGTGACCTGCTGGTATTTCTGGACCAAGAAGTTGACTGAAGTTTGGTGCATGGTATTCCAAATAAAGGTTACGGTTTCAGGGTTCGTTTGGTCAATTTCCATTTCGGGAACACTTCCGCTTCACTTTTGTGGATTTCTTCTCCTCTGTCATTGGCAACTGCATGATCGTCCATGAGTAAAGTTTTTATGTTTTGTTATTCAAATTGAGCAATTGTTTTCTTCAGTGTTCTTTTGATATCTTTCCTTACAACAAAACATCAGAAGTAATTGTTGGGGTTAATATGCAGCTGTCTGAAATCTTATCTGATGTCATATTATTACTTCTTTTCTTAATTTTTTAAAATATTCTAACATTTGTTAGCAACACTTTGAACTAGGCATAAAATATGCTACTGTTAACGATATCTCAAATATTATATTGTTACTGAAATATACCTTTAGCTATGGTGCAAGTAAATGCAGGAAACTTGATGTTGCAAAGGAACTTTTTCATGATCTACATGTGAAAGGTTTGGTACCAAATGTTCAGACATATACAGTGTTGATTGGTAGCTTTTGTAGGGAAGGTCTATTGTGGGATGCGAAGCAGTTGTTTCTAACAATGGAAGAGAGTGGTTGTCCTCCTAACGATGTCACTTATCGTGTTATTCTTCAAGGATATATGAAGAACAAGGAGTGTGGTGATGTGGAGATGCTTTTACAAGAAATGGATGGAAAAGATTACTCACTCGATGCTTCGATTTCTTCACTGCTACTTGAGCTAATCGCAAGTGGATCATTGAAAACCACTCTTCTTAAATTAATCGGTAAGCTTGTGCAAAAAGAATTGATGGACACTTCTAGTTTTTCTTATAGGAAGCATTCTAGAAGAGAAACTAATTGTCGAATCTAGCTATTATATGAGAGGATTGTACCTACAAAATGTTCAAAAGCGCGCGGAATTGGTACCGAATTCCATTTGTGCTGTTATGTTTGATCATAGGACCTTTTATATTTAAATGAATTCACATCTCTTGCACACACACACATACATACATACGTGTGTATATATACATACATATATATATATATATATATATATATATATATATATATATATATATATATATATATATATATATATATATATATATATATATATATATATATATATATAGGGAGGTTCAATTGAGAACTTTTGTGCATCGAGGTACAAAAGAACCTATATCATCCATTAGATCAAAGAATTGTATGTATTAGATTAAATGTCAAAAGGGTAAATAATTGAACAATTTTATGCATCTTGTGCATTACAAAAAAAACATGGAAGGACATTTTGGGTATTGTGCATACCTCATTAAATTTAATATTTTAACAAATAACTAAATAATAAATGTTAAAATAAATTCAATTGATCACTTCCAAATTTAACAAAAGTCACACAAATTCAAAAAGAATGATGGAGATATTGATGCATTTCATATTAATCGTTCAATTCGTGATGCATATCGGTTTTATTTATACAAAATCTATACAATTCGTGATGCATCACTGTTAATCATCTTCATATTCATCGTTTATCATCATCGTTCATCATTTTCGTATTCATCGTTTATCATCATCGTTTATGCATAGTGTTCATCATGTTGCATCGTTGTTAATCATCAACATCATTGTTCCAATGGATGCATCAACGTATTCATCATCATCTTCTTTATTCATCGTGTTTCATCGTATTGTTCATCATCGGTTGCATCTCTTGTTCATCATGCTAATCATCATCGCGGTGGCGCGGCGGTGGTGGTTGGCGGGGTTCCTCGATGCATACGGTGGAGAGAGAGAGATATACGGCGGAGAGGTGGTTACAACAAAGGTGATGGTGGTGGTGGTGGTGTGGTGGATACGGTGGAGAGAGAGAGAGAGGGAGGGAGAGAGAGAGAGAGAGAGAGAGAGAGAGAGAGAAATAAAGAAAGAGAGTGATAAGGGGAGGTGGTTACTTTTTTTGAATATTTATTCCTTATTTTTCTCTAATTTACCTATTATAAGTAATTCCATATATTTAATTTTACATATTCTATATTCCAGGAATGCCCTTAGTGCACCATTGTTTGATTCTTTGGTGCACAAAAATTCCTAGAGGTGCCTCGGTGCATAAAAGTTCTCAATTGAACCTCTATATATATATATATATATATATATATATATATATATATATATATATATATGCTGAAGTAGAATTCTGTTTTGCTAATTTCATGGAGACCGACAGTTACATATTCTTTGTATTTTCTTTGTTTGATTATTAAGTTAAAAGTTTCTATGTGCTCATGAATAGTGATGACAGATTCCTTTCTTTTGCCATCACCTCAGAAAAAAAGTTCTAATTTTTGTTCACTTTTGCTGATGATGTAACCTGTATATTAAAATTCGATGGCTTGTTAAACATTTTGAACTTTGTTTGACAGAGAGTATCATAAAACTACAATGGCTTGAACACTAGTCTTTCTAATTCATCTGTCAAAACTGTGTTCAGCTTTCCTTTTACATCTTTAGTGACATGTTGCTCTGTATGTTTCTCATGTTTATTTTGTTGGTGATTTATAACCAATGTGTAATGTGATAAACTTGTTTGACCAAAATAATCTTACTACTTATTGAACAAGTTGGGATGGTGCGGAGTGCACACTTGTTCGAGAGTACTTTTTATATATATTGTAACTTCGTCTTTTGGACCTGGTACATGTAATTATTTTTGTGGATAATTATCTTATTAATATTGGGTTGGTCCAATTATATCCCGTTTCGTGGATTGATACGTGTCGGGATTGGGTTTGCGTGTCATCGGGTTATAATTTTAGCGGATGGATTATGTTTTTGGATTCACGAGATTAAATGGGTTAAATGGGCATAAATAGTGAAAATGTGATATCGGGTTCGGGTTAATGGGTTCGGGACCAGCCTAAAATAGAAACGTACATATATGTTACCTCCTTTTCACCCTTACCCATTCTTGAGAGTGAACCCTAAAGGTGTAGTGTGTGTGTTTGAGGAGTTCCAGCAGCAAGAGATCAAATTGAGCTACCAATTTGGTGGGAAGATCTTGGATTAATCTGATCAGCTTCACCTCCCTTGTGTTCTTGAAGTTGTGAGGTAAGGATTCTTGTTCCCTATCTTGTAGGAGTTGAGTTATGAGTACCCAAGATTGGGGAATTGGTTATTAGATGTTGTATAGTGATTATTTGCATCCTAGAGGTTGTATGTGAAGCTGGAAATCGAATTGAAAGGAGTTTTGGTACTCCTGGGTGGAGCTGAAATCGCAGGTCAGAGATGGAGTTTTCACGGTGTCGCGACGCGACCACCAGAGGGTCCGCGGCGCGACCAACAGCCTGCAGGAGAAATCCGAGTTTTATCTCATAAAAAAAGTTTGGGTCGAATTAGTGTCGGGTATCCTTCGGGATTGCTCGGGTTGGGTTTGTTTGGGTCCGGGGTCTCGTTGGGACTGCTTTGAGTCGGGTTTTGGGTCGGGTCCGGGCATCGGTTGAGTTCGTTTCCGTAGGGTCGGTCGGGTCCGAGTCGGTTTCGTGTTAATATGGGATTGTTGTGTGTGTAGCGGTTGGATTGTGATTGACCGGTTATGATTCCGTGGTTACAGGGACTAGCGGACAGCGGGCCGGATTTGATCAGGGTGTTCAAACTTCGGGATCTCAGTCAGGTGAGTACTCGAGTTCTTTCTAAAACGCGCGCCGTCTTTTATGTTTAGTCGTGTAGCTATACTTGTGCGTGTTATATATATGAGTCAGGGACGTGAACCTCAGGTATATTCTACTTCCTTATACATGTTATGTATGAGATATGAGATCGATTCTAGGGGTCCGTGATGTGTTCCATACGGACAGTGAGTCACGAAAGGGATCGCGCGGGCTGATTGTCCCTAACAGTCCTTGGGGCGTATATATACGGCAGGGCCTGTAGCCGGGTCGCTCCTGTGCTACAAGGTTATTGCCGCTCACTGTTGTGTGCGGTGTGTCGGCCGGGGAAGGGTCCCCACAGGGCTTGTGTATTCTTCCGATCTCATACTTGTGTTTATATATCTGAGATGTGTGTGGGACAACAGGGACATGGACATGGACTGTGTGCTATGTGATATGTGTTATGTGCAGTGTCAACCCTCGTATGCTCACGGGTTTTATAGCTCATGTCTTCGAGTCTGACATGTTCAAGGAATCAGAAGGGATCGCAGCCGCAGAGATAGGTTCGGGGCTGGCTTGAAGAATTATTGTCTGTTCGTGTAATGTGTAATATTGCATGGGACAGTTGTTTGGGGATGGGGTATCTGATAGTTAGGGTTAATATGTTAGTTCAATCTGGGATTCCGAATGTACTGTATTGTGTTTAACCTTTATGTATGAAGTTTAAAGTTTTAAATTAGCCGTAATCTGCATTATCCTATGACACGTGTGTTACAAACCCGTTGCGTTATTGCCATTTATGATATTTGGTTAACGTGACATTTCCGGGATCGGGAGGGGTGTTACATATATATATATACATATATATATATATACACACAAAGATACATATATATATATATATATATATATATATATATATATATATATATATATATATATATATATATACGAGATAATTTTAGAACCTAAATTTTTGTAGAATTATAGAATCAATTTCGTCCATAGATTAGGTTAATCTAATGGTTTTAATTAAACAGATTAAAAGTAGAATTAGTAAAAAAAAAAAGATTGATATTGATAAATTTTTTACTTCGGGTAAAATTATCAAAGATTGGTAATAGTAAAAATATTGATATTAGCAAACTATATCCTATTTTCAAAATTAAAATGACATTAATAGGATTAATATTTTTGATCAAAAAAATTATACCATAAAAACGAGAATTTTATACTTTTTAATACGAAACAGTCATGATATATCTCTTTTGGAAAAAAAAAATTTACATGTTTATTTTTTGTAAAAGAAATTAACCATGTGAAATTTAATATATCATAACGAGATCGTTTAATATCGAAGTAACAGTGTAACACCATATTTCATATATTCAACGTTACATATTTTATGTGATTACTATTGTATTTCATATATATCATATATTTAACACTATATATATACATAACATAAAATATTTAAAGAATGTGATTACTATTAAAATTTATCATTCGAGATTTGATACAAATATTTAATGTTTATATTTATATAGATTGATTGGACCGGTCATGATAAATTTTATTTCAAAATTTTTTTACACTTTATATTTTTTTGAAAAAAAAATTGTGAATGTTATAGTAGCACTATTAATTCTAGGGGGAGACTGAGTTTTTAAATAACAAAGAAATGGATTTAACCTAAGATTTTAAATCCTTACAGAAATCTGCGAACCAAACACATGATTTTAAATGCAAATCACAATGAATCCTAGAAAATCCACAAACCAAACGTCCATTCGTAATAACTAAAATTCAAATTTCAATTTTTATGAATCTCATTTCACGAATCAAATGACACATTAGGTTACGTTGAGGGTTCCAAAAAAAAAAAAAGAATAGGTTTAGATGTCATATATATTATTTGATTGAATGCTTCAAACTAAATATATAGAAATCATTAATTTTATTAGAAATTCATCCAAGGGTTTTGTGTTTCTTCCTTGTTTTTCACTTTTTTTTTTCAAATTCATACCCAAAACTATATGCATTTTAAAACCTATATACAATCCAAACACACCCTAAATTGTTAATGGTAAAGAATGAAAATTAAATTTAGTGATCTCTGGTTTCGTTTTCAAAATAAATAAAAAAATTGTTGTTTTTCATGTCAATATTGGTTTATATAATTAATCGCCAAGAAAATGTGTGTAAGCTTTTTTATATAAAAAAAGAGTTAATTACAAAAATGGTCCCTGTGGTTTGGTCCAGATTTTGGATTTGGTCACTGATCTTTCAATTTTACAATTTTGGTCATTATTTTGATGGTTTGCTTTCAATTTTGGTCCCTCCCTCAAACGTCCGTTACCTCTTACCGTCTAATGGCATCATGTGCAAGTCATGTGAGGGTATTTTTGTAATCTTCCCCTACCCTCTTACTTTAATTACCTTGATATTTGTACTGATGATTAACCAAACCTGACCCTTTCAATCTCGTCCCCATGGTTTGAGAAAATTAATCAGAGCTTCTTCATCTTCTTCGTGATCATCTGGAGTTTTGAAGGTTAGGGCGAAGTAACAATGGCTACTCAATGCAAGATTCGTGGTCAATATGATGCTTTTGATCCAAATGTTGCTTATCGTAAGTTTGTTTTTATCGATATACTCTAGATTTTTTTTCTTAATGTGTTTTTAAATGTCATTGTTAGTAGTTAAGTTTCTTTTTTTTTATCACAGAGAATGAACCAACTATGTTTACGTTGAAGATATTTCATGGTGGAGTTTTTACAAGATACCCTAGGAGATATGTTAATGGAAAAGTGGATTACATAGATAATATTGATTGTGATATGTTTTCTGTACATGAGTTGATTTACATAATGGAAGAGTTAGGTTATGTTCAAAATGAAAGTGATAAAATGTTCTACAACTTTGAAAAACCAGAGCTTGACTTAGACTATGGGTTGCATGCCTTGGCAAGTGATTTGGATGTGTTAGTATTGGGAGGATATGTTGGTGAGTATAAGGTAATCGATTTATACACTGAACATGGCACAACTATTTGGAACATGGCAACAAATGGGGAGCAGGTTGCTCTACCAGAAAGTTGGGTTCACAAATGTTATTTGCTCGAAACTTGGAAGAAAGTATATAGCTACAAAATTGATCCAATCAATGGCAGTCTGTTGTGGCCAAAGTCTACTTGTCCAACTACACGTACACCACCAATTCATCATACACAAGTGGGTAGGCCCAAGAAAAAGAGAAGGAAGACTAGTGATGAGATGAGTCAAGCAATTGTAAGAGATGACAGTTTGGCTAGGTTTGGACAAACAATAACATGTGCTAAATGCCACAACATTGGGCATAACTCTAGGAGTTGCAATGGACAGCAGATGGAATCTGGAAGTCATGTGGAGAGTGTGGGTGGCAGGAAGTGTTCCAAGTGCAAGGGTACAGGTCACAATGCAAGGAGTTGTAAGCTTCAATCAGGGAAAGACATAGACAAGGATGCACATGGGCAGGGGTGATGAAAAAGTTGGAAGGCATTTACATACCTCATTTTTTTGGGTTTAAAAACACTATTGGGTCTGTAACTTGAAATTTGTGTTTTTTTGTTTACTTTGTGGTTGCTGCCAATATGTTGGGTATGTAACTTAACAATCTTTGGTTACTTGATGTTTATGTTTAATGAGTAATGGTAAAACATATTTAAAGTATCCTTTCTCTTGCATTATTCATTCCTTGTTTTTGTACTAATTAATATGCTTTAAAATAACAACAAAAGACAGGTTCAACTTGAAGCCAAATTCATCTTGTATTACTTTCATTCATAACCAAAATGTCATTAAAAAGCAGCAGCCTTACATTGAAAAATAACAACAAAAGACAGGTTCAACTTGAAGCCAAATTCATCTTGTAGTACTTTCATTCATAACCAAAATATCATTACAAAAGCAGCAGCCTTACATTGAAAACCTAAAAAATACTACACACAATCTTGACAACAAAAAGCCATACATTATCACTAAAATCTTTAAACCCACATTATGATGATTGCAAATAAAACCCAGCTAACAAAAACTACTAGCTTCAACCTACAGGCTTCATCTTTGCTGGATTTTAATGATGCTTCAAGTTCATTTCTTGCTCTTAATAGTCCAGGAATTATCTCCTTTGATCGGTTGCACATTGGTGGGTCAAACCAACCAATAAACCTGCACGTTGATCCCTACAAAAACAACATGAAATTTTTACAAAACCCTACAAATCACTAACAAAGTATCGAAGCACTTACTTGTCTCGAACATGAAAAAAACCTCCTTCCTGGATTATTTGATGTCCATGAAGTTTTTATCAAAGCATGGAAGCCGCATTCGCATATCACCATTGAAGTTACTCTATCTTCTCTGTGAAATGAAGAAATGAGGAAGATGATGTTTTAGGAGAGAGAAACGTAAAACAAATAAATGAGGAAGATAAAAGTTATTAAAGTAAGAGGGTAGAGGGAAGATTACAAAAATACCCTCACATGACTTGCACATGATGCCATTAGACGGTAAGAGGTAACGAACGTTTGAGGGAGGGACCAAAATTGAAAGCAAACCATCAAAATAATGACCAAAATTGTAAAATTAAAAAATCAGGGACCAAATCCAAAATTTGGACCAAACCACAGGGACTATTTTTGTAATTAACACTAAAAAAAAGGGTTAAGTACCATTTTGACCATCCAACTTCCAGATTTGTCCTATTTAGCCACTAAACTATTTTTTGTCCTGATTTAACCACTAAACTTTGTTTAATGTTCTATTTTGGGAAAAATGAATAAAACTAATGGCTAAATCGCTACAAAATATGATAGTTTAGTGGCCAAATCGGGACAATTTTCAGTGGTTAAATCGGTAAACAGAATGTTTAGTGGCTAAATATGTATACAAAAAATAGTTTAGTGGTTAAATCGAAACAAAAAATAGTTTAATGGCTAAATCAAAAAAAAATTTAAAAGTTGGATGATCAAAATAACACTTAACCCTAAAAAAAAAAAATGCTAAAGCTTCAATGGACTTGGAAACAGAGAAGGTCGTGTCAACTTCCCAATTAACTCCTGAAAATATTTGAACAAACTGTGTGGGTGACGACGACGACGATGGCGAATTGCTCCATTGGTACTGTTCATACCTTTCTCAAACTCCCAGGTATTTCTATTACCAAATGTTTCCTTCTTCCTTCAAAAACCCATTTCTTGGTTTTTCATTTAGGTTTAAGATTGAAGATTTTAGCTCCATTTCACTCGAATTCTTCCTCAAATTGTGATCATCCTCGGTCTATACTCGAAAAAGTTAAAAACTTGGATGATGCTTTGATTTTGTTCGATGAAATGACACAGAGACAACCTCTGCCATCGGTTGTTGAGTTTAATCAGTTGCTCAATGCTGTTACCAGAATGAATGAGTATTTATGGTCGGTTCATCTTTTTAAACAATTGTGTGCCCTTAGTGTTGCTGTTGACGAGTACACTACAAGTATTGTGATCAACTGTTGTTGTCAATTATTTCGCACCAATGATGGTTTTGCAGTACTAGGATGTTGTTTCAAGCGAGGTATGAAACCTAACGTTTACACTTTTAATACACTTTTAAATGGACTCATCCTAGAAGACAGGATTCTTGAGGCAGAGATACTCTTCAAGAAGCTCATCAAACACAATATTTGTAGACCTAATGTAGTTACATACAGCACAATGATTAAAGGGCTTTGCAAGTTTGGCAATAACGTTACTGCCATTGCCTTGCTTAGACTAATGGAAGAACAACGATGCAAACCTAATGTGGTTACATATAACACCATCATTGATAGTCTTTGCAAGGATAAATTGATAGATGATGCTCTCAACCTCTTTAAAGAAATGGTATTCCACAAAGACATCCGGCCTGATGTCGTCACTTACAGCTCTTTGATTTGTGGCCTCTGCAAGTTAGGTCGCTGGGATGAGGTCCATAAGATGCTAAAAGAAATGGAGGATGCAAGGATCTGTCCGAATGTGCTCACCTTTAATGTATTAGTTGATGCATTTTGCAAGAAAGGTAGCATAGATGACGCGGAGGCTGTTATCAACATCATGCTTGATAAAGGTGAGGTTCCTAACATAGTGACATACAATTCACTCATAGATGGTTATTGTTTACAAGGTGAAATGAGCAAAGCAATGACACATTTTGATTCACTGATGTGTGGAGGTCTTGTTCCTAATGTTTTTACTTATAACAGTATATTGAACGGGTATTGCAAGAAACTGAACATTGAAGAGGCCATGAATCTTTTTCTTGAAATGAATAAAAAAGGTGTGAAACCCGACATAGTCACTTATAACATCATGATACAGGGACTGTTTCGGGCTAAATGTTGTGAAGAGGCTCGTAAACTCTTTGATGAGATGCTAGCACAAGGGCATATTACAGATGATTGTACATATCGTATAATTTTAGAGGGTCTTTGCTACAATCTTCAACTGGAAGACGCACTGTCTTTGTTTCATTCGGTGGGAGATAGCAAGCTTAATTCAAATATTGTTGTGTACAACATCCTTATTGATGGTGCAAGTAAATGCAGGAAACTTGATGTTGCCAAGGAACTTTTTCATGATCTACATGTGAAAGGTTTGGTACCAAATGTTCAGACATATACAGTGTTGATTGGTAGCTTTTGTAGGGAAGGTCTATTGTGGGATGCGAAGCAGTTGTTTCTTACAATGGAAGAGAGTGGTTGTCCTCCGAATGATGTCACTTATCGTGTTCTTCTTCAAGGATATATGAAGAACAAGGAGTGTGGTGATGTGGAGATGCTTTTACAAGAAATGGATGGAAAAGATTACTCACTCGATGCTTCGACTTCTTCACTGCTACTTGAGCTAATCGCAAGTGGATCATTGAAAACCACTCTTCTTAAATTGATCGGTAAGCTTGTGCAAAAAGAATTGATGGACACTTCTAGTTATTCTTATAGGAAGCATTCTAGGAGAGAAACTAATTGTCGAAGCTAGCCATTCTATGAGAGGATTTACAAGGATTGTACCTACAAAATGTTTGAAAGCGCGAAATTGGTACCAAATTCCATTTGTGCTACATATGTTTGATCATAGGACCTTTATATTTAAATCAATTCACATCTCTTGCATATATATATATATATATATATATATATATATATATATATATATATATATTTGCTGAAGTAGAATTCTGTTTTGCTAATTTCATGGAGACCAACAGTTACATATTCTTTGTATTTTCTTTGTTTGATTATTAAGTTAAAAGTTTCTATGCTTTTTCTTGAACAGTGATGATAGATTCCTTTCGTTTGCCATCACCTCAGAAAAAAAAAGTTCTAATCTTTATGCACTTTTGCTGATAATGTAACCTGTATATTAAAATTCAATAACTTGTTAAACATTTCAAACTTTATTTGACAGAGAGTATCATAAAAACTACAACGGCTTGAACACCAGTCTTTCTAAATTATCGTCAAAACTGTGTTCAGCTTTCCTTTTACATCTTCAGTAAGAGCATCCAAGTTTTCAGTGTGTTTCAAATGTCTTTCATGGCCATTTTTATGATCTATACATCTTTGGTATCTGTTGTATCCGACATTGGGTAGGCTAATCCACGGTATTTGAATCCTTCATTGTTAAATGTGACTCGAATATTGGTGACCCGAGCGGATGTGAAACCGGTCCGACGAGGTGGAAAAAGCTCCAATGTGGTTTTTGATGTGATAAGTTTTTGTCTTGAGCTGTAGTTGGGCTCGACCCATTACCGGTTATAGTTTCAATAGGGTTTTGCCTTTCGTCTATAGATCGTAATTGATAGCTATGGTTTATGCACTCTCTTCGATTGATTAACTCTAATAAAAGAATACTCCTCTTGCCTGTGGACGTAGGTCTATTCAACCAACCACGTAAATCTCGCATGTTTTTGTGTGTGTGCCGGTGTGATCATTTCATAACAATCGCCACACACATTAAAATCAGGTAATGATCGCCCAAAGGGAGACTAGCATGGCCACACAAAAGTTGTCATTTATTCTCTTCTGTTATGTACAATCTTCTAGTAAATAAGATTTACTTTTTGTTAAATACAAAAAAAAAGTCCTTTTCTTCCCCAGTATTCCCCCAAAAGACTCGCGACTCATTTATTTTTCCTATGGGTTCCGTTCCATATTTCATATAGATAGAAGTATTTACTATTATTATATGTTAAATGAGACCAAAACGACGAAATGGACATAAAATTATAGATTGTAACAGAGGAGATAACGATGTGGAAAACAAGACAGGAATTCTTTTCCCATTGGCCAAGATTTGAACATTCGACCTATAGTACAATTGAGCATGTTTTACATAAGATTCATGGACATGATGTGAATGTCATGATTTGGACATAAGTATTAGTATTCTTTTGTGAAATCAGCCATGTGAATTAGCATTCAACCCCTGGTTATTCAAACCTCTGAGGCTTGCTATCATGAGCATTGCTTTTTTAGATGAGCGCCTACACACAATTATCATTTTTCTTCTCTTTTTGTGCATGGTTCATGCCGTGCACTTCTCTAGTGATCTGCACAAACACACAGTAAAACTGCACTTGTTGGGTTTATGTTTTGGCTGCCATATTATGCAGTAAGGTGGCTGTTTGGCATCTTACACTGCCACGTTTTCTTCTGAAGAGCACCTATAGGTAACTGCATCATTTTCTATTTCTCGTTACAGGACTGCATATGTATGTGCAAGTATTTATATTCATGGCATTATTAATACTTTTTTAATTGTGCAGAAGTGATTCCACTTACCACATGTGAAGCAGTGAAGTCTAGAATTTTTAGTTCCTTTGTTGTGGGTTGATGGTATGTGATTTTTATGGATTTGTTTTAGTATCCCGATAATTACAAAGGTAAACTCGAATTCTTGAATCCACTTGTTTAGATGTTTTTGAACGAATTATACATAGATGTCTTGCCTTAAATTTGGCGATGTGTGTTACTGAGCTAAATAAAAACTCTCAAGCAATCGCATTCTTATTTTCGAGGGGCTAGTTGTTCCACAGTTGTGACCTGCAGGTATTTCTGGACCAAGAAGTTGACTGAAGTTCGGTGCATGGTATTCCAAATCAAGGTTACGGCTTCAGGGTTCGTTTGGTCAAATTCCAATTTCGGGAACACTTCCGCTTCACTTTTGTGGATTTCTTCTCCTCTGTCATTGGCAACTGCATGATCGTCCATGAGTAAAGTTTTTATGTTTTGTTATTCAAATTGAGCAATTGTTTTCTTCAGTGTTCTTTTGATATCTTTCCTTACAACAAAACATCAGAAGTAATTGTTGGGGTTAATATGCAGCTGTCTGAAATCTTATCTGATGTCATATTATTACTTTTTTTCTTAATTTTTTAAAAATATTCTAACATTTGTTAGCAACACTTTGAACTAGGCATAAAATATGCTACTGTTAACAATATCTCAAATATTATATTGGTACTGAAATATACCTTTAGTTTATGGTGCAAGTAAATGCAGGAAACTTGATGTTGCAAAGGAACTTTTTCATGATCTACATGTGAAAGGTTTGGTACCAAATGTTCAGACATATACAGTGTTGATTGGTAGCTTTTGTAGGGAAGGTCTACTGTGGGTTGCGAAGCAATTGTTTCTTACGATGAAAGAGAGTGGTTGTCCTCCGAACGATGTCACTTATCGTGTTCTTCTTCAAGGATATATGAAGAACAAGGAGTGTGGTGATGTGAAGATGCTTTTACAAGAAATGGATGGAAAAGATTACTCACTTGATGCTTCGACTTCTTCACTGCTACTTGAGCTAATCGCAAAATTGATCGGTAAGCTTGTGCAAAAAGAATTGATGGACACTTCTAGTTATTCTTATAGGAAGCATTCTAGGAGAAAAACTAATTGTCGAAGCTAGCTATTCTATGAGAGGATTGTACCTACAAAAATGTTCAAAAGCGCGCCGAATTTGTACTTATTTCCATTTGTGCTACATATGTTTGATCATAGGACCTTTTATATTTAAATGAATTCACATCTCTTGCATATATATATATATAGAGAGAGAGAGAGAGGTGGGTTCAATGAAGAACCTCCATGCATCGAAGAACCTTGAAGAACCTCCATGCACCACCATAAATGCATCACAATTTCCCCGTAATGCATCATTATTTCCACGTGATGCATCAAATTCTCGCGTGATGCATCAAATTCTCGCGTGATGCATCAATTTTTACATTAATTCCACGTGATGTATCAAATTCCCGCGTGATGCATCAATTTCTACGTGATGCATTTCAGTTTTTCTAGCGATGCATTGTGGTTCTTCAAGGTTCTTCGATGCATAAGGTTCTTCATTGAATCCACCCCTATATATATATATATATATATATATATATATATATATATATATATATATATATATATAGGGGTGGGTTCAATGGAGAACCTTAATTTAGTGCAGAACCATAGAACCAATCTAAACCATTAGATTATAATATAACACTAGGGATAAGATGGTTATTATACAATTAACATTGAATTAATAGCAGCCTACCAAGTTTGACTGTCCACTTTGACTTTTTTTTACTCTTTTAATATATAATGGACATGCAGTGTTGCATCGACGTTAAATATACGATATCAAAGTGTTCATTCGACATCGAATGGTCGTATGGGTAAAAAAATTTTACGAAAAATAAACACGTAAATTTTTTTTCAAAAAAATATATTCATGACCGTTCTCGTTAAATCCACCAACTTTGATTACTAATTTTGACTATTATTTATCTCTGTTAATAATGAACGTATATGCAGTGTTGCATCGACGTTAAATATACGGTATCAAAGTGTTCATTCGATATCGAATGATCTCATGATCTCACCATGATATATTGCATCGTGGTCTGGGTAAAATTTTTTTTACGAAAAATAAAAAAATATATATCATAACCGTTCTCGTTAAATCCACCAACTTTGACTACTAATTGTGACTATTATTTTGGCTCTGTTAGTAATGAACGTATATGCAATGTTGCATTGACTTTAAATATACGATATCAAAGTGTTCATTCAATATCGAATGATCTTATGATCTCACCATGATATATTGCATCGTGGTCTGGATAAATTTTTTTTACGAAAAATAAAAAATATATATCATAACCGTTCTCGTTAAATCCACCAACTTTGACTACTAATTGTGACTATTATTTTAGCTCTGTTAATAATGAGCGTATATGCAGTGTTGCATTGACGTTAAATATACGATATCAAAGTGTTCATTCAATATCGAATGATCTCATTATCTCACCATGATATATTGCATCGTGGTCTGGGTAATTTTTTTTTTTACGAAAAATAAACACGTAAAATTTTTTCGAAAAAAATATATCATGACCGGTCTCGTTTTAAAGAGTATAAAATTCTCGTTTTTATGGTATAATTTTTTTTATTTAAAAATTAATAATATTAATGTTATTTTAATTTAAAGAAAAAAGATATATTTATTTTGCTAATGTCAATCTTTTTACTATTTCCAATCTTTTCCTTTTTTACCCCTTCAAGAATTAAAATATCACTATTACCAATCTTTTTTTCACTAATTACAAACTTAACTCTTTTAATTAACACCATTAGATTATTCTAATCTATGGACGATATTGGTTCTACAGTTCTACACTAAATTTAGGTTCTGCAATGATCCCATCTATATATATATATATATATATATATATATATATATATATATATATATATATATATATATATATATATATATATATATATATATATATATATATATATATATATATATATATATATATATTAGGTTCTGCTGAAGTAGAATTCTGTTTTGCTAATTTCATGGAGACCGACAGTTACATATTCTTTGTATTTTCTTTGTTTGATTATTAAGTTAAAAGTTTCTATGTGCTCATGAATAGTGATGACAGATTCCTTTCTTTTGCCATCACCTCAGAAAAAATGTTCTAATTTTTATTCACTTTTGCTGATAAACGTTTTGAACTTTGTTTGACAGAGTATCATAAAACTACAATGGCTTGAACACTAGTCTTTCAAATTCATCTGTCAAAACTGTGTTGAGCTTATTTTACATCTTTAGTGACATGTTGCTCTGTATGTTTCTCATGTTTATTTTGTTGGTGATTTATAACCAATATGATTTAAGTGTAATGGGATAAACTTGTTTGACCAAAATAATCTTACTACTTATTGAACAAGTTGGGATGGTGCGGAGTGCACACTTGTTCAAGATTATTCGAGATTAATTGCCGGGGGTTTGGGGGGCAGCCCCTGGCGGCGGGGTCCACGGGGCAGAGCCCCTGGCTGAGGTCGAGTTGCTTTATGATCTGATTTAGACACGGTTTTGTGACCCATTTGAAATTTGATTAAATTTGACGGTTAAAATTGCGGTTGGCCATTTTTGGTGGTTTCCGCTATTTTTTGGTCATTTCTGTGTGGTACAAGAAATCAGAAACATTCCAGATTCTCTGTTCGAATTTCTGAGTTTTATCCGATTGAAATTTCGATTGTACCATCGAAATACTTGAATCTGAAAGTGTTTCACGACTCTCAGATTTCCAAGTATTTTTTGCAATCCTCCGAAATTTCTACATATTTTGTATAACTTGACTATGACCGTTTTTCGATGAGAGCATCCATGTTTTCAGTGTGTTTCAAATGTCTTTCATGGTGATGTTTATGATCTATACATTTTTGCTATCTATTGTATCAGACATTGGGTAGGCTAATCCATGGTATTAGAATCCATCTTTGTTAAATGTGACTTGAATATTGGTGACCCGATCGGATGTGAAACTGATCTGACGAGGTGGAAAAAGCTCCAATGTGATATTTTTGATGTGATAAGTTTTCTTCTTGAACAGTCAAGCCTAACCAAACTTTTAAAACCTGAACTTTCAGTAGCGTTAAAACCGATAAACAATAAATTTTGGTCAGGGTTGACATTTTCATCTCATTCAAGCACATGGGTCAAACGTGTTGATGACCAAAACTCACAAATTATACGTACAATTGAAATTTTTTCAAAAAACAATTTATTTAATACACAATTTTTACAAATTTTTATTTTTAAGAAAACTTATGTTCTAGCTTAGTTCTTTTACTACAGATGATTTTAACCGTCCGACCTGTTTGGCCCATTGGTTCACAATTGTCAACCTTAATTTTGGTTGACAAACTCATTCAAGCACATAGGTCAAACGGGTTGATGACCAAAACTCACAAATTATACGTAAAATTGAAATTTTTTCAAAAAACAATTTATTTAATACACAATTTTTACAAATTTTCATTTTTAAGATAAGTTATGTTCTAGCTTAGTTCTTTTACTACGGATGATTTTAATCGTCCGACCCGTTTGGCCCATTGGTTCACAATTGTCACCCTTAATTTTGGTTGACAAACTCATAAACTCGATTCATCTAAAACAATTTACATATTCCCTAACAATAATCGAGAATTGACCATAATCGACATTGTTTATTGCTACCTACATTAGACTAATCAAGCAATTACGGCTTCACACTCCAATCTACAAACTTTGACATTTAAATATGGGTTAAACTCGTACAAATATATGTTACTTTACTGAAATTACTCAATGACTAATCTAGTTACTTTTTTATCTCATTCTTACTTGTACTTAAAATTTATTGTTGAGATGATACTTTTGATTAACGGTTACCGGTTCTACCGGTAAAGATATTATATTTGTGTTTTTAGAAGTATTAAAAGGATGTGTATGCTTACGTGGATTTTCTGAATTATTTATATTTATTTAAAATCCACGTAAGCATCATGTTATTAAAAACATGCCACATTATCATTTGAATCAACAAAAACTGTCATATCAACATAGTTACTGCTTACACGTATCATATCGACAAGTTATTTGGAGTACAAGTGTCATCTGGTCAAATAAAAAGGTTAATTAGTCATTTAGGTAAATTGAGAAAAGTATGTTGCATTTGTACGACTTTAACCCTTTAAATAATGATCAATTACTAAAAATAGTAACAACTTTTTAATTTTTAATTATTTATAATAACATATTTATTTTTTATCACTAATAGTATCAACTTTTTTATTTTTTATATGAATAACATCAACTTTTGTATCCTTAAATAACATTAACTTCTGTATTTTTTTATTGTTATCTATAGCAATAATTTTTTTTAAGTTTTTCAATAAATGATAAAAAATATAAAAATCTATAATATTGATGATAAAAAGTAAATAATGTTGCTATAAATGCATAAAGTTGTTTCTATTTTTAGCAAATAGCTCTTTAAATAATTGATTCATCAATTAACTGATCAAAATTAAGAATAACAACATTCAAATACCACAGAGAATACACAAATATCCAAGAACATTGAAATCATATAAATCAAAAGTCTCAAAAACTCATTTGGAGCCAGACCTATGTTAAACCTCCAACTAGGGAATGATAATCTATCTCTATCTATACTATTAAAAGAGTAACTATACTCATTTCTGGTGAAGCCACGTGTCCTCACCATAAATCGACACGTGGCATTTATAAATTTTAAAAATAATAAAGAAATATAAGTCAAATCTAATATAATCTACTTTTAAATTCAAATCAAATCAAACAGCATCTAATACTCTATTAACTTATTAATTAAATCTATACAAATCTAATATAATCCACTTTTAAATTAAAATCAAATCAAATTAAACAAAATCTAATAATCTACTAACTTATTAATTATAAGATAATATAATAAAAGTTTAAAAAAATATATAAGAAAATAATTACTCTTCATATATATTTAGAAATATACAAAATTAATAGGTCATAATAAATAATAATATCATCTTATATACTTTTGTTTAAAAAATAATATTTATATCTTTATTTTTTTATTTATTATATTTTATACATATATTAAAAATATCCGCGTAATACGCGGGTAATAAACTAGTTTATCAATTCATGAGTAAAGAGAAGAAATATCAACTTACGAAATTGATTCCGTTTCTTTTCTTATCCTTTTGATTTAGTCAAAACACAACTAAACCCTCCAACTTCCAAGCTCTTGTCATTTAAAGGGTTTTGTTTCCGTTATGATGAAGTTACGAACTTTAATGCATAAAAACCCTACATTTTTTTTAGGGCTTAAATGAGATTTTGATATGTTCATATGTGGTAACATTTTCTTAATTTGTTGATATTTATTCTCCTTTTCATATTTAGGCTTTGCTACCCACCCTTCTCTTTTTCTTGTTGATTGATTGTTGTAGGATTATTGAACGTTTTGTTATTTAGGGTCCTTGATTAATGTTATTTTGGGTTCTTGATTTCTATTCTCCATTTTGGGTTCTTGATTTCTGTTAATATATTTTTTTATTTTGATGTTAGGATTCTTTAGGTTTTGTTTCAGAATTAGAATCTGGTTATAGATCTTCATTTCTTATGGGCTTTTCAAATATTATGTTTTGGAACTCAAATATTGTTGGCTGGCCAATAGTAGTGGCATGTGTTTGATGTTGGTGGTCTGCGTCGGTAGTGGTGGCCGATGTTGGTTCCTTAAAAACAGCCAAGAACAATTAATAACATCTTGAATATCTAAATAATATATTGAATGTGTTCTTAAATTTATCCATAAATAATTAAGTTAAAACATCTGAATTCTAATTGTATTGATTAAAAAACTATGACAAATAAATAAGTTGATTAAACCTTTTAATTTTTAGTTGTTAATAATAATAATAATAATAATAATAATAATAATAATAATAATAATAATAATAATAATAATAATAATAATAATAAGGGTTTATTATGAAAAAACCAATATTTTTTCACATTTTTTGCGTCATCCCTCCGTGTTATTTTTTACATAAAAAACTTAAGTTATTATTTTCTTTTTGGTTTAGTGAAATTTGGACATTAGACCCCAGTTATAATTTGTGAACTGGGTTTTAAAAAACTGAAAAACCGGGTTCTAATTGTAACAACCTAACTTTTAGCCAATCATGTAATGCTTAATTTTGAGATAATAAAATAATTTTTGTTATATTATTTATGTTGCAATTATTAATTAAAGTATGAAAATGGATTAAGTAAATATGATTTTAAATTATATTTATGATAAAAATTAAAATGAGTAAAATAAAATATATGTAAAATACAAAAGTTTAGTGGGTTAATTACATAAAAGACAAATATGATATATTTAAAACCAAATTAATGATCATTTAAGATCATTATCACCAAATCACTCTCTCTCTCTCTACTCTCTCTCTACATCCTACGGCCAAACATCAAAATTTATCAAAAATTTCATAAACTTGCAATCAATTGAAGAATTAAAGACAAAGGGAGTTGCAATCAACATCAAACTACAAAGAATTTGAGGTAAAATTCACTTTTAATTTCGATTCTTATAGTGTTTGGTTCGGTTTTGTGATAAACCGAAACGAAGGTTTAAAATGATAAGATTTGTTGTTGCATGTATAGGATTCTTGTTAAGTATGATGAATTGAAATATATAAAAGTTATAGAAACAAAAATCAGAGGTTTGATCATCCAAATAGTTATGAAATCTGAATTTTTATGATAAAATGATGTTCTTGATAAAAATGATTTATTTTGGATGATCTTGATAAGATTTTGATGTTATGGATAAGGAAAATTGTATAAAAACATTCAATTAATGATAATATAACATAATATTAAGTTGCATGTTGCTTAAAATGGGTTTTAGTAAAAATTTGACAAAATCCGTATGAATATATATAGAACACCAAGAACAAAATTCTGGAAAATATACTAAGTATGGGATCCGAATTCGGTTATACCCGAATTCGGATGGTTCTCTATTTCGGACCTCACCTTGTAAATAATTCGGATGTAGCATTTCGGATTTTGAATGATCCGAATTCGGTGCCCATTTCGATTATGATCCTAATTCGGACTTATGCTCAAATTCGGATGATCCCAATTTCGGTCCTAAATATCCTAATTCGGATGGCTCAATTCGGATCACTTTGGTCCGGATCCGGATGATCCGAATCCGGGTCCCCAATCCGGATGGATCCGAATCCGGGTTGATCCGAATTCTATATATATTTTGATATTTTAATTAAATAAATGATTATATATATATATATATATATATATATATATATATATATATATATATATATATATATATATATATATATATATATATATAGAAAGCTTTTGAGAATTTAATGAAACAAAGAATATAAATAAATAAAAGATTTATAAGATTATTAGTTATGAGAATTAGATAGAATTAAAGATTTTAAAGACTAAAAGATGATAAAAATATGACATGATATTGATATTATAATTCTGGACAGGTTCAGTGAACTTCTGAACATAGAGACAAAGATTTAAAAGATTTAAAAGCGGGTCAAGACTTGATTTGACGGAGAACAGAACTGACAAAGATAAAACCCTGAGATAACTCAGGTGGCAGATTTTTATATCTGTTTGATAAAGACCCAGATCAGTGAGTTATAGATATTCAGATTGAACATGTTTAAATTCCGGTTGAGACATATTGTTGATGCTAGATTGATTGACATTCATATATCAGCTTGATTGTGACCTGTGCACACCATGGTTCGGTGTTGCCCAGTGGATCATGATAGCTATTTGATTATCATTTCATATTGCATTTAAGACTTCTTCAGACATTGCTTTATGATTCATTGCTATCATGACTTCTATGACTTAAGCTTTCACTATTGATCAGACATTTGATAGATTTATTCAGCTTGATTAGCCTTGATGGTCTATTGTTCTAGACCTGGCTGTTTCACCAGTTCTTATGAACTTGGTAATGACCTACGATGTTCCGCCATATTGACTTACTGGTAGCTAGCCCAGTATGTGGCTGATCCCCACGATTTAAGCGTGAGTGTGGCCTGAACATCATCCAATTCTATGATTCTATGTCTCAATCCTGAGGGCTGTAGCAGCAGCCAAGACATATCATGCTAGACTGATGATCCGCTTGACATGCATGTTAATTTGAAAATCTATAAACTCACTAAGCTTTGCTTACAGTTGCTACATTATAATTTTACAGGAAAAAGCAAAGGAATGTCACCTGCTGGACCTAGCTCTTAGGTCTATTAACGATCAAGACATAAGTATCATAGACCACTACACAACAAAACCTTTCGGTACAGATTGGAAGACAGCAATTGTTGTGGTTTTGGGTAGATTTGATATGATTCTATGATGTAATGATTAGATTAGATGGTACCCTTTTATAACTTTAATTTGAAATATGTAATCTGTATAACTTAAATCCTAATCTGTATGTACATGTAATTTAATTTTCCGCATTATAATTACCCTATCTTAGTATGGTTGATATCGTATTGAAATTTATGGGACCTAGACTCTGAGGACTGCCCCGTAAGGGAAGGTCTTCACAGGATGGTATCAGAGCCCATAGTTTGAGTGAATCAAGTATTACGTGAGTATACTTGGTCTCAAACTGAAGCAATACATATGTATCAATCATTTAGGTGGTTTGAACTGAGATAGGATGTACAGACTATTAGGATGGGAAAAAGGGTACATAGATCTAAGTCTATAAACTGATAGTGAAATGCTTTTAATTTTCAGAAAAGATGTCAGGATCAGGTGACATACCAAACAACTTGACCCCACAACAAATGTTTGAAATGATGCAACAACCTTTAGCCCAACACTCAGAACAACAAAATAAGACAATGCAAGAACAGTTTCAGGCCAGAGATGAGGCCGAAGCTAAAAGACATGAAGATAAGAAAAATAAGAGAAAAGATAAACAAGTCCAGAATGACGAATCTGATTCTGATAACACAAATCCTGAAACCCAAATTGCTCAGCCAAAAGGCTGCAAGTTTAAAGATTTCAAAGCTAGTGGTGCATTGAATTTTGAAGGAACAGTTAATCCGATTCAGGCGATGGATTGGATTAGCCACACTGAAGAAATCTTCAGGATTTCTGATTGCTTAGACTCCAAGAAAGTGAGCTATGCGTCTGCGTTGTTTGTCGGAGCTGCCCGAGCTTGGTGGAAGACTCAGAGGAGTATCTATGGAGAGGAGGTGATTCAGACTTTGGAATGGGAGCAGTTTCTCGATATGTTCAATGCAAAGTACTGTCCATTCGATCAGCGAGACAAAATGGAAGTCCAATTAATGCAGCTGACCCAGGGAACCAAGACAGTTGACGAATACGAACACGAATTCTCACGACTATGCGGTTATTCCTCGTATCAGGTAGCTACAGAAGAGAGAAAGATGAATAGATTTCGCGTAGGACTTAACCCTAGATATCGACATCCGATGAGTGCGATCAAATACAAAAGTTACTTGGAAATGGTAGAAGCAGCTAGACAAATCGAGCGAGGTTATTTAGAATACGGCGATCAGCTCTATGCTCCGTCTACTAACCCGACGAATCCTTCTCCTCCGAAGAAACAGAGATTTGGCAGATTTTTCAAGCCAAATAAGTCACAATCTCAGCAATTCCATCAGCAAAGTTCACAGCCGAAAGCTCAAGTTTATTCCCTTACGAACGAGCCACGATTCTGCAAGCGATGCAGAAAGTCACACATGGGGTTGTGCAATCCAGAGGATGTTACTTGTTTCGCGTGTAACATGATTGGTCACAGCAGTGAAGAATGCCCACAGCAGGGACGTGGATGTGCAAAATGCGGAAAAAGAGGACACTTTATGTATCAGTGTCGAAGCGGGCAACGTTATCAGTCACAGTCGTCGGCTGGAGGGTCTACAGTGAAGAGTTCTGCTGCAACACCCACCGCAAGGACACGTGCGTTTCAGATAACGGCCTAAGAAGCGAGAGAAACACCTGACGTAGTTACCGGTACGTTTCTGTAAAATACGATACCTGCTCGCGTACTATTTGATTCTGGCGCTAGTCGTTCCTTCATATCGACTTCTTTTGCATCAAGATTATCTAAGTCCCCATCGAAGCTTTCCGTAGTACTTGACATTGAGACAGCCAGTAACAACTATGTTATGGCTGATTCTGTTTATCGTAACTGCACTCTACTCGTAGATAATATTGTATTCAACCTCGATCTTATACCGATTCCGCTAAAAGAGTTTGACGTTATCATCGGCATGGACTGGTTAACAAATAACGAGGCTACAATCATCTGCAATCGACGAATCATCAGAATCAAGTCTTCAGACGGCCGAGTATTGGAGATCAAGGGCGAGAATCGTAAAGGTGCTCACTGTTTTATTTCTATAGAGAAAGCTCATAAATATGTATCTAAGGTTCGCGAATCCTATCTGTACTATGCTCTATCTGAATCCAACTCTGAAAAGAAATCTCTGTTTGATATTCCGATTGTCTGCGAGTTCCCAGACGTCTTTCCTGATGACATTTCCGGAGTGCCACCGGAACGTCAAGTCGAGTTCAGTATTGACTTGGTTCCTGGTGCGGCTCCTATTGCAAAAGCTCCTTACAGACTTGCACCTGCAGAAATGCAGGAAATGTCAAAGCAATTGCAAGAGCTGTTGGAAAAGGGGTTAATCCGACCAAGTTCATCTCCGTGGGGTGCACATGTCTTATTCGTTAAGAAGAAAGACAGAACTTTTCGAATGTGCATCGATTATCGGGAGTTGAACAAAGTCACAATAAAGAATAAGTATCCTCTGCCCAGAATTGATGATCTATTTGATCAGCTACAAGGAGCCAGCTACTTCTCGAAAATCGATCTTCGTTCTGGGTATCATAAATTAAAAGTCAGAGATGAGGATGTTCCAAAGACAGCCTTCCGTACAAGATACGGTCATTATGAATTTCTTGTGATGCCGTTTGGCTTGACAAATGCACCAGCGGCGTTCATGGATCTCATGAATCGTGTGTGCAGACCTATGTTGGATAAATCAGTTATCGTATTCATAGACGATATTCTGATTTACTCCAAAACGGAGGCTGATCATTCTATTCATCTGCGGCAATTGCTAGAGTTATTAAGAAAAGAAAGACACTACGCAAAATTCTCTAAGTGCGAATTTTGGCTCAGACAGGTATAATTTCTATTATATATGTCTTGAGCTATTTCCTAAGTATTCTTTGATTTACATCAGAACTTGAATTTCTACTTTGATTCTTACAGATTCAGTTCCTTGGCCATGTTGTTTCTGGCGAAGGGATTTCTGTTGATCCTTCTAAAGTCGAGGCCGTTCAGAAATGGCAAACGCCTCGTAATGCCTCAGAAATCCGAAGTTTCCTTGGATTGGCCGGTTATTATTGGCGATTCATAAAGGATTTCTCGAAGATTGCTGTACCTCTAACGATGCTAACACGAAAGAATACTCCTTTCGTTTAGTCCGATAAACAGCAAGAGGCATTTGATATTTTGAAACAGAAGCTTATTCAAGCGCCGATCCTAGCTTTACCAGAAGGCAATGATGATTTCGTTGTCTATAGTGATGCATCTGGTATTGACTTAGGATGTGTTCTTATGCAAAGGGGAAAAGTAATTGCCTACGCTTCAAGGCAATTAAAAGACTACGAGAAAAGTGCACCTACTCATGATCTTGAGTTGGCTGCCGTTACCTTTGCACTGAAGATCTGGCGTCACTATCTTTATGGGACTCGGTGTCAGCTTTACACCGATCATAAAAGTCTCAAACATCTTTTTACTCAAAAGGATCTGAATATGAAACAGCGTCGGTCCTTGGAGCTTATCAAGGACTATGATTGCGAGATCCTATATCATCCCGGCAAAGCTAATGTTGTCGCGGATGCTTTGAGTAGGAAAGTTTATCCGGAAAAGTGCTGCTATGCCCTGACTCCTGTAGTATTCTCTTCTGATCTTATTGAAGACATCAGAGTTGCTCAAGCTGAAGCACTGAAAGAAGAAAATATTGATTCTGAAAATCTTAAAGGGCAGTTACAATTTCTAACTCTGAACCATTTGGGACTTCACTGTCTCCAGGGAAACCGAATCTGGATTCCTAAGTATGGTTCAATTCGCAGCACTCTTCTATCTGAAGCTCACAAGTCCAAATTATCTGTTCATCCTGGCAGCTCAAAGATGTACTTCGATCTGAAAGCTGATTACTGGTGGCCAGGAATGAAGAAAGACATCGGTAAATGTGTTGAAAGCTGCAGAGTATGTCAGATGGTAAAGGCAGAACACCAGAAACCCTTCGGGGATATGCAACCACTACCAGTTCCCGAGTGGAAGTGGGAGCATATAACAATGGATTTCGTCACGAAACTGCCGAAAACCAAAAGACAGCACGACTCCATCTGGGTAGTCGTGGATCGATTAACGAAGTCAGCTCACTTCATACCGATGAAAGAAACATACTCCCTCGATAGATTGGCACAGATGTACATCACTGAAATCATTTCTCGTCACGGTGTGCCAAAGTTTATTGTATCTGATCGTGATAGTCGTTTCACATCTAGATTTTGGCAAGCTCTACAAGACGGGATGGGTACTCGGATCTCTATGAGTACTGCTTATCATCCTAATGCAGATAGCCAAAGTGAGCGTACTATCCTAACTCTTGAAGATATGCTTTGTGCCTGTGTTCTTGATCTAGGTGGTAACTGGGATGACCACTTGCCGCTGGTCGAATTCTCATATAATAACAGTTATCATTCAACGATCAAGATGGCTCCTTTTGAAGCTTTATATGGAAGAAAGTGTAGAACTCCCACCTGTTGGCGTGAAACAGGTGAATCTCCAATAGCAGGACCTGCCCTTCTACAGTTGACTCATGAAAAGATTCAACTTGTTAGAAGAAATATTCTTGAAGCTCAAAGCAGGCAGAAGTCATACTATGATAACCGGCACAGATCAATCAGCTTTGCGGTTAACGATTGGGTGATGTTGAAAGTATCCCCAATGAAGAATGTGGTGAGATTCATAAAACGAAACAAGCTAGCTCCGAGATTCATCGGTCCGTTCAAGATTGTTTAAAAGATTGGGAATCAATCTTATCGACTTGAACTGCCAGCGGATTTATCTGGAATACATCCTGTATTCCATGTCAGTCATCTGAGAAAGAGTTTAGCTGATGAAAGAGAAGTTCAGATACCACACATTAACTTGCAAATTGATGAGAAGCTTAGAGTGGTTGAAGAGCCGGAGTGTATTCTGGACTCGAAGACCAAAAAGCTTCGAAATAAAGAGATACAGATGGTGCTCGTCCAGTGAAAACACCACAAAGGTTCGCATCAGTCTTGGGAATCCCGAGATGTTATGAAAGCTACTTATCCCAGTCTGTTCGAACATAGCTAACTTCGGGGACGAAGTTTGTGCGTGGTGGAGCCCATTCTGTAACAACCTAACTTTTAGCCAATCATGTAATGCTTAATTTTGAGATAATAAAATAATTTTTGTTATATTATTTATGTTGCAATTATTAATTAAAGTATGAAAATGGATTAAGTAAATATGATTTTAAATTATATTTATGATAAAAATTAAAATGAGTAAAATAAAAGATATGTAAAATACAAAAGTTTAGTGGGTTAATTACATTAAAGACAAATATGATATATTTAAAACCAAATTAATGATCATTTAAGATCATTATCACCAAATCACTCTCTCTCTCTCTCTACATCCTACGGCCAAACATCAAAATTTATCAAAAATTTCATAAACTTGCAATCAATTGAAGAATTAAAGACAAAAGGAGTTGCAATCAACATCAAACTACAAAGAATTTGAGGTAAAATTCACTTTTAATTTCGATTCTTATAGTGTTTGGTTCGGTTTTGTGAGAAACCGAAACCAAGGTTTAAAATGATAAGATTTGTTGTTGCATGTATAGGATTCTTGTTAAGTATGATGAATTGAAATATATAAAAGTTATAGAAACAAAAATTAGAGGTTTGATCATCCAAATAGTTATGAAATCTGAATTTTTATGATAAAATGATGTTCTTGATAAAAATGATTTATTTTCGATGATCTTGATAAGATTATGATGTTATGGATAAGGAAAATTGTATAAAAACATTCAATTAATGATAATATAACATAATATTAAGTTGCATGTTGCTTAAATTGGGTTTTAGTAAAAATTTGACAAAATCCGTATGAATATATATAGAACACCAAGAACAAAATTCTGGAAAATATACTAAGTATGGGATCCGAATTCGGTTATACCCGAATTCGGATGGTTCTCTATTTCGGACCTCACCTTGTAAATAATTCGGATGTAGCATTTCGGATTTTGAATGATCCAAATTCGGTGCCCATTTCGATTATGATCCTAATTCGGACTTATGCTCAAATTCGAATGATCCCAATTTCGGTCCTAAATATCCTAATTCGGATGGCTCAATTCGGATCACTTTGGTCCGGATCCGGGTCCCCAATCCGGATGGATCCGAATTCTATATATATTTTGATATTTTAATTAAATAAATGATTATATATATATATATATATATATATATATATATATATATATATATATATATATATATATATATATATATATATATATATATATATGATATGTATATATATAGAAAACTTTTGGGAATTCAATGAAACAAAGAATATAAATAAATAAAAGATTGATAAGATTATTAGTTATCAGAATCGATTTAAAAGCGGGTCAATACTTGATTGGACGGAGAACAGAATTGACAAAGATAAAACCCTGAGATAACTCAGGTGGCAGATTTTTATATCTGTTTGATAAAGCCCCAGATCAGTGAGTTATAGATATTCAGATTGAACATGTTTAAATTCCGGTTGAGACATATTGTTGATGCTAGATTGATTGACATTCATATATCAGCTTGATTATGACATGTGCACACCATGGTTGGGTGTTGCCCAGTGGATCATGATAGCTAATTGATTATCATTTCATATGACATTGCATTTAAGACTTCTTCAGACATTGCTTTATGATTCATTGCTATCATGACTTCTATGACTTAAGCTTTCACTATTGATCAGACATTTGATAGATTTATTCAGCTTGATTAGCCTTGATGGTCTATTGTTCTAGACCTGGCTGTTTCACCAGTTCTTATGAACTTGGTAATGACCTACGATGTTCCGCCATATTGACTTACTGGTAGCTAGCCCAGTATGTGGCTGATCCCCACGATTTAAGCGTGAGTGTGGCCTGAACATCATCCAATTCTATGATTCTATGTCTCAATCCTGAGGGCTGTAGCAGCAGCCAAGACATATCATGCTAGACTGATGATCCGCTTGACATGCATGTTAATTTGAAAATCTATAAACTCACTAAGCTTTGCTTACAGTTGCTACATTATAATTTTACAGGAAAAAGCAAAGGAATGTCACCTGCTGGACCTAGCTCTTAGGTCTATTAACGATCAAGACATAAGTATCATAGACCACTACACAACAAAACCTTTCGGTACAGATTGGAAGACAGCAATTGTTGTGGTTTTGGGTAGATTTGATATGATTCTATGATGTAATGATTAGATTAGATGGTACCCTTTTATAACTTTAATTTGAAATATGTAATCTGTATAACTTAAATCCTAATCTGTATGTACATGTAATTTAATTTTCCGCATTATAATTACCCTATCTTAGTATGGTTGATATCGTATTGAAATTTATGGGACCTAGACTCTGAGGACTGCCCCGTAAGGGAAGGTCTTCACACTAATGTCCAAATTTCACTAAACCAAAAAGAAAATAATAACTTGAGTACTTTTATGGAAAAAAATAACATGAAGGGACGAAAACACAAAAAAAAAACATGAAAACATGTTGGTTTTTTTCATAATAAATCCAATTATAATAATAATTTGCAAAACAACAAGGTTCTTTGTCTTAAAAAGACTAATTTGTCATTTACTTATAGTCATCTTCTAACAAATAATTAGAAATGACTAAAATTGCAACATCTTTTTAGATAAAATGTTGTCAATACAATTTTTTGTCTAAAAAAATGATGAAACTTGCAGTTAATGGTTAGTTAAAGGAATTTTTATGCAATTAACTCTAACAATAATAATATGAGTTAATTGCAAAAAAGATCCTTTAACCATAAGTGCAAAAGTTGTCAATCACTGTAATATAACAACAACTTTAACTTTTTAGGTTAGAAATGATATTTTTTTACAATTTTTGGTAGATAAATCATTGAGATTGTTAATTTTTTTTTGAAAAAAAAGGGGTTAGTATTGAAAAAACCATGTGATTAAGTTCTTAAACTTTTTTTCTTATAGTTTAAGTCCCTAAACTTTTTTGTCTTATCCAAAAGTGTATATTTGACCGGTTACCAAACAAGTTTTCTATTACTTTGTTACTATTGAAAAAAAAACCCATGTTCTTTTCATATTTTAGTGATTAAGTCCTTCAAATTTTTATTTTATCAGTTGTGTTTACCGGCTAATCCGGTAGTCGAGAAAAAATATATATTTTTGAATAAGACAAACATAGTTTAAGGACTTAAACAATTGAAAATAAGGTTTAGAGACTTAATTGAGAAAATAAGAAAAGATTGAGTTTTTTCGATATTAACAAAAAAAAGGCCAAAAATTCAATTCTTGATTAGTAAAGATGTTTTTACAATTAATTTATTAGAAATTGTCTTATAAAAAATTACTGTGAAAGAAAAAAAAAAAGGGATAATTACTAAAATAGCCAAATCTCACACCTTTATTCACTTTTTAGCCATTTTATATACATTTTACCAAAATAGCCACAATTTACGTGACCACATTTACGTGATAGCCACAATTTACATGATCTGTACTTTTTTTTATTTTTTTAATGCATTACGTTATAAAATGTGTTTGGTCACGTAAATTGTTGTACATGGTCACGTAAAGTGTGACAAGACATCCCACCAAACATTCATGGTGAAGGAGCAAAAATGGTCACGTAAAGTAGAACAATTTACGTGACCAAACACCTTCTATAACGTAATGCATTAAAAAATGAAAAAAGTATAAATCACATAAATTGTGCCTATCACGTAAATGTGGTAACGTAAAATGTGGCTATTTTGGTAAAATGTATATAAAGTGGCTGTAAAAAGTGAATAAAGGAAAAAAAAAAAAAAAAAAAAAAAAAAAAAAAAAAAAAAAAAAAAAAAAAAACAGTTGTGTCATCTCTCATCTTCGTTTAACCATTAACCGATCGACTTGTTGTGTGATGTGTCAGTTACCGCTTAACCTAAAAACCGTCATAGCCCCTTCCCAGCCGCCGGCCACCACCTCCGTCGCCCACCCCTGCTGCGCCATTTTCATCTCTCGTCGTTGGAACTGCTCCACCGCCGACAGGTAATGTCGATTCCCTCCCTCTTAAACTCGATTTTGGTTTTTTTTTTTTTTTAAATATTGATGGTAATGAAACTTGAATTTTTATTATAAAAATTCGATTTTTGGGATTCTTGTTTGTAAATGAAACTAGGATTTCTTTGTAAACGGAACTTGGATTTATTAGGATTTCTTTGTATAAAGAAGTTGATGTAAATGAAACTTTGTTAAAAATTCTTGTCCTTCCTTGTTAATTTATTAAAAAGTTGATTTTTATCTGCTAACTTATATATAAAAATTCAGATTCTAGTTGAGTTTATGTGTGCATTAATGATGTTCTTGTTTATATAGGATTTATGAAAATTTGGTTATGACGTTTTGTAGTATTGTTGTGTTCTAGTTAGAATCATATGTACTATTTTGTTCTTGATCTGGTTGGCATTTTGTAGTATTTTTTATATAATTATATGCTAACTTGTATTGTTGTGTTGTAGTTGAAGCTCTCTATGTCTACCTAACAAGTTGAAGCTGTCTGTCTCTCTGGGAGATGAAATCGATGGCGATGTTGAACCGCTCAATCCTTGTTGTTTATACTTTGCCGAAATTACAGGGTACTTTCCGTCTTCCATCAAAAATCCTTTTCTCGCTTTTCGACTTAGATTTAAGATGGAGTTCTCTTTCATGTCTCTTTCATTCCAATCATTCCTCAGATCGATCTAAGTTTGAAAAAGTTACCAACTTGGATGATGCGTTAAAACTGTTTGATGAAATGACACACACACGACCTCTACCATCTGTTGTTAAGTTTACTCAATTGTTGGGTGCTGTTACCAAATTGAAGCATTATTCTTGCTCTGTTGATCTTTTTAATCAAATGTGTGCACATGGTGTTGCTGTTAATGAGTACACTACGAGTATTGTGATGAAATGTTGCTGTGAATTGAATCGCACTGATGATGCTTTCTCGGTACTAGCCTCTTGCTTCAAGCGCAGTATTATCTCTGATGTTTACACTTTCAGTACCCTTTTAAATGGACTCATCCGAGAAGGTAGGATTAATGAGGCAGTCGTGCTGCTGAATAAGCTCATGAAGGAGAATCTTTGTGAACCGAATGTGGTTATGTACTCCACAATGATTAAAGGGCTTTGCAAGTTTGGCAATATCGTTGCTGCAATTGCACTGCTTAGGGTAATGGAAGACAGATGTTGTAAACCCAATATTGTTACATACAACATCATCATTGATGGTCTCTGCAAGGACCAAATGATTGATGATGCTTTCAAGCTCTTCAGAGAAATGGTTATTCAAAAAGGCATCCGACCAGACGTGGTCACTTACAGCTCTTTGATTGATGGCCTTTGTAAGTTGGGTCATTGGAATGAGGTCCATAAGATGCTAAAAGAAATGGAGGATGAAGGGATCTCTCCAAATATGCATACCATTACTATGTTGGTTGATGCATTTTGTAAGGGAGGGAAGGTAGAAGAAGCACAGACTATTATCAGCAGCATGGTTGAGAAGGGAAATGTTCCTGATGTGGTGACGTATAATACACTTATAAATGGTTACTGTTTGAGAGGTGAAATGAGTAAAGCAGTGACAGTTTTTGAGTCGATGTCAAGCCGTCAGCTTGATCCTGATATCTATACTTACACCAGTTTGTTAAACGGTTATTGCAAGGTGAATAATATGGAAGAGGCCATGTGTATATTTAGTGAAATAAGTAAAAAAGGTCTAAGACTCAACGTAGTCACTTACAGCAGCATGATACAAGGACTATTTCGGGTTGAACATTCTGGAGCCGCTCGCAAACTCTTTGATGAGATGCTAGCACAAGGCCATATTCCAGATGATTGTGCTTATCGTATAGTTTTAGAGGGTCTCTGCAGCAACCATCTAGTAGATGAGGCACTCTCTTTGTTTCATTGGGTGGGTGATAACAAGCTAAATTCAAATATTGTTGTGTATAACATCCTCATGGATGGTGCATGTAAATGTGGGAAGCTTGATATGGCAAAGCTTTTATTTCATGACCTAACTGTTAGAGGTTTGCAACCAAATGTTGAGACATATACCGTTATTAAAGATTCAAAAATGAGTACGAATGAGGCCACCATCGTACCTACATCGTATGGACGACCACACATTCTGTCAAACTCAGAAGAGAAAGTGAATAGTTGTCTTCAAATTTGAATCTGGATGTCATTGGTATCAGTTTCTTTCCCCATTATTGCTACCAGAAATTTGAATATCATGACTAGACTGTTGGCTGGGAAGACGAAGATTGCATGGCAAACACGTCTACGTGCTTTTAAATTTCCAGGAGTTCTACCGGAAAGTATAACCGAGTGAAAACTGATGAATTCTATTTTACAGGTCTTCACCTTAACTGTGACAATTTCGACCTAATGGACCAAACGAGTGGGATGGTCAAAATGACCTGTAGTAAAAAACTAAGCTAGAACGTAAAATTTTTTTATAAAGTGAAATTCTAGAAAATGGTGTATAAACAAATTTTTTTTTTGAAAAAATTTTCAAATATATGTAAAAAAATTGTCTTTTGGTCATCCTTCCGTTTGTTTGAATGAGCCAAAATTGCCACCCTTTATACTGATACAAATTTGAACTTTCGCTTTACGATTTTTTTTTTAGAAACATAAAATTGTTTATTTGTCATTTGTTGATCATTAGAAGTAAGAGAACCAATATGAACGCAATGTGTTCTTTATTCTGTTTCATCAAGTGTTATTTTAGTTATTGCAATACTAATTATGTATGAAATTGAACAATGCATTTGGTTTTAGGAATGCTTGTATATTAGCAATTATTATAAGATTAGTATGCTAATTTTGTTCATGAGTTCTATTATTTTTCTTATTGAGGATTCAATTATCTAAAATTGCATCGTCGCTCTTGCTAAAATCTTGGGCACTGCATGTTGATGAAGAAGCTCAATGACTACTTCACTCAGCCTGGTTTCTTCTTCTTCTTCTTCTTTTTTTAATACAACTTATTCAAGGAGTTTGTGACTGAATTGATAAGCAAAGCATTAGGTTCCCTAGTCGACCGCCATTTTTTCCCCCATTATACCCTCTTCATTTACATTACCTGCTTAGTGCTTGCTGCCTCCTACATCAATCATTGCTCGGCTTGCTCATCTGCGAAAATCTTGTAACTCTCCTCTTGTTGCTGCTTCTTCATGGTTGCTGGCTTGCTGCTGCTTCTCTGTTTTTCTGGCCATCCATCTTTCTTTGTCTCTTGTTGCCGCTAATCAAGCGATTAAAGTTGGTTTGTTGTTCTCCCATTACTGTTCTCTGGTCTCATTTCTATAGGTATTAAGACCTGTGTACTTTCATTTAGTAGCAAGTGAGCTACTTCCCAAGGCGATTACTTTTTTCCCCCGAGGGACTTTGGATAAGATTAGAATGCTTGTTTTTTCTTCTAGATTCAGTTCAACTTCTTTGGCGCTGCAAGCCCTTCAAATGCTTCCCAGTTCCCAGAATCCCAGGTGTCGTGTATGTTGTAATCACTGTGGTTACCAATATAAATATGTAGAGATAGTGGGACTTCTAGATTTTTATTTGAAAGGTACCCTACGCTACCATCTACGTTTCAAATGAGATTTGAACTCACAATCACTTGGTTTAGGGAAACACTTTGATACCACTATGACACAGGCCCTTTGGTAATGGGATGCCTAGTCATTATGCTACCTTCAGTGCTTACCAACTCCTCATCCCCTTTTAAAAATCAAGCATGCCTATATGCCACTTAACAATCATGCAATCTAGCGCTACTTCGGGAATTTTTGTTCTTGTGACCATTACTTTAACGTTCTATATTCAACTCCCATGTGAAAATTTGATTAATTTATGGTTTTAGTGACTGGTATAGTAAGTACCACCAAGTAGCTTTCAATCTCATACATAATTGCTACATGGATACCAATATCTTAGAGATGTAATTCATGACCAATGGTGAATGAATCATATATTGGACTATTGGTGGGATCTCGTCTTCGATAATATCATAAAGATATTTGATATTGATATTGTTGATTCCCTTAGGTATCAACTAAGGGGGCGTTTGGTTCGCAGATTTATTTCTCTGGGATTTGCATTTTTTCAAAGGATTTGCATTATGCAGCATTTGCATTTGTCAGGATTTTGTCAAAGAATTTTCATTATCTTATGGAAAAAAAATTTTAATCTGGAAAATGTAAGATAATTGGGATTAAAAATCCTAGGGGGGAGGCTGAGATTTTGAATAACAAAGAAAGGAGGGATTTAAGGAATCCTAGGATTTTAATCCTTACTGAAATCTGCGAACCAAACACAGGATTTCAAATGCAAATCCCAGGAAATCCGCGAACCAAACGCCCCCTAAAGATTTTGATCATCCAACTGGTAGTGGAATTCAATGGCCCGTTTAGTTGACTTGCTTTTTGCTAAAATTATCATCGAAAACAAAGTTTTCCAGAAAATGCATTCAGATCCATTGTTTTTTTTATGTTTTTAGTTTTTAGCTTTCAAATTTACATGTAAACTTGAAAACACAATTTCACATTTTGTTTTCAATCTAGTCACCCAAATCTATATATTATAATAATTCAGAACAATACATGTCCACGTGTCATCCTCCTGTTTCATCTTCTTTTCTTTTTCCCGCCCAATGTTCCTAAAATAACATGCTCCCTTACGCGTTTCTTTCCCTAGCCGACTACGCTTGTCTCCTGCAAACCCTAGCAGACGCCGACGGTTCCTTCTTCCCTTTCTTTGCGTTTCTTCTCCTGCAAACCCTAGCCGACGGTATCTTCTCCACCTATTCTCCTCAGTTCGGTTTCCTCTTCCCCTTCCTTCATGAAATATCGCAAACCCCAGAAGACCTTCATATCGCAAACCCCAGAAGACGGGTTCTTCTATTATCGTCGCCTACAACCTACCGCAAACCTATTCGATTGTTCTTCTCTGGTACGTCTATTCATCCTTTGATTTTTTGATTTGTGGTTTATGTTATCTGAAAATTATTTTATCTGAATCCCTAGAATAAGGTTTCTTCTTCATTGACTTCTATTATCATCGCCTACAACCTACCGCAAACCTATTCGATAATTCTTCTCTGGTACGTCTATTCATAACTTCGATTTTTGGTTGATGTTATTTGAAAACCAATTTGTGGTCGATGTTATCTGATATATGCTGCTAATTCAAATTCACACCTAAATATTTTTTACTTTTTGATTTGTTGGTGATTTTATATTAATTTATTAATTTGTGTATCCTATAAATCCTCTGAATTTTATTATTTGATTTTTGGTTGATGTTTTCTAGAAAACGAGGTTTCACTTATGTTAAATGTAAACTAAATGCTACATGTTTCAATCCTTTATTTATTGAATTTCTTATGTAAATTCATTCCACATTAAGTAAAAAGTTTCAGCCTTTATGCATTAGGAATTGGTTTAGATTACAAATTCAGCTGCCTAATTTTTGGTAAAATGTTTCAGTGCACTGTAATTATTCAAATAGCCAATTGCACAAGCAGACAATAATTCAAAGTGGAAATAAGAAATTGTTGCGGGAATCCATTTTCTTTTGGTTGCTATTGAGGTTAATGTTGTTTTAATTTGACATTAGAACTAATTTTCATAAAGGATTCCACAAGTATCGACTCAAAATATTTTCTATACCTTTTTCACATAAAGTTTGTGACATAGCTTTTGGAATATATTCCAACTGATCATTCAGAGTTTGGATTTCAGGAGTAGCTAATATCTTTGATCCTTCTTTTGTTGGTTTTCGTGTTCATTTTGAGGGATGACCTCATTATCGTGTTTTAGGTCCTTGGAGGAAACGCTTTTAAACCGAGCTATCAAGCAAGGATGTGTATAAGAGTATCTATTTAGTAGTTAGTACTTTGTATGTATCGACATAACTATGTCGAGGAGTACCTTGGGATGAAAGAATATGGGCATCTGGTTTTCCAGCAAGGATGGTGCATTAGATAATCAAGGTCCGTCAGAGTTGATTTAGATCAAGATTACTTTGTTAGTCAACAGCCTTGTGCATTTAATGTCATTTTGAAAGAACAACACTTGCATACCTAACAACTTTCTACAAGTTCATTTCTTTTTGTTTCACACGCCCATTAAAAGTTACTTGTGTCATGCACTCTGTAGTACTGTTCTTTGAAACATTAAATTTCCCAATACACTTTCTATAATTCTATGTGTGCTTTATAACTTATAAAATTTGCAAAAAAATCCATTAAAAACATGTATAATTGTACAACTAGGTTTATGACTCTGGGTTTCAATTGATGTGTTGAACTCCCTTCTTATTTCATGTGTTGGTCTTTCTTATCCTTCTTTCGTCATTGATAATCAATTAGCTATTAATTCCAAGATTCTTGATTTTGCTATTATTAATAATTGGAGGTGTCATTAAGGAGGATTGGTTAACTTGAAGGTGTCATTAAGGCTTCTTTAATCTGCATCATCATGCTTAACTTGATTTATTATGTTTAACCTTTTTTATATTCATCGTCTCAGATCTTGGCATCATAGTACACACATTGTTTGTTATTGCCGATTCCACTAAAAGGAGGATTGCTTCTTGCAATGTTCAATATGGCTCATATAGGTATCACTCTAGCACCCTTTTCTATGAATGGAATCTCTTAGATAGTCCTATAGCATGCTAACAAGCTCGAAGAATTCACCACTTGATATCAATCCAATAGTTGAGATCTTCACTAAATCTCTATAAAACACCTTGAACCATCTGGGGATAATTTTACACTTGACAAGCAAAACTTCTGTGCAATTTAAAAATGTTAGAATACCACCTCCCATGTTATTCATAAAAGCCTGCAGGTGCCATTTTTTAGTTGTTCTTTCCATGTAAAATTGTTAATGGCTGCCAATTTGACCCTTGTAGGATATTATTATTGTGTTATGGTTTTTAAGTTACTTTGTCTACTCTGATTTTATAATTGTTTTCTTATAGAAAAGATCACCATCCTTTAATCATGTTTAGAAGTGCTAATGGAGATTATCTACATGTACAACGACCGATTCTAAATGATAATTGTTTAATAAGCAAATGACACTTAAATGTATTGACAATCATATGTTAAACACGAATAGTTGGTGCCATTATTTTCATTAAAAAAATTTAATCATGTTTGGAACTTGGAAGTGCTATAGGACTATCTAAGACTTGCATGTTCAGATGGTTAGACAGTAGTATGCAGGTTTGGCTATTGAAATAGTAGTATATATGCACATATATTTTGTCTATAGTTCAACTGTCAAACTATCTATATCTATTGTTAAAGCAGAACATATCTCTTCCACGTGTCAATCTTTCAGGCTGTCTTTTTTTATTTCTCCCGCTCAAATGTCCAAATATAACTACTACACCTGCTACGTGCCTATGCCTACGTCTCTCAAACCCTAATCTTGATTGTTCTCCCATTCTGCCTTTGTGCTTCATACCCTTTCTGCCTTTCTAATTCCCCCTAATCCAAATCGATGCAATGGTTCCTCATTCTCCCCTTCTGCCTCTGCGATCCATACCTTCTCCTATTCTAATTCTCCAACTAAGGGTGAACGATTCCTTCTGCCTTGCATCTAATCGGATCATTTTTTCTCTGTATCTAACCGATTCCTTTACAAGTCTCGATTGGAAATGATTCCTTTTTCCTCGGTTTCTTGATTCCTTTTATTTTAAGTAACAATTAAGGTTAGAAATTTGGTTTTCCCATTATCTGAGTCGATTAATATGTTCTAATGTGTTCATGTTAATAATATATGAATTTTCAAAGTTCCATTTTGTATGCATGTCTTGATTTTTAATGCTTTTGATGATGAGCAATCTATGTTTATGTTGACATTCTTCGAGTGGTTGTTCTTGTGGATACTCCTTCGGCAGGATATGTTCATCACCTCCTTGCGTCACTGGACATATAAAGTGCTGGAATCTCATAATCAATGTAGTTATGATTTGATAAGCTCATTTTTCTTTACGATGTGATAATAAGTTTTTTGTTATTATCATTATTTGGCTTTGCTAAAATAATATGGGGAATTTCATATGTACTCGGTCTTAAACTTGGGATTTCCTATTATTATGTTTCGTCTTGCTTCAGCAACAACACAACTTCTTTTGGATATAGTTGATAAATTAGTGGTTCATTAGTGAGTATCACCTTCCATTTCTTTTAGGTATTTTATTGTTATCTTTAATGTGTAATGAGATACTTGTCATAATCTTTAATGTAAGTATCACAAGCCAATTTCAAATTTCAGATTCAAACTTGAAAAAAAAAATCCATTTGATTCCTCAATATAAATTTTAAAAGTGTAGCTATCTTTTGTTGACTGGAATGATGACAATTACTAAAATAGCCAAATCTCACACCTTTATTCACTTTTTAGCCATTTTATATACATTTTACCAAAATAGCCACAATTTACGTGACCACATTTACGTGATAGCCACAATTTACGTGATTTGTACTTTTTTTCATTTTTTTAATGCATTACGTTACAAAGGTGTTTGGTCACGTAAAGTGTGACAAGACATCCCACCAAACATTCATGGGGAAGGAGCAAAAATGGTCACGTAAAGTACAACAATTTACGTGACCAGACACCTTTTGTAACGTAATGCATTAAAAATTGAAAAAAAAAAGTACAAATCACGTAAATTGTGGCTATCACGTAAATGTGGTAACGTAAAGTGTGGCTATTTTGGTAAAATGTATATAAAGTGGCTAAAAAGTGAATAAAGGTGTGAGATTTGGCTATTTTAGTAATTATCCCTATATATTATAGGTTTTTTTTTTCTTGAAACCTTTACTTTTTTTTTATCCTCATCAGGCAATGGCTATTAGCATCCAATCTTTTGTTTTTTCTTTAGGTTGGTGATGGAGTTGGCCATGAGCAAGTCAGCAATATCTAAAACAGGTATATATCGTTGTCCAAATGAAATTAGGTTTCTTATTGTTTTTCTTTTAGTTATAGATTTACAGTTTCAGTAGCAAATCTATAAATTGAATTAGATATTTCTATAGTTCACAATTGTGAGAATTATTGTTAGATTTTACAGTAATGTCCATATTAGTCGACTTGTGACTATCATGGGCTCACTTCACCATAACAAAAGCCAAAAAGTTGTAGAAATTCACCTTTCTTCTTTTATGTAGCACTACCTAAAGCGTTTAGAGAATTCACATCTTTTGTTATTTATTGTCTCCCTTCTATGTATCAGTATCCACATGACCACATGAATTTTCTTGGTAAAATTGTTAACCAGATTTGTTGCGTTCTAATTTTCGTGGCTAAATAATTTATAGATGGTCTCTAATCTCTATTCATAGTTGTCAATGTAGAATTATGGCTCTTATTTTGAGGTCAATTTAGGGACAAATAATGATGTTATGTTAATTGCATGCCACCTATTTGTTGAAATGCTTCAAAGAAATCTACGTCATAATAAAGCATTGTTTTCTTCTTTCTGATAACGTCATTGATATTTCATGTAGATGTGTTATACGTAAGTCTAAATATTAGTCTTCTCGACCCTTGTAATTTTGAGGTTAGAAGGAGCTAGAATATGCCATAATCGTCCATCCCTTATCCAAATAAATATTTAAAATCAATACGTTGTTCCTACTTCTTAGGTGTATTTTAATAATTGTTTCCATCTAGAGGTGTTGTCTAACATCTAAATACCTAAAAGGGACCATGTAGGGTAATCTTTTGGGTCAATATGTTTAAGCATGTAACTGTCCCTCAATTTACGATGAGCATGAAAGGCCTGACCAATTTACAGAACATCAATGCATAGCCCCAAGCTGTTGAACAATAAGGGGGCGTTTGGTTCGCGGATTTTTTTATCTGGGATTTGCATTTTGTCAAAGGATTTGCATTATGCAGCATTTGCATTTGTCAGGATTTTGTCAAAGAATTTGCATTATCTTATAGAAAAATTTTGTTAATTTGAAAAATGCAAGGTAACTGGGATTTAAAATCCTAGGGGGGAGGCTGGGATTTTAAATAACAAAGAATGGAAGGATTTATGAAATCCTGGGATTTCAAATCCTTACTGAAATCTGCGAACCAAACACAGGATTTTAAATGCAAATCCCAGGAAATCCCAGGAAATCCGCGAACCAAACGCCTCCTAAGGGGGCGTTTGGTTTGCAGATTTTTTCTCTAGGATTTGCATTTTGTCAAAAGATTTGCATTATGCAGCATTTGCATTTGTCAGGATTTTGTCAAAGAGTTAACATTGTCTTATAGAAAGAATTGGGATTTAAAATCCTAGGGGGAGACTGAGATTTTAAATAACAAAGAATGGTGGGATTAAGAAATCCCGAGATTTTAAATCCTTACTGAAATCTGCGAACCAAACACAGGATTTTTAATGCAAATCCCAGTGAATCCCAGGAAATCCGCGAACCAAACGCCCCCTGAAGGTATTTCTTTTATCGGAAGAGTTGAGCTTCAAGTTAGGACTTTGAAGTAGGTGATCATTCAATTTGTACAACAAATTGTTAATCAATTATAAGGGAATCATATGTATTTGACAAAGACATTCTTTTTTATTTATCTGTGTATCAATTATTGAAAAGGAAATTATAGAAACCATTATCCTTTCTTTGTTATCACTATAATTTTATCACTACAATTAATTTGCTTGGTATTTACATAATTTGTGTTTTCTTTTTGTGATATATCCTAGCCATATATATATATATATATATATATATATATATATATATATATATATATATATATATATATATATATATATATATATATATATATATATATAGATTTGGGTTCAAATGAGTACCACTAGTTTTGCGGAGTACCGGAGGTACCTCGCTTAAAATAATTTTTTTTGAAAATTTTTTTCATAATCATGTTTAAATTAATAATATAAGACTACTTGCAAAAAATCACACCTAAACACACACTAGAACTATGTGAAATGTGTGTGTTCACATGAACTGTACTGTTGTGAACGTGTGTTCACAACTAAGCATGTTCACATGAGATTTTTCACGTTCACATGACTTTTAAGATGATAGAAAGTGTAAATGTATATAATATTTTACGAATAGCCTTATATTATTTGTATCTAAATAAATATGAAAAAAATTCAAAAAAAAAAACTTTTTTTCGGAGCAAGTTCACATGTAAAACCCGTGTGTTCACAGGTACTCACGGTACTCTGCATTTTTTAGGTACTCACACGAACCATATTCTATATATATATATATATATATATATATATATATATATATATATATATATATATATATATATATATATATGTGCAGGTAGGCCTACTTTGGTCCCAAATATGTATTGTCAATTCACTATTGATATTTGTTTGTGGATGTGTTTGACTATGATATCTAGGATTGTATTTTACTCTGTAGATATGCCTACACCAATGCTTTGTACTCCTATAAATCACTAATTTGATGCCTCATTACTTTGCTTTGATTATCATTTGTTACTTTTTTTTTTCTTTTTTGGTTATGGTTGTATTTATATTGTTAGGATGAAGTGATCTTGAAATGTTGAACATGAATGTCTAGAATAGAATCTCTTCAAATGAATACTTTGGACCAGAGTTTGTGTAGGAATACAATATTTAAAAGGTAATGTAGTTGTATTTGTTTGTCGGGATAATTGCACAAAAACCCTCAATTTGTCAGGTTTTTGTGATTAAAACTCAAACCATTTTTCGTTGTATAGAAAACCCCGAACTAACTAAAAATCAGTAAATCAAGGTTTTAAACCACTGGTTGAAACCGATTATTAATTATACGTGGACCGATAAATAATCTACGTGGAATAAATTTTTATTGTTGAAATCGGTTGCCAAGAATACAATACCTTTTTAAGATAATGTGATTTTTATGTTTAAAAAACATAAAATTTGTCATCTTTTTTCGATTATGATTTTACCTCATAAATCTTCCAATCAACTAAAACTCAGTGTAAATAGTGTTAATCTATTTAACATTTAAACAGTTATAACCGGATAAAAGTTCTATATGATATATGTGTTAAACAAAATAACATGTTAGAAGTCTTGCATGACGTTAGTGTTAACATAAATGTTACATAATAATTATAATAATTTATCTAATTTTTAAAAGTTAAGTCAAGTTATATATGATATATATGTTAAACAAAATAAGTCCTACATGACATTAACATTAAACTTAAACATAACATTTTCATCCTTAAAATCTAATGAAATATTTAACATAAATGATTCATAATAATTATAATATGTTATTTTGTTCAACATAGATGTAATATATACTTTAAGATAAACTTTAAAGATTTTTATATAAAAATCCTTAAGATAAAATGTTAAGCCGTTAAAATAATTAACATATCATGCTATATTCGCGTATTGCTATTGGAAAAATATAATAATATCCATATAGTAAACACCCGTGGATTCAAATACATAATTTTGTACCCTGCGTGCGTTTTGATATGCATAATCCTCTTGAAGTCTTACTTGAAATTATTAAAATTGCACTTAATAAATGTTAAAAGAGTTAATGTCTGTATGTGTGGTAAAATAAGAATTATAACAATTTTCCATTGTCCTTTTTTGGTAATTAAAAAAAAATCAGTCAGGCATAATGTCTATCTAAAATAAGATCATTTTTACCAATGTTGATTTTCACACAAAGAAATGCTAACTAATTTGTAAGTTTCTTCTTTCATTTATCACGTAAAGTGTGTTATATTCTTTATTTTATGTTTTTACTTTTTTAATTAAGGGTTATATGCCAAAAATAGCAATAATTTTTTGTAGTTTTACCGTTTATACCAACATTATTTATTTTTTATCATTAATAGCAACAACTTTTGTATTTTTTACCGATGATACCAACTTTTGACCTGGAAACCTGCTATAGCAGGTTACCATCCATTGATACCAACAACTTTTATCTTTTTACCAATAATAGTAACAACAATTTAACTTTTTACCAATAATAGCAACCATTTTTAACTTTTTACCAATAATAAAACATATCAAATTAAATTTTCATTTATCTTCAACTAATCATTACTTTAAAGAAACTAAATTTATTAAAATCGAAACACAATCAAATAAATTCATAATCCATTTTTTGTTTAAATTTTGTTAGAAATAAATCAAATGCAATGTGTGCCTATAAAAGAGATAAAGAAAACATGTATTCTATAGACATTAAAAAATGAAGATTATTTTGATGTGTCATATTTTCATGCATAGTCGGGTTTTAGAGGTATGATAGGGTCGACCATTTAAGTGTAACATGACAAAGTGAAACTCAAATCATTTTGTATAAGATGTCATAGAAATATAATGAACACAATTATGCAATATTGTATTCTTTTTTGGATACTTAGTTCAACAATATTTGCATTATTTATTTATTTGAACGTCATCTGAATTTCATAAATTTAAATCATATATAATCTTCCATAAAATAAAGGGACGTGTCTTTTAAATATTATCATTTTATTTATCAAATAAATAAAAGACTAATTAGATCATAATTATTTATTATTATTCATTTTTATTTATCACATAAATAAATAATACAAATATTGTTGTAATAAGTATCCAACAAATATAGCATAATGTCTTCATTATATTTCTGTGACATCTTATACAAAATGAAGTTTCACGTTGTCATGTTACACTTAAATGGTCGCCCCTATCATACCCCTTTAAGGCTATGCAAGAAAATATGACATATCAAAATTAGGAGTGTGCAAAAAACCAAAAACCAATCTAAAACCGAAAAAAACCAAAAAACCGGAACCAAAAATTTCGGTTTGGAGGTCAAAATAAACCGGGAAAAACCAAACCGAACTGAAGTTTTATGATTTTAAAATTTATAATTACTCTTCCTTCGTTACATTTCTTCATTTAAGTTTTTTATTGAAAGTTTTAACTTTTCAATGTCTAAATTTCATATGAGACTTAAATTAATTTCATATGAGACTTCTAAACATAGTTGTGGCATATGATCATACATATAATATGTTATATATAATCCAATATATATATATATATATATATATTTGTGTGTGTGTGTGTGGGGGGTTTTTGGTTTTAGAAAGATAGACTTGAGATTGAAAACCATGACAAAGAAAAACTGAAACCAGACTGAAACCGAAATAAAAACCAAAAAATCAAATAGTTTAAAATCCAAACCGAACGGTTTCTTGAATATGGAAACCGATGTTTCGGTTTGGTTTTTGCCAAAAACCGATTCATGCTCACCCCTAATCAAAATAATCTTCATTTTTTAATGCTTAAAGAAAACATATTTTTTAAACTTTCATAGACACACGTTGCATTTGATTTATTTTTAACAAAATTTAAACAAAAAAATGGATTATGAACTTATTTAATTGTGTTTCGGTTTTCATAAATTTAGTTTTATTTAAAATAATGATTAATTAAAGATAAAGGAAAATTTAATTTGATATGTTTTTATTATTGGTAAAAAGTTAAAAATGGTTGCTATTATTGGTAAAAAGTTAAAATGTTGTTGCTATTATTGGTAAAAAGATAAAAGTTGTTGGTATTAATGGATGGTAACCTGCTATAGCAGGTTTCCAGGTCAAAAGTTGGTATAATCGGTAAAAAATATAAAAGTTGTTGCTATTAATGATAAAAAAATAAATAATGTTGGTATAAACGGTAAAACTACGAAAAGTTATTGCTATTTTTGACATAAAACCCTTTAATTAATAGTCATATGTAATGCATTTACGTCATCATCATTTTATAATAAATTTAGTTAATTTCTTATTATTTTATACCTTAGCATTGTTGATATTTTATTTTAATCATATTAACATAAATAAATGACTTTTCAAGCAGACCCGTGTATCACACGGATTATAAACTACTCTATGTTACAAAGGACGGTGAAAATGAAAACGCAAAAAATATTTATAACACATCTAAACGCATTCTCATTTTTTAAAAGGTTTTCTCTTAAAAATCATTATGTTTCCAGTTTTACTAAAAACTTCAAACCGAAAATTTTCACTTGCTAACGCATCTAAAATGTCTAATCTTGCACGGGTTGCTTATAGCCGGGGTTTAATAGGACAGGCATAAGCATGATCCATAGGCATTGTTAATTCTGCAGCCACTGATTGATCTATGTAAAGGGGCTTATCTTTTATCAGGTTATTGAATCATGAATTTAAGATTTGGTCAATAGCATTGTTCTATAGTATTACCATCTTTCTGCTGTTTTTGCAAGTTGTGATGAGTTTGCTCTAAATGTCAAAATGATGCTGTTTGGCAGCATTTACAGTGCGGTTTCGGGCTCTCGTACAAGAAGAATTTATTCTTTTCAGGAGAAACCAACATCAGGTTCTTTCTTCTGTTATAACTTGTGTTTGAATGCTTTATGAGTTTATGGGTTGGTTCAACTTATATGAGTTGTTCCATTTCTACTTTTGGGTTTTTCTTTTTCAAATTTGATACCTGTTTTGGTTCAATTTGACTTGCATTATAAAACACAAATACAATTGACTTACATGTTCTATATCCATAAATAGATGAAATGAATATGAAAATAGAAGTCATTGGAATTCAAATATCACAATCAGGACTTGGGTGATCTTGTGATTGTGTTGGACACTTTCAATAAAAATAATTCGTCCTCAACCAGGTTATCGAACTTTGTTACGGGATAATACATAATAAAATAGACTAGTCATGAATTTATTAAATTTGTTTGTATATATGATTTTCCATAGGTATTCTGAAGTGATAAAATGCTAAATAACTTCCCAATTAAGTGTTGTTAACTACCCGCTATAAACTACCATCATTAGTTAGGATATCACTAACTTGCTGATATCATCTACATCAGCACTCAGCAAGTGCTAACGTAAGCGAGTTTCTTGTTTCATCGACAACGACCAAAGTTGATCAGCAACCAAAGCTAATTATCGGCCAAAGATGAATCACAACCAAAACTGACCACCGGTCAAATCTAATCAATGGTCGTAGCTGATTACTAGTAGGAAATTCCTACAATTAATCACTTCAGAATTTTGAGGGGCGTTGTCCGTGAGGGGATGCAGCCCCCTTGACCCTCGCTTACGTCATAGTCTACTTCTACAAGTGTTCACTTTGTACTGTCAAAACTTAGTATAGTACGAACCATAATCTTAACATGTATAGGAAGTATATATACTAAAATAACAATATACTAAGTCCATTCGTACAATTTAATATTGATATTAGGATTAAATATTAAAGATATAGTTTAAAAATAAATATTAACATTACAATTAATTTGATGAGATGCTAGCACAAGGCAATATTCCAAATTTTGCACATATTATATAATTTTAGAAGGTCTTCACAACAATTTTCAAGTGGGTGATTGCAAGCTAAAATCAAATATTGCTGTGTACAATATCCTCATTGATGGTGCAAGTAAATGCTGGAAACTTGATGTTGCAAAGGAACTCTTCCATAATATTCATTGTCAAATGTTTGCAATCATATGTTCAAACATATACACTGATCGATGATTAGTGGCTTTGGTCGGGAAGGTCTACCGTGGGATGTAAAGTAGTTGTTTGTTACTATGGAAGAGGGTGGTTGCCCGCAAGATTGTGTCACTTAGGTGCTATTTATTTTTTAAGAGATTAAATGTTTGAAGTCTGAAATCACATCTGAAATTTAAAAGGTTACCTTTAAGTCTGAATGGATGCTTGGTTGGGGGTTATCCACCATAAGGAATGGTAATGTTGATGAATAGTAATGATTGGTTTCATATGATGCAATCATTCATTATATCATATTGGGTAATACTTCGTTCATCGTTAAATTGAGGACAATGAAATTTATTACATTTGTCACGTGATTTTGACTTTAAATGAGCATCTATATATCTTATCCATACATTATTCACGTATACATCCCTACCCTGTCATATCCACCTTATCCCACATCACCATTCCTACACTACCTTACCTTACCCACTCCTACACTACCGACCACCCCACCCTCTTCTACCATGCGTTCTACCTACTTATCTACACTATCTTACCCTACCCTACCCTATCCTATCCTATCTTAACCCACCCACTCCTACCCGGCCCTCCCACCTTATCCACCCTACCCCTACCAACCCACCCTATCATATTTTATCCTGCCTTCCACCCACTTACCTACCTTACTCCTCACCAACCCATCGAGCCTCTTCATCCTAACTGATATTTAAATAATGATATTAAAGTTTGAATTTTGAAAATTTAAGACTTTAAATTAAATTGTAAGTTTAAATTAATTTGTATAACTAACGTTTTATAATAATTTAATATTATAATTAATTAAAGTGAATATATATATTAAATGAACTTAAATTGAATTTTTTTTAAAGCAACATATATATTAAGTTACATTAATTTATACAAAAAAATGTAAATTAAGATAATTAATATTCTAATTAAAGAAAATATTGATTTAATTTAGATTGAAAAAGTTTTAGATCTTAATTTCAGATTTCTAAAAAGAAAACAGATTTCAAACATGAGTAAACCTTTACAATTTCTACCTAATTTCATATTTTTTTTTTTAAGATCTTAAGTTAAAAATATATAACAAACAATCTAAAACCACTTAAGATCTGAAGTCCAACTAAGTCTGATATAAAACAAATAGTCTTAAATAACTTAAGATTTAAGACAAATTAATATATGAAATGTCAAACAAACATGATATTTTTTCTTTTCTAAGGATATATGAAGAACAAGGATTATGGTGAAGTGGAGATGCTTTTACAAGAAGTGGACTGAAGGGGTTTCTCACTTGATGCTTCGAGATTTCATCTTATCGTTGTTGGATCATTAGATACCGCTCCTTTTCAAAATATTTGTCTTTTATATTAAGTGTGTTTGATATAGGGTTCCTAAACCACTAAGGGCGATGGGTGTGGTCAAGCCACTGCCCAAGCGGCCTTGCCACCTCGGATGCAAGCCGGCGGCTACACCGCCCCCCGAAAGCGGCCCCGCGAAATTTCGTCCCCGCCCGGCCTCCCTTCCCCGCTCCACCCCGCGCCAACGGACACCTCCCAGACGGTCTTTTGACTGTTGTAAATTAAAAAAAAAACAATTAATACTTTTTTTATTTCCTATAAATACCTTTCTTCATTTTCATTCATCCTCACACAAAATCTCTCTATCTCTATACACTTTCATCTCTTCCACAAAAATCTCTCAATCTCTATACACTTTATCTAAAATTATGGATCGAAATACCGGCAAACAACCCGCCGCAAGTCGATAACGCGGTAAACAACCGGCTTCTCGATCAAACCCTTCTTTCCGCCCACCGCAAATTTATCCACCGAATTTAACGGATTATTCGGCACCATACGTACCACACTTTTCACCATATCCATCATCGCCCATTCCACAACAATATTACCAACAATCACCACCCAATCCACAATATTCGTCGCAAAATCCACCCAATCCACAATATTTCTCGCAAGAATTTAACGAGGGTTTCAAATCATTTTCTACTTATCGGGACCCCTCATCCAGAGACGACGACGACGACGAGACGATACCCGAAACTCCACCCGTCGACGACGACGACGAGGAGACGATTGCGGTAAACACCGCGGCAAGCGGGTCTACACGAAAGGCTGGATTGATATTTCCGAAGATCCAACTACCGGAAACAATAAAAAGACGTTCAAATTTTTAGGGACGAATCCTCGAAAATTTTGATAGCCGAGTTCGAGCCGCACCACCCATTAACTTAATTCAAAGTGGAAAGACATGAACCGCAATTGCACAAAATTTGGCGGCATGTTTAACAACAATATGACGAATCGACGGAGCGGCGAAAACGATTTCGACGTTTTCAACACCACCCAAGAACAATACAAGGCCCTCAATAAAAATAAGTCGTTTCCACACCAATCGGCTTGGGAGGTGCTTCGACGTCATCCAAAGTGGAACCCCGTTCCACAAATGGATGATTTTGTTGAGTCGCAAAGAAAGCGGTCCAAAACTTCCGATTCTAACACGATCGGAACACCGTCTTCTGATGCGGCATTTTTAGGTGTTGACGTTGAGGAAGATAACGAGGGCGACGAGGATCTTCAGGAGCTTGAACGACCACGCCGCAAGGGGAAAAAACCAGCATCAACATCAGTCGACCCAAAGATGCGCACACAATTCGAAAGGATTTCAACATCTCACGTCATTGATGTTGAAGATAAAAACGTCACCGAGCACGACTTGAAGAAATGAAACAAAAAAAATGGACTACGAAAAGGAGTTGAAAGAGAAAAAATATCATGCGTACATTGCGTCACTGAGTGAACAACAACAAGAACGAGACTTGGAGTTTTTCATTCGGCTACACGACCATTGGAAGGTAACGTTTTGCAAGCCGTATTACAACGCAAACAAAGAATTGCGGAGCGTTGGGGATGACAACTATAGTTTCGTAATTTTTTAGTTTTCAGTTTCGTAATTTTTTTAGTTATGCAATTTTTTTCATTTTAGTTTAGTAAGTTTTTATTTTTTAGTTTCATAATTTTATTATGTAAGCTTTTAAATATTTATGAAATTAATTATTTTAGTTTTAATAATTGTTTTCTTAATTAAAATGTTAAAAAAAATTAAGAAAGATGGAAATGTATAGAAAGATGAGTATTTCCACCTTAGAAAAATGGAGAAATGAGGGAAAAGGTGGAGAGAGAAAAGCTGATGTGGCGCTGACGTGTACAGAATGATGGGTTTGGGAAACATGGGTATACCCATCAAATGGCTATTGATCTTTTGTCTGTACAAATAAATTTTGAGTTCTTGTTTTGCATTTGCACATGGGCTACCGCCTAGCGCAACAAATTATCAGTGGACATTAATTTTTCAGTCTAATGACTAATATTCTGAGTTCTTTTTTTATTGTTTAACGTTCATATCTTTATTATCGATTTCATTTAATCTAGATGAAATCTATTATTAATATAAATTTGTATATCTTATTTGTATAGATAACTAAATATCTTAAATAACTATTTTTTCTTATATTTATATTTATCTATTTTAGAATGTTAAAATGAATCTTCCTTTTGACCCAATGGGTATACCCATCAAATGGCTATTGATCTTTTGTCTGTACAAATAAATTTTGAGTTTTTGTTTTGCATTTGCACATGGGCTACCGCCTAGCGCAACAAATTATCAGTGGACATTAATTTTTCAGTCTAATGACTAATATTCTGAGTTCTTTTTTTATTGTTTAACGTTCATATCTTTATTATCGATTTCATTTAATCTAGATGAAATCTATTATTAATATAAATTTGTATATCTTATTTGTATAGATAACTAAATATCTTAAATAACTATTTTTTCTTATATTTATATTTATCTATTTTAGAATGTTAAAATGAATCTTCCTTTTGACCCAATGGGTATACCCATCAAATGGCTATTGATCTTTTGTCTGTACAAATAAATTTTGAGTTTTTGTTTTGCATTTGCACATGGGCTACCGCCTAGCGCAACAAATTATCAGTGGACATTAATTTTTCAGTCTAATGACTAATATTCTGAGTTCTTTTTTTATTGTTTAACGTTCATATCTTTATTATCGATTTCATTTAATCTAGATGAAATCTATTATTAATATAAATTTGTATATCTTATTTGTATAGATAACTAAATATCTTAAATAACTATTTTTTCTTATATTTATATTTATCTATTTTAGAATGTTAAAATGAATCTTCCTTTTGACCCAATGGGTATACCCATCAAATGGCTATTGATCTTTTGTCTGTACAAATAAATTTTGAGTTTTTGTTTTGCATTTGCACATGGGCTACCGCCTAGCGCAACAAATTATCAGTGGACATTAATTTTTCAGTCTAATGACTAATATTCTGAGTTCTTTTTTTATTGTTTAACGTTCATATCTTTATTATCGATTCTTATATTTAAATTTGTATTGGATTGACCCAAATTTAGCAATCCCAGAAAATAAAGTTTTCGCGGGCGAATATTGACTCTTGAAATTTCTATTTCAGTTCTATCATTAAGTCATAACTTTTCCGAATAGATGAATTGGTCTCTGGTGGGTTCCGCCATCCCGATCAATGAATCATTCAAATTCATGATGAAAAAAATTATAATTTTCGACAATGAGAACAATGAAATCAGAAAATATAACAAGTTACAAAAGAGTAGTAGTATCAAACTACACAAGTGTGCTAGAAGAAACAACAAAAAAATTTGTTTTACTTCTCAATGAGATATTTACTCTCTAATGTTCTAATTACATAACATAAAAAGTGATCAAACCTCTATTTTTATAGTATGTTGTATTTTAAAGTTTTTAAGGAAGCATTACTCTTTCATCTTGCATTGGACATGAAAATATTCAAGACCGGTCTCGATAGCATATCAAGTAGTCAGCCCATCCTTTTCAATAGTTATGTGTGACTGAGTTTGTATTGAACTTAAATTCATGCAACAAACATATCTGGTCTCTGCTACTCTCAGATCACATAACAGATTGTTTCAAGGTAAAATTTTAAAATCATGTTGCATTGTATGGGTAGTCGGGTAGGAAGAAAGCAACCTTCATGATAGGCAAACAGCGAAACCTTATGATGCATACCCAGCTTCCTGACGACGTATATGTGACTTTGATGTTTGGTCCTTGATCTAACGATGTCTTTTGAAAAATAATGTACTGGTGAACAAACATGTTAACTACCAAATGAAAAGTATTCATAGCCGTAAATACACTACTAGTATTATATATGTTTTGGTTTTTTAGATTAAATCGAATAATTGAATTAAGATGACTGAAATTAAAACTCAAAACGATGTTTTATTCACCTTGTTTTGTAATATCTTTAATTTAAGGGCAAAATTCAAGAAAATCTAATGAACTATTACACTTTAAGTAGTTAAATCTCTGAACTAATTTCTTGAACAATTAATTTCCTAAACTATATAAATATGATCACTCAAACTATGATAGTTTGTTGGGTTTTTCCAAAAATAGTTTAGGACCAAAAAAATAGTTCATGAAGATCATCACTTTGTAAAGTTTAGTGATTTAATCATTAAAGAAATACCTTAGGACTTGGGTTCTAAATTTTTACCCTAAGAGATGGCATGATCAAACAGATCAAAACTGCAACCTCTAATATAACTGTAACAAGATTTAATAATGTCACAATCCGAGCTGATTTATTGGCGCATCAAGGCTTACGCATAATCGGTTTAATTTCCATATTTGAGTTTTTTTGGTGTAAAGATAGGCAATTTCCATCATTCCATGTTTAAGAGAAGTAGGATTAGGTAGGACACTTACATATCTCTGTGGTCTGCTGCTGGTGTAACCTTTTTCATGATTTAGAAGAAATTTCCCATGTCCATGTTTTGTCTCTCTTTAAATAGTCTAGAGACCAGTAGTTTCAATGGTTAAGTTCTAAGAGATACCAAACCATCATCCGGTTAACTTTGACTCGATATTATGCACAGCTTCATTATCAAAATCGTAACAGAACCGCACAACCAATCAACTTACACCTTTTTTTTTCGCATTTCCTTATACTCATGATACTAGGATCAATTCCTCTGCCTTAGTCTCCTACCACTTGTATCTCCGCCATCCAAAAGCTGGCCACAAACACTCCGAGATTTACCACCACCACCATTACTATTGTCTTCTTCACAACCAGCCACTATCTTCAGAATCTCTGATTGCAATGCTGGGTGGTTGGTTTTAAGATATTGAAATCCGTCTGATCGAATAACAGCTGCATTGGGACGAGGAAGTCAATTAGTACATTTGCATCGGTTACTTTGAAAACAAAGTGTGCCTGGCCACGATTATCTTTTAAACCGCTAAGGATTGACCTAGGGCAAAGCTTGCTATGTTTGGTATCAAATCATTACGAGATGCCCGTTAGCCATAAGGCATAAAGTTTTCTCGAGTTTAATGTGGTGCTGTGGACTAACTGAGCTAAACAAGTCAATAAATTAACTATTTAAGGCAAAATTCATCATACTCCCAGACACCACCTGACATACTTCCCTTAATCTTTAATTAATGTAATCTA
>JAANYP010002659.1:0-58925 GCA_020465985.1 Centrapalus pauciflorus
ATCAGATTCAGAGGAGGACTACACTCCTGCTAGCCCCCCGGCCACTGAGATTTTCCACGAGGAAGACACATCGGAGGAAGAGGACCCGTCGGAAGATCCGATGTGGGAGACGAAAGAGGAGCCGATGGAGGAAGAAGATCCACTGCCCCCAGCGGTCCCTGCTCGCGTTCCATACCATCCAGCCGAACCGTCATATAAGCCGTATAGGCCTTACCCTAACGGCCCCAAAATGCTGTACACACCCCGAAAGCGGGTGAACCCACCAAGAGAGGAGTCTATTCCTGTCCCGACTCCCCAGCCCAATCCCCCACCACCACACCGACGGGTAGACGCCCGACGATGGACCTGCATACCGGAGACCCTCCGCGAATGGAGGCAGATGGAGGGAAATCCTCCCAACTTCGAGATAGGAGGACCATCCTCCGCACCTGTCCCGACCCTCACCCAAGAGCCTACCGAGCAAACCATACCACTTCTGATAGCACGGTCGACCAGGCATGACCGCCAAATCCAGTCCCTTAACCTAACTATCGGAGAGATGACCGCTCGTTTAGAGCGGGAGGAGTTGCAAAACTCAAACATATATTGGGCCAATCAGCACGCCCTTGCTATTCAACAGAATGGTCTGAATGAGCTTCGGCAGCAACTAGCCGAAAGCCAAGCTCGGATCGAGGAGCTGACTCAGCGCCTCAACGCGATGGAAAAGGGAGAGACCCCTGATCACTCCCACACTTAGGGCACTTCTATCTATCCTTGTAATAGTAGGAAAAATATCATGTAATAGTATAGGACAAAATTTTCGGGTAATAACCCGCCCCTAATGTAAGGAAATTTCGAATGATTAATGAATGAAAAATTGCAAGTTATTTGTGAAATTGTGTTTGATGATTATAGTATTGTGCTTTAAGGAAAATTTATCTCTTTAAGATTCAACTTCTTACACTATGCTTTTTCTTTAAAATTTTAAGATAATGCCGCCGAAACGAGCAATGAACGCTGCTGACATTGAAGAGCTAGCCGCACAAAGAGTGGCTGCCGCTATAGCCACGTATGAGGCAAATAGGAATAGCTCAGCTAATGGAGATGGTGGTGCTAGCCGCACCACGGGAGGAACCGAAATCCACGAATAAGGTTGTGGAATTAAAGGATTTTTAAGTTGCAAACCCCGGTACTTCAACGGAACCGAAGGAGCCGTTGGCTTGATACGGTGGTTTGAGAAATTAGAATCTGTCTTTCGTGTCAGTGGATGTGCTGAGGGAGATAAGGTGAAGTTTGCTACTCACACTCTACAAGATAGCGCCCTCACATGGTGGAATTCCTATGTCCAGTCTGTAAGTATCGATGAAGCCTACCAGCTCACATGGTCCGCGTTGAAGCAAATGATGACGGACGAGTACTGTCCGAGGAACGAACTCCAGAAAATGGAATCGGAGTTCTGGAACCTGTCAATGAAGGGATCGGACGTTGCAGGATATACCAACCGATTTCACGAGCTAAGTATCCTGTCTCCTCAAATGGTGACCCCGGAGTACAAAAAGATCGAGCGTTACATTTGGGGACTCGCTCCTCAAATTCAAGGTAATGTCACTGCCTCCAACCCATCCACCCTACAAGATGCCATCAGGATGGCCAATAATCTTATGGACCAAGTATCCCGGAGAAATGAGGCCAAGGCCGGGGAAAACAAAAGAAAGTGGGAAGACAAGACCGAGAAGAATGCGGGTTCACAATCCAAAAAGCTCGAAACCATTAAGGCTTACGCAGCGGGAGCGGAGCCAAGAAGAGGTTATACCGGTACCAAGCCTTTCTGCACTAAATGCACCTTCCATCACAATCAGGGTCCCTGTCCAACCCACTGTGAGAAATGCAAACGTTTGGGGCATATGGCCAAAGACTGTAAATCTGGAGCCCCGGGAACCAGTGGCAGCAATCAAAAAGGCTGCTTTGAATGTGGAGTTACTGGGCACTTCAAGAGTGAGTGCCTGAAGCTGAGGAATGGTGGAGGAGCTCAGGGAAGAGCTTTTGTGTTAGGAGCAGGTGACGCTCGTCAAGATCCCCACGTAGTATCAGGTACGTTTCTTTTAAATGACATTTATGCTTACGTACTCTTTGATACTGGGCTGATAGGAGCTTTATATCTGATAAGTTTAGTAAGCAATTGAATGCCGCTCTTTTTCCCTTAGACAACTCTTATGTTATAGAACTGGCTGATGGTAAAATAATAGAGGCAAGTAGTATCATTAAGGAATGCACACTGAAGCTGGCAGATCATCCCTTTAAGATAGACTTGATGCCTATAGAACTCGGAAGTTTTGATGTAGTAGTTGGTATGGATTGGTTATCACACAATCATGCCGAGATTTTGTGTGGTAAGAAACTGGTACGGATACCACTTCACAAGAAGAAGTTCCTAACAGTCCAAGGAGAAAGAAAGAACCGATAGTTGAATGTCATATCCGGCCTAAGAACATTAAAGTGCCTTAGGAAAGGTTGTCATGCAGTACTGGTGCAAATTGTAGAAAAAGAGGCGGAGGAGAAGCGACTTGAGGATATTCCAGTGGTTTGTGACTATCCGAAGGTCTTCCCGGAAGATTTGCCTGGACTTCCGCCAACTAGGCAAGTAGAGTTCCAAATCGATTTGGTGCCGGGAGCTGCACCGGTCGCAAGGGCCCCATATAGACTTGCCCCTTCTGAGATGCAAGAGCTATCCAATCAATTACAAGAGTTGATGGATAAAGGATTCATTCGACCAAGTTCCTCACCTTGGGGAGCTCCGGTCTTGTTCGTGAAAAAGAAAGACGGATCCTTCAGAATGTGCATAGACTACCGAGAGCTAAACAAGTTAACGATAAAGAACCGCTACCCTCTCCCCAGAATTGATGATCTGTTTGACCAACTACAGGGATCTAGCTTCTACTCTAAGATTGATCTGCGGTCCGGTTATCATCAAGTAAAGGTGCGGGAAGAAGACATACCCAAGACAGCATTCAGAACTCGTTATGGACATTACCAATTCCAGGTAATGCCATTCGGTTTGACTAACGCACCAGCCGTATTCATGGACCTCATGAATCGAGTGTGTAAACCGTATCTGGACAAATTTTTAATAGTGTTCATAGACGATATTCTCATCTATTCTAGAGTTAAGGAGGAGCATGAACACCACCTCAAGCTGATATTGGAGTTGTTAGAGAAGGAACGGTTATACGCCAAATTTTCGAAATGTGAATTTTGGTTGCGAGAAGTTAAATTCCTTGGACATGTGATCAACAGCCAGGGAATCCAAGTTGATCCATCAAAAATTGAGGCCATAAAGAACTGGGCGACTCCTAGAACCCCCACGGAAATCCGCCAATTTCTAGGACTTGCCGGTTATTATAGGCGATTTATCGAAAACTTCTCAAAGATAGCAGGTTCCTTAACAGAATTGACTCGGAAGGATGTGAAGTATATCTGGGGTGAAGAGCAAGAAAAGGCGTTTCAGCAGTTAAAGCAAAGGTTGTGTAGTGCACCAATTCTGTCCTTACCCGAAGGGACTGAAAATTTTGTGGTCTACTGTGATGCCTCACACAATGGATTAGGTTGTGTGCTCATGCAAAGGGATAGAGTCATTGCTTACGCATCACGACAGCTCAAATTCCACGAGGTGAATTATACGACTCATGACTTAGAGCTTGGAGCAGTGGTGTTTGCTCTCAAGATATGGAGGCACTACCTGTATGGAACTAAGTGCACGGTGTTCACAGACCATAAAAGCCTTCAGCATATTCTAAATCAGAAAGAGTTAAATATGAGGCAGCGTCGTTGGGTTCTTAGTGACTATGACTGCGAAATTCGTTATCATCCGGGGAAGGCGAATGTCGTAGCTGATGCCCTGAGCCGAAAGGAACGGGTTAAACCCTTGAGAGTCCGAGCTTTGGTTATGACTATACAGTCAAACCTAAACTCTCAAGTCCGCGAGGCACAAGAAGAAGCAGTCAAGGAGGGTAATCTACTAGATGAAGCCTTGAGAGGTATGGATAAGCAGTTTGAAATCAAGCCAGATGGATGTCGATACTTCATGGGCAGAGTTTGGCTACCGAAACTCGGAGGAATAAGGAAGCTGGTCATGGATGAAGGGCATAAGACAAGATATGCTATTCATCCAGGGTCAGATAAGATGTATCACGACTTGAAGGGAATGTACTGGTGGCCAAATATGAAGGCTGACATTGCTACCTACGTCAGCAAGTGCTTAACATGTTTAAAGGTTAAAGCTGAGCACCAAAAACCATCAGGATTGCTGGTTCAACCAGAAATACCCCAGTGGAAGTAGGAAAACATCACCATGGATTTCATCACCAAGTTGCCAAAAACTTCTGGAGGTTATGACACTATTTGGGTGATTGTGGATCGACTTACCAAAACCGCACATTTCTGCCAATCAAGGAGACTGATAAGACGGATAAGTTAACACGAATCTATCTTAAAGAAGTCGTCTCAAGACATGGAGTACCTGTATCAATTATATCAGACAGGGACAGCCGGTTCACATCAAGATTTTGGCAGTCATTGCAAGAAGCACTGGGTACACGCCTAGATATGAGCACAGCCTATCACCCGCAAACGGATGGTCAGAGTGAAAGGACGATTCAGACATTGGAAGACATGTTAAGGGCATGTGTCATCGATTTTGGCAAAAGTTGGGACAGACACCTGCCATTAGTCGAGTTTTCCTATAACAACAGCTACCACTCGAGCATTAAGACCACCCCATTCGAGGCACTCTACGGGCGAAAGTGTCGATCACCTCTTTGTTGGGCTGAAGTAGGAGACAGTCAGATCACTGGACCTGAGATCGTCCAAGAAACTACAGAAAAGATAGCCCAGATTCGTAACCGATTAAAGATCGCGCGGGATCGACAGGAGAGTTATGCAGACATTCGACGGAAGAATTTAGGATTCCAAGAGGGAGATCAAGTAATGTTGAAAGTCTCGCCTTGGAAAGGCGTAATCCGTTTTGGGAAACGAGGAAAGCTGAATCCTCGTTATATCGGACCATTCAAGATCACCAAAAGAATTGGCCCGGTAGCTTACCGACTCGACCTGCCCCCAGAGCTTAGTAACGTTCATAATACCTTCCACGTGTCCAATCTTAAGAAGTGTCTGGCTGATGAATCACTCGTTATACCCATCGACGAGCTGGAGTTAGACGATAAGTTGAACTTCATTGAGCAACCTGTAGAAATAATGGACCGAGAAGTCAAGAAACTCAAGCACAGTCGGATCCCAATAATAAAAGTCAGATGGAACTCTAAGCGAAGTCCTGAGTTTACATGGGAACGAAAAGATCAGTTCCGGGAAAAATATCCTCACCTGTTCTCAAGTACTCAAGAAGTGGAGAACACGAGCTAATTTCGGGACGAAATTCCCTTAACAAGGGGAGACTGTAACATCCGGCACTAAACCAGGTTAGCATCAAAGCCCTAATCTACATTTAATAGTCAATTATAGCCTAATCAATGGTCATTAGAAATTAATCAAGTGATTAACAAGGTTTATTAGAAAATTCAACGCAATTAGAATCAAATTCATCGGTGCGATGAATCGGGAAATCAATTAATCCGATCAGTTTACGACATGAAGGATTAATTCAACTAAGTACATAATTAAATCATGATTAGTGACACTAATCATACACTAATACAATTACTTAACCTTAATTATGCAAGACTAAAACAATTAATTAAAACAATGCATCCAAAAGTATTTATGAATTTACAAGAAAATGGAAATACAAGAATACATTTCTAAATACTTTTATACAAAAAAAAAAAATAAAAATACATCAAAAATACATCATATAGGCCGGCCATACAAGGACACAAGGACCAAAAGTTTGTATTATTTTACTCAACATTTCACCATAAAATCCTCCTCTTTCCTTTCATCCAAGATTTTTCATCATTTCACCACCTTTATTCATCTATAAATAGAGGTTCAAACTCACTTCATTTCTCACACCTTCACAACACAAATCTCTCCTTTCTCTCCCTCTAAAGATCCGGCCTCAAGCCCTCAAGAACACACAAAGTGTTTCTTTCAAGTGTTCTTCATATTTTTGAAGTGTTCTTGGTGAAACTTTTGAAGATCCAACCTCCTACTCATTTTCATTCTTCTAAAAACATCAAAGTAAGTAAATACTAACCTATTACATCTTATATTTATGTTTATATAAGTCTTGCATAATATATATAATCACCTACAACAACAAGTTTCATAAAAACTCAAGTTTATAAGTTTCTAGTTCTTATTTTTTAAGTTGTTTCTTTAAATGTGTTTATGAATATGTGAACACATTATAAAAGTGTTAATATTATGAAAACATGTGATATATATGTGTTTTTATAACTATTATGACTTTTATACAAGTAGTCTTTGAATAAACAACAAGAATCATAAGTTGTGGTAAGTTTATAAACTACGGATTTTCCGCAGAAAACTTATATCGACTTTGAAAAATCATAACTAATTCATAACTCAACGAAATGAGTTGATTCTAGTCTCAAAAGTTAGATCTATGTCTTAGCTATGGATCTGCAAATTTTCATGATTTAATTGGAAGTTTAAGACCTCCAGAAATTATTTGGGAAACCGAAAGTTTGACAGCTCAAAAATGGCCAACATAGCGTTTTTAACGAGCTTTTTCACCAACCTAAACATCTCAAAAATGGCCGTTCTTGATTCTAAAAATCCTTTGTATATAGTAGTTGAATGTCCTAGGAAACCAAAGTCTAAAACAATTTGGAGCTTGGTTAAAAACAGCCTCAAAGTAGGCCGAAAAACCTCCGAAAAAGCTGGAAAATTATATATATATATAAACTTGACCTTTTAAGCGCATTTTATTTATAAACTTGTAATGTTGGGTGATTTAAGACATAAAAATCTATAAATATACATATTATCATATATTAGAGATATTAAGTCCCTATTATCATTTAGGACTCGATTAAGCTTATCCGGCTTCATCACCCATCAAACAACGCTAATTTGCATTTTACGCTCGTTTTTGCCGACGCACTCACGGTGAGTCTTCATAGCCCCTATTTTCACTATCTATTGGGGTGGAAATACATGCACTGTTTTCATATGGACATCAAAACTGTTTATTTCTTATATGTATTACATATGGTTCCATTAGCCCTTATATCATGAACCGTTAATTGCATTTATTTGTAAGCGCGAATATATTGTGGATAGATCTATTGGGAGTCATGTCCCCGACTCGGGTTAGCTCGGGTCGGCTAACAGCGGGTGCATATATATTCAACACACGGTATTACGTATGTGAATACTGCACAGGGCAAACTCATTTTAATTAAGTTTCGGTTGCATGATGGTTTATGTAATACATACACGGAATTTATGATTTTATAAATTCAACTCATCTGATAATGTCCACACAACTGGTCTTTTCGCGTAAACCTATAGCTCACTAACAATTTTTTTTGACGTATTTTAGCATGTATTTTCAGGTAATTAAGGCACGAATGCCTCAGACGTATTTTACTTTCAAGCTTCCGCATCCATGGAGTCGCATGCATATTCAAACTAACGGAGATTTAGCTGCATTATTTTGGATATTTTAATTATGTAATTAAATCTCTGTATTTTGCGAACTCCTTTACTCATATCAGTCTATGTAAAACATTGCTATATTTTCAAGTTTCAATGATGTATTTTAAAAACGTCCATATAGTGGTCGTTCATTATGATTATGGTTACGTTTCCGCACTCGTCACGCCTCGCTGCCAACCGGGGTAGCAGGGTGTGACAGCAGGGATTGGAGATTTAACCTCAGTAGGCTGAGCAGCGTGAGAGGCACCCTCCATTGTACCTGTTGCAGATGCTCCTGCTGGTTGACCAGTGAGTATTGCAGGTACTGATTTCTCCTTAGGAGAAGAAGTTTTCTCCCCCTTAGAGTTAATCTTCGAGGCAGATGACTTCTCCCCCTTTGAAGGAGATGTACCAGCACCTTCAACACCTGGTCTGCCTTAAGACACGAAGTCATCAGGCTTGCCAGAAGTTTTGGCAGCAGGCCTGGGGCCAACAAGGCTATTCACTAAAAATGCCAAGTTGTCCTTCACCTCTGCAAGCTGGGAAAGACAGGTTTGAAGAGAAGAGGACTGGGTTTCAGCAAGAGAGGTCAGCTTAACAATGTTTTCCCTATCAGAAGCTGTGAACAGCAAACTTTGAGGCTGTGCAAGATGTAGTTCTAGAGAATCTTGCACATCAGCAAGGTTTGATGACACAGAATTTGATAGGGAGCCAATGAGGGTATTTAAGCTAGCCAGAGTATCAGGAAGTGTAGAGTTGCAAGAAGTTAGGAGAGATGACAGCTGTTGAGAAATAGCTGTCATTGAGGACACATAGTCCTGTTGTAGTGAAAGAATTGAGGAGAGGGATGTGGATACAGTTTGCAGCTGTGCAGTGAGTGCAAGCAGCTATGGATAATTATCAGTTTGTGGAGTGGCAGGGAAGGAATCCTTGAAAAAATCAAAGAACCCCTTAAGCTGTTCAGACACAGAGTCTGAAATAAGAGAGGGTAGAGAGGTCATAGTAGTTTCTAAAGAACCAACTTTGTTGGTCAGCAGAGAAAACTGATCCTTCAAAGGCAGGTCTTTAGGAGATGGAGGTGTATGGGTGGACTGCTTAGATTGGGTTGATGGAGAAGAAGATGATGAGGCTGGTGTATGAGGATGTGATGGAGAGGGAAGAGGAACATTTGAGAGAAGCTCCATAGCTTGGGCAAAAGTAATGTGGCCCAGCTTGGAGGGGTCAAAGGGTCCCTCAGCAGCGGCTGTAGCTGCATCATCAGAAGAAGGGGTTGATGTTGGGGGCCTTTCAGATGCTGCTTGTGTTGCAACACCTTCATGAAGGCCAGCGAGTGTTCCCTCTGCAGTGCCTTGGTGTAAAAGCACCTCATCATGGGGAGATGGGATATGCATTTCAACATTAGCAGTGGTGAAACCTGCTGATGGAATTTGCATAGAAGGAGCAGCCTCACCAAAGGGATGGTATGTTCCCTGAGGTTCATCAGCTTGGGTTGTTGGTCCCTCAGCAGCTGTTTGGTGTAGAACAGCTGTATCATGGGGAGCAGAAGTTTGAGGCTAAGTTGCTGATTGGTCTATATCAGCAGTGTGGGCACCTCGTGCAGACTCATGGTGTAAAGAAGTTTGAGTAGGGGACAGTGTGGACTCAGTATGGAGTGGAGAGGGCTCCTGTCTTTCAATATTCTCAGTCTGTTGGGAGGCTGGAATAGTTGAGGTGGCTATCTCCGTTTGTACAACTGGCTCCTGTTGGGAGGAACCAGAAGGTGTAGGCTGACTTTGGGTGGACACAGGTTTGAGTGAAGCAGGCTCCAAATGTGTTGAACCTTCTCCCAAAATAGGAGAGGCAGCAGGGGTGGCTTCTTTTACAACTGAACCCTGTTGAGAGGGAACAGAGGAGCTGATTGTTTGGGCTGGTTTCTTTTTGGCTAGAGATTTGCGTTGGTAGTGGATGGATGAAGTGGGTGATTGTGGAGAGGTGATGAGAGGTTCAGACTGGACAGGTTTAGAGACTGGGTCAGAAACAGGTGGGTTGGCCTGTTCCATAGTCTCAGGTGCCACAAAGGCACCAGCCACAGAGGCTTCAGGTTCAACGAATGAACCAGGGTGAGGAGCCTGCTCCCCCTCAGCCACAGAGGCTAAGGGTGCAGACTCAGACTGAGCTGTTTTGGCCTTCTTTTGCACAGGCCCAGCTTCAGAGGTTGCCATGGTCCTCTTAACAAGTTTGGACCTGGCTTTGGATTTTCTCTTGGGAGCAGCTTCTGGATCCACCCTCACATCAGAGGGTCCTTCCACAGATCCTAACAAGCTCCTCATTGGTGTTGACAGAGGAGGCTCATTTGGAAGAACAGGAGTGTAGAAAACTCTATTCCCTATCACAGGGAATGCAGCAGTATGAAGTAAAGGCTGAGAGTTGTACAGGTGCTCACCACAAATGTGCCTGAATATGAGGCTCGGGTATCGAACAGCAGCTGGTCTTGGTTCCTGCTGCACCAGATTCCTCAAGTTCAAGAAGATCCACTTAGCCATGTCCAATGTAGTCCCATCCACCAGCTGTAGGACTATTGGGATTTCATCACGGCTCAGTTGGTCAAATGAACCAACTTTGCTACTGAAGCACATCACCACTGAGGCAAAGAGAAAACTATAGGTAGGAGACAGATCCTTCCTGTACAGCGTAGCACCAATTTTGGGTTCTGCTACACCACTGAAGCGTAGCAGATTGCCCATTTGTTCATTTTCAGGCTGAGGCATGTCATATGAATCAGCAATGGGCAGATGAAGAACCTCCCTAAGTAGATCAGTAGTGATCTCAATGGTCTGAGTCCCATCGAGAATAGTCCCTTTGATGACTTTAGTGTTAGGGTTGTAGGCACAAGTGTACCAAAACTCGTACACCATCTCCTGGTGCAGGACACCAGGAGTAGCAGTATATTTCAACGGATGAACTGTCAAAAACTCCACCATTTGGTCATAACCTTTCCCCACATAGTTTTTGGGGATTGTGAGGTTGGCGATGTAGTTCGTGGGTTTGAGGGTTAGCATTGTGGTGACTGATGAATGTTTCTGCACATCATCACCAACAAATACTGGTAGGAAGGGGTTGTTTCTGTGAGCCATTTTGAGAGTAGTGAGAGTAGCAGAAGCACAAGACACTTAGTCGAATTTTTAGGGTTCTTAGGAGGTTTATGGTAGTAGTGAGGAAGACGAAGATGAAACAGTATGAGGTATTTATAGGATTTGAATGTGAGTGGGTATGAGAGAGAAATATTTGGGCGGTTGATTTGAAAAAGTCGTTAACGGAAAACGGAACGGTTGTCCATGTCAGACCACTTGAGCCCTTTTTAATCACTAACACACGTAACCCACATTATCCGCAGTAATTAAGTTAAATAAAAACAAAAATTAAATAACTTAATTGTGAAGAAAGGTAATTAAAAACTGTTGGTCTAAGCCGTTGGTCAAACCTGTGATGAGCAGGGTCATCACAAGCTGTTCATTCTTCAAGCTGTTCCCTCAACCTGTTCAACCATGTAGGAACAGGTTGTGTCCAATAGCTGATCAAGTTACAAGACAATGTCTTGTAAATCAGTGTGAGGGAATGAGCAGAGTGAAGAATGGACCATTAGAGCAGGCTGGACGAGTAAACTGTTTTTGTTCAGCCTGTTGTATGTTCAAGCTGTTCAAGGATTTCAGAAAAATGGCTAAGTACAAAACATGCATAGCCTGTTCTGTCTAAGCTGTTCTGAGAAACTTGAGCAGTGTGAGACATACAAGGTCTTAGACCTTTGAATACACTTAGTCACTTTTGTTTAACATGCCCAGCTTGCTAACAAGGTAATTAAACCTGGTTTCATCAAGAGGTTTGGTGAAAATGTCTGCAAGCTGTTCATTTGTGGAAATAAAACTTACCTCCACATTACCTTTCTGAATGTGATCCCTGATGAAGTGATGTCTGACTTCAATATGCTTTGTTCTTGAATGAAATACTGGATTGTTGGAAATGGCTATGGCACTTGTGTTATCACACAGAATAGGAGTTTTCCTATACACAAGCCCATAGTCTTCAAGCTGATGCTGCATCCACAGAATCTGCCCACAGCAGCTTCCAGCAGCAATGTACTCAGCTTCAGCAGTAGAAGTAGACACTGAGTTCTGCTTCTTGCTACACCAACTTATCAACTTACCACCAAGGAGTTGACATCCACCTGTTGTGCTTTTCCTATCTAGCCTGCAACCTGCAAAATTAGAATCTGAATAACCTGTTAGTTCAAGGCTTGAGTCTTTGGGATACCAAAGACCCAAACCTGGTGTACCCTTCAGGTATCTGAAGATTCTTTTAACAGCAGCTAGATGAGATTCCTTTGGATCAGCTTGGAACCTAGCACACAAACAGGTGGCAAACATAATATCAGGTCTACTAGCAGTTAAGTATAGCAAGCTCCCAATCATACCTCTGTAAGCTGTTACTGAAACAGCTTTGCCACTGGCATCAGCATCCAATTTTACATTGGTTGCCATTGGGGTTTTAATAGGAGAACTTTGATCAAATTTAAACTTTTTCAATAGATCTAAAGTATAATTTCTTTGATTTATAAAAACTCCAGTTGAGGTTTGTTTAACCTGTAGTCTTAAAAAGAAAGTAAGTTCTCCCATCATACTCATTTCATATTTTGATTTCATGAGTAATGAAAAATTCTTGCATAACTGCTCATTTGTAGAACCAAATATTATATCATCCACATAAATTTGAACAAGCATAATATTAGATTTCACCTTCTTTATGAACAGTGTAGTATCCACTTGACCTCTGGAATACCCATTGCTCATAAGAAATTCAGTAAGAGCGTCATACCAGGCTCTAGGGGCTTGTTTGAGACCATAGAGTGCTTTGTCCAACTTATAGACAAAGCCTGGATATTGTTCATTTTCAAAACCTGGAGGCTGCTTGACATAAACTTCTTCTTGCAGCTTCCCATTCAAAAATGCACTCTTCACATCCATTTGAAATACCTTAATGCTCTTATGAGCAGCGTAGGCTTGATACAAACGAATTGCTTCTAGCCTGGCCACAGGAGCAAATGTCTCATCATAATCAATTCCTTCCTCCTGTCTATAACCCTGAGCAACCAGTCTTGCCTTATTTCTTATGACATGACCTTGCTCATCCATCTTATTCCTGAAAACCCATTTAGTGCCAATTATAGTTTTACCTTTAGGAGCAGGGACCAGCTTCCATACCTTGTTTCTCTCAAACTGATTGAGCTCTTCTTGCATGGCAGTGATCCAATTGGCATCTTTTAGTGCTTCATCCACTCTCTTTGGCTCCATTAGTGAAACAAAACTAGAAAACATACAGAAGTTCCCTAAGCTGTCCCACCTTGTTTGTACCCCTTTGTTGATGTCACTAATTATTTGATCATTGGGGTGACATCTGATCCACTTAGGATCATTCTTCAATGATGATTCTCCTGAGTTATCAGCAGCTTCAGCAGGTCATGTTGAACAGCTCTCAAGATTTTCAGACACACTGTTGTTTTGAGCCTGTTCACCTGTTGAACATGATTGACCACTGTTGAATATATCAGCAGAGGAACTAGGAAAATTAGCATTGATAAGTTCAGGACATGCAGTTGTGATTAAGTCTATACACTTATTCACATAGGATGTGTTGACATAATCATCATTATGTCCATCATGATTAACAGGTTCCACACTGTGTGTAGTGGAAGCTTTTGAGTCCTCTTCACTGTTTGAATGCATCAGATCATCAAAGTTTAATTCTCCTGAAACTGATTCAGGAACAGCTTTGGTGGAAGCATTCTTGGACTCTTCAAAGGTGACATTGATAGATTCATCTATCACCTTTCTTTTGTAGTTGTACACTCTGTAGGCTTTGGAGATAGCAGAGTACCCAACAAATACACTTTCATCAGCTTTTGGTTCAAATTTTGCCAGTTGGTCCCTTTGATTCAGAATGAAGCAGGGACAACCAAACACATGGAAGTAACTGATATTTCGCTTCCTCCCTTTGATCAGCTCATAAGGAGTCTTTGTTAGTATATGGTGTGTAAAGATGACATTACTACTGCATCATGCCTGATTTCGTAAAACACTTGAGGGTCACACCGATTAGCACAACTGAGCAGATGCAATTAAACTATTGAATAAATAATATTGGATATTGTTTATGACACGAAATGATCATTGAGATTAAATTAATGGATGATTAATTATATCTCAAAGTACGGGGACTAAAAGTGCAATATTAGATATTGTAGTGATTTAATTGTCATTGGATGATAATTAAATAATAATTATCTAGTCTTTTATTTATTATTAGATATTAAATAAAAGATGAATTTATTTGAATCGGTATTATCATCTCATTATTGGATAATTGGATGGATAATTATAAACAAATAAATAGAGATAATTATAAATAATTATCTATTCGTTTATATATTATTAGATAATATATAAAAGATAAACATTATTTAATAGATATATAATTATAGAGATAATTATATAAGATTTAAATAATAAAGATAATTATTAAGATATATATATTATATTTATATATTAAAGTTTTAATTAATATAATATATATATATATATATATATATATATATATATATATATATATATATATATATATATATATATATATATGCAGTAAATATATATATATATATATATATATTTGATGAACGTGACCTACTTGATTGGGTGAGCCGCCGCACACACACACTTGAAGGTGTGTGTGTGGTGTGCCACGGCCGTACGAACCAAACACGCGATTAAGTGTTTGGTTTTCCCGTTCTTCGTGTGTTTGATTGCATATCTGGCGCCGCTCGATCGTGTCATCACCGGTGGATACCGAAAGCGTCTCATTCGTGTATTCTTGTCATAGAATACAAAGGTACGAATTTATTGCTTTCTCGTTTACTTATCTTATGTTTTACTTGATGATCCGTGTACGGAATTCGTGATTTTAAAAAGCTTCCGCTGTGCGTTAATATGATTAATGTTTTTGTTTTTATGAAAAACCATACGAATTCCCAACAGTGGTATCAGAGCCATCTCAAGTAACATAATGATAGTATTATTCAAGTATTTATGTCCAACGTTTTTTTTAAAGTTTCGATTTTTAATAAATAAAAGTGTTTAAACGATCGAAATCGATAATTAAAACGTTTAAGGTTTTGATTTGGCTTGGAGAAAATCGACCAATGGTTTTGGAAACCACATGGTGATTCTCGGCCAACCTTGGAGTTTTTCGGAACTTGGGATTTTGAAACCTTAGTTCGTTTTATTTAGTTGATGTTTGATTGTTTAAAAGTGTTTAATTGATTAAAGTCGAAAATTAAACGTTTCGGTTCACGAAATCAAACCTAGAGATTTCGGCCATGGGTTGAGACCCATGACCTCTCGGTTGTGATGTGGTAACCGAGGTGATGGATTATTTGTTTCCGTCATGTCGTTTAATTCACGGTTAAACTCGAACGATTAAATTAAATGCGTTAAAATCGAATTAATAAATCAAAATTGTTTGGTTTATTTATGTTTGTGACATAGCCGAGCCTTGAGACCCATTGTTTGTGATGGTTGTTTGTTTAATCTCAATATTTTGGTATTTTATTATTGGTTATATTTTTGGGAAGGCCTGCGTGCCATTGGAATCCCGAGTATTATGATGAAATCTGTAATAGGTTAGAAAATAGGCAAATGTATTTAGATTAAAATTATGTAAAAAAAATCTTGGCGAAGTTGTCCATCAAGAAGAATGTCATCCATCAAGGACGCTCGGAGACATCATCGGATGCTGAGGCTAGTGGGAGCTGAAAGAGTTCAACCTTCTTGCCTTGTGTGTTGATTTTGTCCATTAGGTTTTGACCTAATTGGTTTGTCCGTATGGCTCTCGGAAACCAATTTAGTTTCGGAAAGGCTATGTCACCGTGTGGTTGTTTGTTTTATTTCTTGATGTTTTATTTATATCTGCGTGGTTGTGGTGACAAAGTAGATAAATAAAAGAAATCAAAACTATAATCATTTTTGATGAAAAATTAAAGTATTGAAAAGGAAGTTTAAATTGGAAACTTTAATTATTTTGTCAGGTGTTAGATATGACATTTTTATGAAATTAGTTTTTCAAATAAAGGAGATTTATTTTTAAAATGTCATATGATCAAAGAGTTGAAATTCTTAAAACTGGTACATTAACTGGATTGTTTACCAGAATAGGTGGTGTCTAGGACAGTCTTGCTCGGGCTGTGGAATTTCCTAAAGGTTTAGAACAGAAAGGATCCTGCCCGCTGACTAACCTGACTGGCCACTAGTTCTTGGTAAGAGACTGGTTATAAACCCAAATTAAAAATCTGACACAACACACCGTCTATATAGTGGCACTCACGGTGACCGGTCGTCGTAAGTAGGTTCAGCCTTCGTTGGGTGCTTACGCCGCAAACTCGGAGAGCTGTGAGGTAAGCACTGCGGATCCTAAGTGAGACTTGGGCCAGTGACTTGCATTTGTTATATGGTGTGTGTCAGTGGTGGTTCCTCAGTAAGACTGTTTCCCAAGGTGTGGATGAGATTAAACACGATCAATTTAAGAAATTGAAAATCTCATAAGATCTAAGAGTTGCAAAGGTGTTGTAATTGGTAATAAGTTGCCTGCCTAAGTAGCTTATTCATGTAGGTTCAGCCTCCGTTGGGTGCATGAATAAGTAAAACGGTTCTTAGGATTAATAAATCATTTTCTAAATTTTGGGTTATTGATTTATTAATGGTTAATCAAATACTAATTTTTGAAAAATTGTTTTAGATGATTGAAAAAGATAGAGGAAGAAGTGGTTTAAATAATAATAATAACAACAACAACAATGATAACGTCAATCTCCATCCTCAACCTCCTCCTATTGAAAATCTTCCCTAAAAGCGCAATATTGTTACTTTGAGAACCATTCGGGAAATGGAAAGCTCAAAAGAAGCAATTCTCAGAACCGGGAATAAGATCTGACTAATGTTTTGAGTACAGAGCGAAAGTCGTGTGTTCTGGAAAGGGCATCAGGACTTGATCCTACAGAGACTGCTACAGTTGAGGAGAGAATTCTCCACAAGAAGCACTCTAAGGATTCGGTCGATGTTTCCTGTCTAATGCTAGCGACCATGACATCTTAGCTGCGGACTAACCTTATGGATGTCCCAGCTTACCAGATGTATCGCCGGCTAAAGGATATGTTCTAGACTCAGGCTCGGACTGAGAAACATATATGACTAGGGCTCTGGGCTCCTTTAGAATGGCAGAAGGAACAACTGTTAGACCCCATTTGCTGAAGATGAAAGGTTATCTGGATCATCTTAGCAGACTTGGGTATCCCGTGACACAGGACATGACCACGAATCTAATTCTCAATTCCTTATTGAAGGAATTTTAGCAATTTGTAATTTGTTACAACATGCATGAAGAAGATGATCAGTGGGCTGCATCAGATGCTATAGACTGCTAAGGGAATGATTAAGGAGAGTAGATAGGGAAAGAGACGGAAGGGAAAGTAAGTTTCCAAGCCGGAGGTTAAAGCTAACAAGTAGCTAAAACCTAGAACCAGAGAAGTCAAATCCAAGGATGACAATTTCTTTGAGTGCTAGGAAACTAGGCACTGGGAAAGGAATTTGTCCCAAGTACTTGGAAACGGTCAAGGTTGACCGCATTGAGACTTCGTGTATCTGAATCAGTCACTTCTATTGTTCTTGGATATGTGATACCCAATTGAACAAAGTTTTATGCATAATGTCTGCAATGACTAAAATGAAGTGAAAAGAGACGACAGATTCAGTGGGAGCATAGAGACATCTTAGAGAATACTCTGCTGGACACTATTTTCATGTCATCAATAGTTTATCATGGTGTAGTATACAATTCATTGAATTTCTTGCAAGTATTTTTGGGATAAATAAAGAATTTTTGGAGTTAAAAATTTGTTGCTTGAAATTCCTATTGTTTAAGATTACTAAACCATGATTATAGACTATTGATTCAAGTGGAGCTTGAATAGTAACTTGTCAATGGAGATTGGACAAGCTAGTAGTCATATTCAGATAAAAGGGGTTACCATGTTGTTGTGTAAATTGTTCAAGTGTTCAAATGCAGTTTCATTAAGCTTCTTAATTCTTGAAAGTTAGTTCAAAAGATTATATGAGTTGGATAGTCATCTGTGATTATATAGAAACTAATAAAATGCAGAATTAAATGTAAAGGAGTTACATGGAGGTTAATTCACTTCACTTGTTAGAAATAATTAGACTTGAGAAGTCAGAATTGTTAAGACAAGAAGTAATCGCATTTTATAAAATTACAACTTGTGTGATGGTTAGTCAAGTAGTAGCCTTTGACTTGTTTAAACACTCGTCGGCAAACTTGACGGAACACTACAACAAAATGTTGTCGATAACCAGGTTCTGGTGGTTATGGATACATATCACAAATGTTGAACACAATGTTATTAAAGATATTTGTTAAGATATAGATAAACCGCATACTGTCATATTCAAGACTAAACATCTAAACGTATCACTGGTAGCAATTAATCTGAATTGCTAGAGCTCCTAAATTTTAATCCTGGTGTCTTTATGAGTGATTTACCAGTTCCTCTAAAGATAATGTATATAAATTTGTACGGAGATTCAGATTGAGTCTGAATAATATTACAAAAAGTTGTAATAAATAACTAGTGTAATTTTTCAAAGATAAACGGTAATGGAAGTTAAGTCAGTTAACTAGAGAACACTCCCACAAAGATCATGTCTGAAATTAATTTTTCGATAGATCGTGTTACCGTTACATTTGATAAAGGAACAGTATCATTAAATTGATGGAAGTCATGTTGTGTTTATTGAGATAAAGGAGATCAACATGATATCTTTAATGTCGTTCAATTTTGCATGTTTTAGAAATCCAAGAATAAATTTGAAGTTATTCTAAAACTATTCCATAGCTGCTTGTTGTCGTGGGAACCACAACGAGAATTAAAAGGCTACTGTGGTTTTTGGTTGATATTCATGGGTGATGAATATAGCAAAGGTTGGACCAAATTCACAGGTATTTGTTGCGAACAAATATTGGATTGACCCACCGATTGAGACCACTTTGTGGATCATAGTCATGAGTCGTCTCAAAAAGGTAATCCTTAGTACCTGAGATGTCTACGTACTTTAGTGCGGGTGCTGCTGTACATTTGGCCTAACCTAATGTCATCCGTAACTGGGTGATCATAACGGTTCGAGGCTGGTTGCAGTGGGAGTCGTGCTGGAGGCCTAGATAGTCAATATGGGATTTGCACCTTCTTTTAACTAAGAAGAGATATTTCTGGGCCCCTCGGCGATCGATACTGACAGAATTGCATGGCCATGCTCGGACAGAACTGATGTGTTCTACTCTGTCTGTTACAGTTCAGTATGAGATCAGGGAGTCGAGAAACATAATCGTGTTTGCTACGGTTGATCTAATCCATGCCTAGCTTTCACATCGAAATATCGCGATGCATGGGATATAACCTAAGTTTCTTTTTGGAAGGCTGTTTCAACAAGAATGCCCGAATGGGAGTCAGAGTTTTTACGACCTTGGTTGCCTAAAGTGTCTAGCCATGACCTCCTTTAGGCGCATGCTGCAGGACAGTATGTCGTCTTACACAAGTGGGAGTATGTTAGTATATGGTGTGTAAAGATGACATTACTACTGCATCATGGCTGATTTCATAAAACATTTGAGGGTCACACCGATGAGCACAACTGAGCAGATGCAATTAAACTATTGAATAAATAATATTGGATATTGTTTATGACACGAAATGATCATTGAGATTAAATTAATGGATGATTAATTATATCTCAAACTACGGGGACTAAAAGTGCAATATTAGATATTGTAGTGATTTAATTGTCATTGGATGATAATTAAATAATAATTATCTAGTCTTTTATTTATTATTAGATATTAAATAAAAGATGTATTTATTTGAATCGGTATTATCATCTCATTATTGGATAATTGGATGGATAATTATGAACAAATAAATAGAGATAATTATAAATAATTATCTATTCGTTTATATATTATTAGATAATATATAAAAGATAAACATTATTTAATAGATATATAATTATAGAGATAATTATATAAAGTTTAAATAATAAAGATAATTATTAAGATATATATATTATATTTATATATTAAAGTTTTAATTAATATATATAATATATATATATATATAGATACGGCCAACATATATATATATATATATATATATATATATATATATATATATATATATATATATATATATATATATATATATATATATATATATATATATATATATATATATATATGGAGAATATCAAACCTAACTTGTGAGGGTGGATGACGGCGCACACACACACACGGTGTGTGTGTGGTGTGCCACGGCCGTACGAACCAAACACGCGATTTCCCGTTCTTCGTGTGATTGATTGCATATCTGGCGCCGCTCGATCGTGTCATCACCGGTGGATACCGAGAGCGTCTCATTCGTGTATTCTTGTCATAGAATACAAAGGTACGGATTTTATTGCTTTCTCGTTTACTTATCTTATGTTTTACTTGATGATCCGTGTACGGAATTCGTGATTTTAAAAAGCTTCCGTTGTGCGTTAATATGATTAATGTTTTTGTTTTTATGAAAAACCATACGAATTTCCAACAGTCTTGTTGAACCTTTTCACCACTAAGGATCTGTTTTGGGTGAAGCAGGCAGTGTTAACAGCTTCAGCCCAGAATGATGAAGGTAAACTAGATGCACACAGCATGGTTCTAGCAGCTTCAATGAGAGTTCTGTTTCTCCTTTCAGCAACTCCATTTTGTTGTGGAGTTCTTACAGCTGAAAAGTTTTGAGTGATTCCTTTCTCTTCACAGAAGTCTTCAAGAGTACTGTTTCTGAATTCAGTACCATGATCACTTCTAAGCTGCTTCACTTGGGCAGAGTTCAGCATTTCCATCTTTTTCACAAATCCAATAATTTCTCTAGCAGCCTCTCCTTTGCTCTTCAAGAAGATAACCCATGTGTACCTAGAGAACTCATCAACCATTACTAGAGTGTATCTTCTTCCTCCTAGACTTGGGACATTGACAGGTCCAAACAAGTCCATATGGATCAAGAAGAGAGGAGTATTAATAGAAAAATTATGTTTGGATTTAAAAGATGATTTCTTCTGCTTGCCTTTCTCACAAGCTGTGCAGAGTTTATCCTTAACAAAGGTCATAGAAGGCAAACCTGTCACCAACTCTGTCTTACAGAGTTTGTTGATGTTCTTGAAGTTCAAGTGTGACAGTCTTTTGTGCCATAACCAGTTTAGGTCTGCATTTGTTCTTGTGAGAAAACAGGTTTCAGTTGTGGGATCAACAGATTGCATGTCCACAACATATACACCTTTCTTTCGTTGAGCACACAACACAACTTTGCCTTGGGGATCTAATATGTAACCCAAGTGCTCATCAAAATTAACCTTGTAGCCAGCATCACATAGTTGACTGATGCTAACAAGATTATGTTTTAGCCCAACCACATGGGCTACTCTTTTGAACACTGCAGCACCAGCTTTAAGAGTTCCATATCCCTCAATGGATCCCTGTACATTGTCACCAAATGTGACTTTTGGCCCTTTTTCAGGCCTTAGATCACTCAGCAGGTCCTTACAACCTGTCATGTGCCCTGAGCAGCCACTGTCCAAGTACCAAACCTGGGATGGTTGTTTTTCCTGCAGAGTGACAAGTAGAATATTAGTCATTTTTAGGGGAACTCATCACAGAGATGAGTTCTCCTACTTCATCAACATTTGTTGATGGACTTGAGATGTCAACACTAATATTCCCTATTTGAATGGTATCAGTTTGGATACCACTCTCATTGACTAAGATGTTTCCAACACTGTTTATGATAGCAGTGAGGGAACCATCAGAGTCAGCAAGCCTCATGTCCTCAGTTTCAGGACAGTCTTTGGCCAGATGTGTCTTCATTCCACATTTATAACATTTTCTCCTTTTAGCATTTTTGGAAGAAGACCTTTCAGAAACACATTCTGAGTTATTTCTGTTGATTCCATCAGCAGGTTTAGCAAACTTATTACTTTTTGATGAATCAACGGCTTGAGTGGAAAGTTCAATAGCCACAGCTTTACCTCTCTCTTCTTTCTTCCTTTTAGGAGGGCAGATGTCAAAGATAGGAAGCTTAATTGGCTTTTGAACTTCCACAGTTTTAGGAAACCTATTCCCAACTCTCTCAGGCTGAGCAATGGCTTTGCCTTTGCCCTTCCTGAGATGTGATTGATGTTGCCTATCAACATAATCATTATTTCTGATTTTGAAAAACTTATTCTCATTTAAAACCAGTTTACCATTATGATTAGAAAACTTATTTGAAATCACAGCAGATTTGCGTTCAACATGAGACTTACCCTTGTTAAAGGCAGACTGCTTACCTTTTGAAAACTTATTTTCAAAATGTTCAGCATTAAAAGGATTAGTATGGCTTTTTACATCAGCTTTAGACCCAAAGCCTGTTTTGTTAACAGGTTTTGTGTCCACAGCTGCAGTTTGGACATGCTTTCCTTTCTTTTGCTTGTGTGAATCAGCAGTGCACTTAGCAAGCTTATTTGATGGAAAACTTATTTCATCATCAGCTTTTGTGCTGGGTTCACACGAGCTGTCAGTGTTTTGAGGCCTGACAAACCTGTTTGTTGAGATTAATTTACCATTCACTTTTTGAATAAAAGTGTTTGGAAGCTCACCAAGAGTGGACAAGTCTTCTTTCAAATTATTAACCTCAACAATGGAAGCTGCTGTGTCAAGATCCCCTCCAAGATAGGCTTGGATTTGTGCAGGAATCTGCTGACTTATGCAGTGGCTGACTTTTTGTGCAGATTGGCACCAAGAGTCAACTATCTTTTGAAGCTTAGCATGTTTTATATCTGTTTCTCTTTTCTCTTCTAGTAAAATAGAATTGATGTGTTTTAATTCATCAAGTTCAGTTTCCAACTTATGAAAACTGTCCAGTTTACTGGATTTTGTTTCAAGATCAGTTTTGAGCTTAGAGATTTCAGATAATAAAACAGTATGCTTCTCAACAGCAGCTTTCAGATCAACAAGCATATATTCAAACATTTTAACTTTTTCTTCAGAACTGTAATCCATAAAATTTTGTACCTAATACATCATTGTAGGGTTCCAGTTCTCCAAGATGCTAAATGCTTCAACTTCAGCCAGATCCTGTTTGAAGTTGCTTGTTGATGGGACATCAGTGTCGGCCATCAGACAGTGATTGTCTTCTTCATCTGATGATGAATCAGACTCCTCTCAGTCACAAGTCTCTGCCATGAGTCCCTTTTGCCGGTTGGAAACCACTGAGTTTTCCAACTTTCTCAGCTTAGCCATAGCCATAAGGTACTTAACCCTATAGCCATCATCCCTGTTTGTCTTGTGTGGTTTGGATGACTGACCAACAGCTTTTGACACACAGTCAGCTGCTATATGGCCAGTTTTGCCACATTTGAAGCACTCAGCTTTGGTCTTGTCAAATGCCTTCTTTTTAACAGCATTTGAACTTCCCTGTAGCATGTTTCTTCCAAATCTTTTCTTGTTGAACCTTTTGACAAGCATGGCTATTATTTGCTCATCATCAAGTTCAGCAATATCTGCATTGTCTTCCTCATCAGACATTTCCTCCTTATCATCAGCCTGTTGATCAGGTTGAGTGAACACATCACTCACTTGATTTACAGGTTGTCTCACACTGGCCACAAAGGCTGCACCTTTCTTAGATATTTCCAAGGCATTTCTCTTCTGTTGCCTTAACTGCTCATCATTCAGTAAGGATCCATATAGGTTAACAAGATCCATACTTCTGATGGTACCTGAATTCCTCAATATTGTAGAAAAATAATTCCATTCTTCAGGCAGGACGTCTAAGAATTTGTTTACCAAAGTCAGGCTGTCCTTTGTGATCCCAACAGCTTTGAGATCATTTACAAGAGCAGTAAACCTTGTGTAGGTTTCAGTGAGGGTCTCCTTTGGTTTTGCAAAGAAGAGTTCATACTGTCTAACAAGATTATTAATCCTGTTGTCCAGTGTGATTGTGGGTCCATCATAGACGGTACACAAAGTATCCCACATATCCTTTGCAGTCTTCATCTTCTCAACCTGTTTGAACACATCATCAGGTAGAGAGATGACCAGGTTGTTTCTGGCCTTTGCATCAAGAGCCACCAGTCTTTTGTCTTCATCAGACCATTGAGCTTTTGCTTTCTCAAATGTTCTGATTTCAGGAGCAGCTCCTTCAACATCAGGAGTTATAGTTGTAACAGAGGTTGGCACATAGGGACCCTCCATTACAATCTCTGCTAGTTGCACATCCAGATTCTCTAAGTAGAGCATCATTCTGCACTTCCAACCAGAGAAGTTCTGATTATTGAACTTTGGAGGTTTGCCCATTGAGCCATTGTTCATAGTATGAGGAACTTGCTGCACTGTTGTCCATGGAAACTTTAGGAGAATGAGAGATCTAGAATGACACACACTCTAAACTGCTCTGATACCAGTTGTAGGTCCCAAAAGATATCCCAAGTATATAGCCTTAAGCTGTAGAGGGGGGGTGAATACATCTATTTAAAAACTACACACAATTTTCTCAATGTTTGTATGTATTATCAACAAATGTTAATTACAAACGAGCTTGAATGCGGAAAGGTTCAAGCTGAGATGACAAATACAACAGTATGTTTAACTAGTCTAAGATAGACTTAAACTGATTACAATGAATACACTCACTAAGAATCACTCACTGTGTTTACAAGACTCTGAGGAACAGCTTGAACAAGAACAGGTTAGACACTGAGCACTGTTTTATTCAAGCAGACTTGCATGCATGAAAGACACACTTTGAATGCACGTTCATTCTTGGTTTCAACACTTAGCTTTTTGGCTTAATATTTCAATCCTTGGAAGTTTCTTTTTATACTCACTCAGAGGATCTAAGTGAAGCTTCTTCATTGGACGTAATGAAAAAGGGAAAGTCAAAGTCTTGTTGAAAAGACAACATAAACTTTTCTGCACATTCTGAAAAGCAGACTTGTCTTCATGTGGGCAGAATTTTTGTCTTTTCACTTTGTCTACTGTTCTATTGCCTTTAACTAAATAAGGAATGTCAACTTTCTATCTTTCTTCCTTTGTAAAGGCCTATTTTGATATAAGAAAACGGTCTGTCACCCTTTTACAAATATCCTTTTGTCTTCATGTAACAGAACAGCTTGGGCAGGCTGTGCACTTCTGTTTTCCACTTTGTCTTCGACTTTGTAAACTGATCTTGTAGCCAAAAACAATACATGAGGACTTGGAAACACATTCCATAAAGTGTTTAGCCTGTTCACAAAGAACAGGTTCTGTTCACAAAGAACAGAACACTTGTAAACTGCCCAAGCTGCTCACCAGTGTAGAGCAGCGTAGACAGTTTATGTCCAGCCTGTTCAGCAGACTGAACAGCTTGGGCGAAGCTGCCTTTGTTGCAACACATGCAACACATAGAACAGCTTCAGGCTAATATTGCAAATCATTTTCAGGTTTCAATAAGGCATATAACAGGCCTTAAATTCAACCTTCAAAAGTATCAACAGCTTTGATTAATAATCTCCCCCTCATATGCAGAACAGGTTTGACTGAGGCCTTTTTGTGCCTAACAGTCTTGCATAATATATATATAATCACCAACAACAACAAGTTTCATAAAAACTCAAGTTTATATGTTTCTAGTTTTTATTTTTAAGTTGTTTCATTAAATATGTTTATGAATATATGAACACATTATAAAAGTGTTAAGATTATGAAAACATGTGATATATATGTGTTTTTATAACTATTATAACTTTTATACAAGTAGTCTTTGAATAAACAACAAGAATCATAAGTTGTTTCAAGTTTATAAACTACGGATTTTCGGCAGAAAATTTATATCGACTTTGAAAAATCATAACTAATTCATAACTCAACGAAATGAGTTGATTCTTGTCTCAGAAGTTAGATCTATGTCTTAACTATAGATATGGAATTTTTCATAATTTATTTTGGAGTTTAAGACCTCCAGAAATTATTTGGGAAACCGAAAGTTTGACAGCTCAAAAATGGCCAACATAGGGTTTTTAACGAGCATTTTCACCAACCTAAACATCTCGAAAAATGGCCGTTCTTGATTCTAAAAATCCTTTGTATATAGTAGTTTAATGTCCTAGAAAACCAAAGTCTAAATCATTTTGGAGCTTGGTCAAAAACAGCCTCAAAGTAGGCCGAAAAACCTCCGAAAAAGCTGGAAAATTATATATATATAAACTTGACGTTTTAAGCGGAATTTATTTATAAACTTGTAATGTTGGGTGATTGAATTGAATTGAATATCCGCATGTAACCTAGGTTAATGAAATTACATGATTAATTTTAACCTAAGTTTTATTACTCATGGAATGGAATGCACTTGAATTGATTTTAATATCTGCATGTAACCTAGGTTCATGAAATTAAATGATTAATTTTAACATAAGTTTTATTACTCATGAAATGGAATGCAATTGAATTGAGTAATTGAATATCTGCATGTAACCTAGGTTCATGAAATTACATGATTAATTTTATCCTAAGTTTTATTACTCATGGAATGGAATGCAATTGAATTGAATTGAATATCAGCATGTAACCTAGGTTCATGAAATTACATGATTAATTTTAATTTAAGTTTTATTATTTTATTTGAGTTAAATTGAAAAATTATGTTTTTGCAAGTTTCGAGCTGTTAGTTCAATTTCTAAAGCTGTTAGTGCATTTTCTCAAGCTGTTAGTACATTTTCTCAAGCTGTTAAGTGTTTTATAAACCTAGGTTCATGAAATTACATGATTAATTTTAAACTAAGTTTTATTATTTAATTGAGTTAAATTGAACAATTATGTTTTTGCAAGTTTCGAGCTGTTAGTTCAATTTCTCAAGTTGTTAGTGCATTTTCTCAAGCTGTTAAGTGTTTTTATAAACCTTGGTTCATGAAATTACATGATAAATTTTAACCTAAGTTTTATAACTCATGAAATGGAATGCAATTGAATTGAATTGAATATCTGCGTGTAACCTAGGTTCATGAAATTACATGACTAATTTTAACCTAAGTTTTATTACTCATGAAACGGAATGCAATTGAACTGAATTTAATATCTTCATGTAACCTAGGTTCAATGAAATTACATGATTAATTTTAACCTAAGTTTTATTACTCATGAAATGGAATGCAAGTAAATTGAGTAATTGAAAATCTGCATGTAATCTAGGTTCATGAAATTACATGATTAATTTTAACCTAAGTTTTATTACTCATGGAATGGAATGCAGTTGAATTAAATTTAATATCTGCATGTAACCTAGGTTCATGAAATTACATGATTAATTTTAACCTAAGTATTATTACACATGAAATGGAATGCAATTGAATTGAGTAATTGAATATCTGCATGTAACCTAGGTTCATGGAATTACATGATTAATTTTAACCTAAGTTTTATTACTCATGAAATGGAATGCAATTGAATTGAGTAATTGAATATCTGCAAGTAATCTAGGTTCATGAAATTACATGATTAATTTTAACCTAGGTTTTATTACTCATGGAATGGAATGCCATTGAATTGAATATCTGCATGTAACTTAGGTTCATGAAATTACATGATTAATTTTAACCTAAGTTTTATTACTCATGAAACGGAATGCAATTGAATTGAATTGAATATCTTCATGTAACCTAGGTTCATGAAATTACATGACTAATTTTAACCTAAGTGTTATTACTCATGAAACGGAATGGAATTGAATATCTTCATGTAACCTAGGTTCATGAAATTACATGATTAATTTTAAACTAAGTTTTATTACTAATGGAATGGAATGCAATTGAGTTGAATTGAATTGAATATATGCATGTAACCTAGGTTCATGAAATTACATGAATAATTTTAGCCTAAGTTTTATTACTCATGAAACGGAATGCAATTGAATTAAATTGAATATCTTCATGTAACCTAGGTTCATGAAATTACATGATTAATTTTAACCTAAGTTTTATTACTCATGGAAAGAATTGCAATTGAATATCTGTATGTATCCTAGGTTCATGAAATTACATAATTAATTTTAACCTAAGTTTTATTAATCATGAAATGGAATGCAATTGAATTGAATTAAATATCTGCATGTAACCTAGGTTAATGAAATTACATGATTAATTTTAAGCTAAGTTTTATTACTCATGGAATGGAATGCAATTGAATTGAATTGAATATTAGCATGTAACCTAGGTTCAATAAATTACATGATTAATTTTAATTTATTTTTTATAATTTAATTGATTAAATTGAAAAATTATGTTTTTGCAAGTTTCGAACTGTTAGTTCAATTTCTAAAGCTGTTAGTGCATTTTCTCAAGCTGTTAAGTGTTTTATAAACCTAGGTTCATGAAATTACATGATTAATATTAACCTAAGTTTTATTATTCAATTGAGTTAAATTGAACAATTATGTTTTTGCAAGTTTCGAGCTGTTAGTTCAGTTTCTCAAATTGTTAGTGCATTTTCTCAAGCTGTTAAGTGTTTTTATAAACCTTGGTTCATGAAATTACATGATTACTTTTAACCTAAGTTTTATTACTCATGAAATGGAATGCAATTGAATTGAATTGAATATCTGCGTGTAACCTAGGTTCATGAAATTACATGACTAATTTTAACCTAAGTTTTATTACTCATGAAACGGAATGCAATTGAACTGAATTGAATATCTTCATGTAACCGAGGTTCAAGAAATTACATGATTAATTTTAAACTAAGTTTTATTACTAATGGAATGGAATGCAATTGAATTGAATTGAATTGAATATATGCATGTAACCTAGGTTCATGAAATTACATGAATAATTTTAGCCTAAATTTTATTACTCATGAAACGGAATGCAATTGAATTGAATTGAATATCTTCATGTAACCTAGGTTCATGAAATTACATGACTAATTTTAACCTAAGTTTTATTACTCATGAAACGGAATGGAATTGAATTGAATTGAATATCTTCATGTAACCTAGGTTCATGAAATTACATGATTAATTTTAAACTAAGTTTTATTACTAATGGAATGGAATGCAATTGAATTGAATTGAATTGAATATATGCATGTAACCTAGGTTCATGAAATTACATGAATAATTTTAGCCTAAGTTTTATTACTCATGAAACGGAATGCAATTGAATTAAATTGAATATCTTCATGTAACCTAGGTTCATGAAATTACATGATTAATTTTAACCTAAGTTTTATTACTCATGGAAAGAATTGCAATTGAATATCTGCATGTATCCTAGGTTCATGAAATTACATAATTAACTTTAACCTAAGTTTTATTAATCATGAAATGGAATGCAATTGAATTGAATTGAATATCTGCATTTAACCTAGGTTAATGAAATTACATGATTAATTTTAAACTAAGTTTTATTACTCATGGAATGGAATGCAATTGAATTGAATTGAATATCAGCATGTAACCTAGGTTCATGAAATTACATGATTAATTTTAATTTAAGTTTTATTATTTAATTGATTAAATTGAAAAATTATGTTTTTGCAAGTTTCGAACTGTTAGTTCAATTTCTAAAGCTGTTAGTGCATTTTCTCAATCTGTTAGTGCATTTTCTCAAGCTGTTAAGTGTTTTATAAACCTAGGTTCATGAAATTACATGATTAATTTTAACCTAAGTTTTATTATTCAATTGAGTTAAATTGAACAATTATGTTTTTGCAAGTTTCGAGCTGTTAGTTCAATTTCTCAAGTTGTTAGTGCATTTTCTCAAGCTGTTAAGTGTTTTTATAAACCTTGGTTCATGAAATTACATGATTAATTTTAACCTAAGTTTTATTACTCATGAAATGGAATGCAATTGAATTGAATTGAATATCTGCGTGTAACCTAGGTTCATGAAATTACATGACTAATTTTAACCTAAGTTTTATTACTCATGAAACGGAATGCAATTGAACTGAATTGAATATCTTCATGTAACCAAGGTTCAAGAAATTACATGATTAATTTTAACCTAAGTTTTATTACTCATGATATGGAATGCAATTGAATTGAGTAATTGAATATCTGCAAGTAATCTAGGTTCATGAAATTACATGATTAATTTTAACCTAAGTTTTATTACTCATGGAATGGAATGTAATTGAATTCAATTGAATATCTGCATGTAACCTAGGTTCATGAAATTAAATGATTAATTTTAACCTAAGTTTTATTACTGATGGAATGGAATGCAATTGAATTCAATTGATTGAATATATGCATGTAACCTAGGTTCATGAAATTACATGAATAATTTTAACCTAAGTTTTATTACTCATGAAACAGAATGCAATTGAATTAAATTGAATATCTTCATGTAACCTAGGTTCATGAAATTACATGATTAATTTTAACCTAAGTTTTATTACTCATGGAAAGGAATGCAATCGAATTGAGTAATTGAATATCTGCATGTATCCTAGGTTCATGAAATTACATAATTAATTTTAACCTAAGTTTTATTAATCATGAAATGGAATGCAATTGAATTAAATTCAATATCTGCATGAAACCTAGGTTCATGAAATTACATGATTAATTTTAACCTAAGTTTTATTACTCATGAAATGGAATGTAATTAAATTTAGTAATTGAATATCTGCATGTAACCTAGGTTCAGGAAATTAGATGATTAATTTTAACCTAAGTTTTATTACTCATGAAATGGAATGCAATTGAATTGAGTAATTGAATATCTGCATGTAATCTAGGTTCATGAAATTACATGATTAATTTTAACCTAAGTTTAATTAATCTTGGAATGGAATGCAATTGAATTGAATTGAATATCTTCATGTAACCTAGGTTCATGAAATTACATGATTAATTTTAACCTAAGTTTTATTACTCATGAAAATGAAATGCAATTGAATTGAGTAATTGAAAATCTGCATGTAATCTAGGTTCATGAAATTACATGATTAATTTTAACATAAGTTTTATTACTCATGGAATGGAATGCAATTGAATTGAATTGAATTGAATATATGCACGTAACCTAGGTTCATGAAATTACATGAATAATTTTAACCTAACTTTTATTACTCCTGAAACGGAATGCAATTGAATTAAATTGAATATCTTCATGTAACCTAGGTTCATGAAATTACATGATTAATTTTAACCTAAGTTTTATTACTCAGGGAAAGGAATGCAATTGAATTGAGTAATTGAATAACTGCATGTATCCTAGGTTCATGAAATTACATAATTAATTTTAGCCTAAGTTTTATTAATCATGAAATGGAATGCAATTGAATTGAATTGAATATCTGCATGTAACCTAGCTTCATGAAATTACATGATTAATTTTAACCTAAGTTTTATTACTCATTGAATGGAATGCAATTGAATTAAATTTAATATCTGCATGTAACCTAGGTTCATGAAATTACATGATTAATTTTAACCTAAGTTTTATTACTCATGAAATGGAATGCAATTAAATTGAGTAATTGAATATCTGCATGTAACCTAGGTTCATGAAATTACATAATTAATTTTAACATAAGTTTTATTACTCATGAGATGTAATGCAATTGAATTGAGTAATTGAATATCTACATGTAATCTAGGTTCATGAAATTACATGATTAATTTTAACATAAGTTTTATTACTCATGGAATGGAATGCAATTGAATTTAATTGAATATCTGCATGTAACATAGGTTCATGAAATTAAATGATTAATTTTAACCTAAGTTTTATTACTCATGGAATGGAATGCAATTGAATTCAATTGATTGAATATATGCATGTAACCTAGGTTCATGAAATTACATGAATAATTTTAACCTAAGTTTTATTACTCATTGAATGAAATGCAATTGAATTAAATTTAATATCTGCATGTAACCTAGGTTCATGAAATTACATGTTTAATTTTAACCTAAGAATTATTACACATGAAATGGAATGCAATTGAATTGAGTATTTGAATATCTGCATGTAACCTAGGTTCATGGAATTACATGATTAATTTTAACCTAAGTATTATTACTCATGAAATGGAATGCAATTGAATTGAGTAATTGAATATCTGCATGTAATCTAGGTTCATGAAATTACATGATTAATTTTAACCTAGGTTTTATTACTCATGGAATGGAATGCCATTGAATTAAATTTAATATCTACATGTAACCTAGGTTCATGGAATTACATGATTAATTTTAACCTAAGTTTTATTACTCATGGAAAGGAATGCAATTGAATTGAGTAATTGAATATCTCCATGTATCGTAGGTTCATGAAATTACATAATTAATTTTAACATAAGTTTTATTACTCATGGAATGGAATGCAATTGAATTTAATTGAATATCTGCATGTAACCTAGGTTCATGGAATTACATGATTAATTTTAACCTAAGTTTTATTACTCATGGAAAGGAATGCAATTGAATTGAGTAATTGAATATCTCCATGTATCCTAGGTTCATGAAATTACATAATTAATTTTAACCTAAGTTTTATTAAACATGAAATGGAATGCAATTGAATTAAATTTAATATCTACATGTAACCTAGCTTCATGAAATTACATGATTAATTTTAACCTAAGTTTTATTACTCATGAAATGGAATGTAATTAAATTGAGTAATTGAATATCTGCATGTAACTTAGGTTCATGAAATTAGATGATTAATTTTAACCTAAGTTTTATTACTCATGAAATGGAATGCAATTGAAATTGAGTAATTGAATATCTGCATGTAATCTAGGTTCATGAAATTACATGATTAATTTTAACCTAAGTTTTATAAATCATGGAATGGAATGCAATTGAATTTAATTGAATATCTACGTGTAACCTAGGTTCATGAAATTACATGATTAATTTTAACCTAAGTTTTATTACTCATGAAACGGAATGCAATTGAATTTAATTGAATATTTTCATGTAACCTAGGTTCATGAAATTACATGATTAATTTTAACCTAAGTTTTATTACTCATGGAAAGGAATTCAATTGAATTAAGTAATTGAATATCTGCATGTAATCTAGGTTCATGAAATTACATGATTAATTTTAACCTAAGTTTTATTACTCATGGAATGGAATGCAATTGAATTGAATTGAATATCAGCATGTAACCTAAGTTCATGAAATTACATGATTGATTTTGAGCTAAGTTTTATTAATTAATTGAGTTAAATTGAACAATTATGTTTTTGCAAGTTTCGAGCTGTTATTTCAATTTCTCAAACTGTTAGTTTATTTTCTCAAGCTGTTATGTGTTTTTATAAACATTGGTTCATGAAATTACATGATTAATTTTAACCTAAGTTTTATTACTCATGAAATGGAATGCAATTGAAATGAATTGAATATCTGCATATAACCTAGGTTAATGAAATTACATGATTAATTTTAACCTAAGTTATATTACTCATGGAATGGATAGCAATTGAATTGAATATCTGCATGTAACCTAGGTTCATGAAATTACATGACTAATTTTAACCTAAGTTTTATTACTCATGAAACGGAATGGAATTGAATTGAATTGAATATCTTCATGTAACCTTGTTTCATGAAATTACATGATTAATTTTAACCTAAGTTTTATTACTCATGGAAAGGAATGCAATTGAATTGAGTAATTGAATATCTGCATGTATCCTAGGTTCATGAAATTACATGATTAATTTTAACCTAAGTTTTACTAATCATGAAATGGAATGCAATTAAATTGAATTGAATATCTGCATGTAACCTAGGTTCATGAAATTACATGATTAATTTTAACCTAAGTTTTATTACTCTAGGAATGGAATGCAATTGAATTAAATTTAATATCTCCATGTAACCTAGGTTCATGAAATTACATGATTAATTTTAACCTAAGTTTTATTACACATTGTCACACCCTGCTACCCCGGTTGGCAGCGAGGCGTGACGAGTGCGGAAGCGAAACCATAATCATAATGAACGACCACTATATGGACGTTTTTAAAATACATCGTTAAAACTTTAAAGCATAGCAATGTTTTACATAGTCTGATACGAGAAATGAAGTTCGCACAAATACAGAGATTTTAATTACATAATAAAAATATTCAAAATAATGCAGCTAAATCTCCGTAAATTTTGAACATGCATGCGACTCCATGGATGCGGAAGCTTGAAAGTAAAATACATCCGAGGCATACTTGCCTTAATTTCCTGAAAATACACGCTAAAATACGTCAACAAAATTGTTGGTGAGCTCATAGGTTTACAACTACTATATAAAAAGGATTTTTAGAATCAAGAACGGCCATTTTTCGAAATGTTTAGGTTGGTGAAAAAGCTCGTTAAAAACCCTATGTTGGCCATTTTTGAGCTGTCAAACTTTCGGTTTCCCAAATAATTTCTGGAGGTCTTAAACTCCAAAATAAATTATGGAAAAATAAAGATCTATAGTTAAGACATAGATCTAACTTTTGAGACAAGAATCAACTCATTTCGTTGAGTTATGAATTAGTTATGATTTTTCAAAGTTGATATAAATTTTCTGCCGAAAATCCGTAGTTTATAAACTTACAACAACTTATGATTCTTGTTGTTTATTCAAAGACTACTTGTATAAAAGTTATAAAAGTTATATAACACATATATAACACATGTTTTCATAATATTAACATGTTTATAATGTGTTCATATATTCATATGCACATTTAAAGAAACAACTTAAAATAAAAACTAGAAACTTATAAACTTGAGTTTTTATGAAACTTGTTGTTGTAGGTGATTATATATAATATGCAAGACTTATATAAACATAAATATAAGATGATATAAACTAGTATTTACTTACTTTGATGTGTTAGAGGAACGAAAATGAGTAGAAGTCTTGATCTTGAATTGAAACACCAAGAATACTTGCATAAAATGAAGAACACTTGAAAAGAAAAATCTTTGTAGTGTGAGTGTGTATGGAGCCGGATCAAGAGGAGAGAAAAGAGATAGTTTGGTGTGATGAAAATGAAGGGAAGTAATCTCTATTTATAGAGGATCTTTGGTCTTTCAAAGAGTGGAGGTAGAGTGTAAGATCACCATTGAAATGAAAGGGGAGTGGCATTGAAAGATTTGATGTTGAAAGGGTTATGGAGTTTGAGTAAAAAAATTATTTCGCATAGTCCTTGTGTCCTTCCTATGGCCGGCCCCTATGTGGGTATTTCAAAGGTATTTTCATTTTTTTTTTTGTGTAAATGTATTTAGAATGTATTCTTGTATTTCCCTTTTCTTGTAAATTTAAAAATACTTTTGAATGCATTGTTTTAATGAATTGTTTTAGTCTTGCATAATTAATGTTAAGTAATTGTATTAGTGTATGATTAGTGTCACTAATCATAATTTAATTATATACTTAGTTGAATTAATCCCTCATATTGCAAATTGATTGTATTAATTGATTTCCCGATTCATCGCACCGATGAATTTGATTCTAATTGAGTTGAATTTTCTAATAAACCTTGTTAATCACTTGATTAATTTATAATGACCACTGATTAGCTTATAATTGGCTATTAAATACAGATTAGGGCTTTGTTGCTAACCTGGTTTAGTGCCGGATGTTACAGTCTCCCCCTGTTAAGGGAATTTCGTCCCGAAATTAGCTCGTGTTCCCCACTGCTTGAGTATTTGAGAACAGGTGAGGGTATTTTTCCCAGAACTGATCCTCGCGTTCCCACGTAAATTCAGGACCTCGCTTAGAGTTCCATCTGACTTTTATTATCGGGATCCGACTGTGCTTGAGTTTCTTGACTTCTCGGTCCATTATTTCTACGGGTTGTTCAATGAAGTTCAACTTATCGTCTAACTCCAGCTCGTCCATGGGTATAACGAGTGATTCATCAGCCAGACACTTCTTAGATTGGACACGTGGAAGGTATTATGAACGTTACTAAGTTCTAGGGGCAGATCGAGTCGGTAAGCTACCGGGCCAATTCTTTTGGTGATCTTGAATGGTCCGATATAACGAGGATTGAGTTTTCCTCGTTTCCCAAAACGGATTACGCCCTTCCAAGGCGAGACAATTAACATTACTTGATCACCCTCTTGGAACTCCAAATCCTTCCGTCGAACGTCTGCATAACTTTTCTGCCGATCCCTCGCGATTTTTAACCGGTTACGAATCTGGGCTATCTTTTCTGTAGTCTCCTGGATGATCTCAGGTCCAGTAATCTGACTATCTCCTACTTCAGCCCAACAAAGTGGTGATCGACACTTTCGCCCGTAGAGTGCCTCGAATGGGGCGGTCTTAATGCTCGAGTGATAGCTGTTGTTATAGGAAAACTCGACTAATGGCAGGTGTATGTCCCAACTTTTGCCAAAATCGATGACACATGCCCTTAACATGTCTTCCAAAGTCTGAATCGTCCTTTCACTCTGACCATCCGTTTGCGGGTGAAAGGTTGTGCTCATATCTAGACGTGTACCCAGTGCTTCTTGCAATGACTGCCAAAATCTTGATGTGAACCGGCTGTCCCTGTCTGATATAATTGATACAGGTACTCCATGTCTTAAGACAACTTCTTTAAGATAGATTCGTGTTAACTTATCCATCTTATCTGTCTCCTTCATTGGCAGGAAATGTGCGGTTTTGGTAAGTCGATCCACAATCACCCAAATAGTGTCATAACCTCCAGAAGTTTTTGGCAACTTGGTGATGAAATCCATGGTGATGTTTTCCCACTTCCACTGGGGTATTTCTGGTTGAACTAGCAATCCTGATGGTTTCTGGTGCTCAGCCTTAACCTTCAAACATGTTAAGCACTTGCTGACATAGGTAGCAATATCAGCCTTCATATTTGGCCACCAGTACATTCCTTTCAAGTCATGATACATTTTATCTGACCCTAGATGAATAGCATATCTTGTCTTATGCCCTTCATCCATGACCAGCTTCCTTACTCCTCCAAATTTTGGTAACCAAATTCTGCCCATGAAGTATCGACATCCATCTGGCTTGATTTCAAACTGCTTATCCATACCTCTCAAGGCTTCATCCAGTAGATTACCCTCCTTGACTGCTTCTTCTTGTGCCTCGTGGACTTGAGAGTTTAGATTTGACTGTATAGTCATGACCAAAGCTCGGACTCTTAATGGCTTAACCCGTTCCTTTCGGCTTAGGGCATCAGCCACGACATTCGCCTTTCCCGGATGATAACGAATTTCGCAGTCATAATCGCTAAGTAGTTCAACCCAACGACGCTGCCTCATATTTAACTCTTTCTGATTCAGAATATGCCGAAGGCTATTATGGTCTGTGAACACCGTGCACTTAGTTCCATACAGGTAGTGCCTCCATATTTTGAGAGCAAACACCACTGCTCCAAGCTCTAAGTCATGAGTCGTATAATTCACCTTGTCAATTTTGAGCTGTCATGATGCGTAAGCAATGACTTTATCCCTTTGCATGAGCATTCAACCTAATCCATTGTGTGAGGCATCACAGTAGACCACGAAATTTTCAGTCCCTTCGCGTAAGGACAGAATTGGTGTACTACACAACCTTTGCTTTAACTGCTGAAACGCCTTTTCTTGCTCTTCACCCCAGATATACTTCACATCCTTCCGAGTCAATGCTGTTAAGGAACCTTCTATCTTTGAGAAGTTTTCGATAAATCGCCTATAATAACCGGCAAGTCCTAGAAATTGGTGGATTTCCGTGGGGTTTCTAGGAGTCGCCCAGTTCTTTATGGCCTCGATTTTTGATGGATCAACATGGATTCCCTGGCTGTTGATCACATGTCCAATTCTGGGAAGAGGGTAGCGGTTCTTTACCGTTAACTTGTTTAGCTCTCGGTAGTCTATGCACATTCTGAAGGATCCGTCTTTCTTTTTAACGAACAAGACCGGAGCTCCCCACGGTGAGGAACTTGGTCGAATGAATCCTTTATCCATCAACTCTTGTAATTGATTGGATAGCTCTTGCATCTCAGAAGGAGCGAGTCTATATGGGGCTTTTGCGACCGGTGCAGCTCCCGGCACCAAATCGATTTGAAACTCTACTTGCCTAGATGGCGGAATTCCAGGCAAATCTTCCGGGAAGACCTTCGGATAGTCACAAACCACTGGAATATCCTCGAGTCGCTTCTCCTCCGACTCTTTTTCTACAATTTGTACCAGTACTGCATGACAACCTTTCCTAAGGCACTTTAATGTTCTTAGGCCGGATATGACATTCTACTGTCGGTTCTTTCTTTCTCCTTGGACTGTTAGGAACTTCTTCTTGTGGAGTGGTATCCGTACCACTTTCTTACCACACAAAATCTCGGCATGATTGTGTGACAACCAATCCATACCAACTACTACATCAAAACTTCCGAGTTCTATAGGCATTAAGTCTATCTTAAAGGGATGATCTGCCAGCTTCAGTGTGCATTCCTTAATGATACTACTTGCCTCTATTAATTTACCGTCAGCCTATAGAATAAGAGTTGTCTAAGGGAAAAGGAGTGGCATTCAATTGCTTACTAAACTTATCAGATATAAAGCTCCTATCAGCCCCAGTATCAAAGAGTACGTAAGCGTAAATGTCATTTAAAAGAAACGTACCTGATACTACGTGGGGATCCTAACGAGCGTCACCTGCTCCTAACACAAAAGCTCTCCCCTGAGCTCCTCCACCGTTCCTCAACTTCGGGCACTCACTCTTGAAGTGCCCAGTAACTCCACATTCAAAGCAGCCTCTTTGATTTCCGCCATTGACACCCGGGGTTCCAAACTTACAGTCTTTGGTCATATGGCCAATACGTTTGCATTTTCCACAAGTTGGGCAGGGACCCTTGTTGTGATGAAAGGTGCATTGGGTGCAGTAAGGCTTGGTACCCGTGTAGCCTTTCCTTGTCTCAGTTCCTGCTACATAAGCCCTGATGGTCTCAGGTTTCTTGGATTGCGAACCCGTGTTCTTTCTGGACTTGTCTTCCCACTTTCTCTTGTTTTCCCCGGCTTTGGCTTCATTCCTCAAGGACACTTGATCCATTAGATTGTTGGCCATCCTGATGGCATTCTGTATGGCGGATGGGTTGGAGGCAGTGACATTACCTTGAATTTGAGGAGCGAGTCCCCAAATGTAACGTTCGATCTTCTTGTACTCCGGGGTCACCATCTGAGGGCACAGAATGCTCAGTTCATGAAATCGGTTGGTGTACCCCGCTACATCCATTCCCTTCATAGCCAGATTCCAAAACACTGACTCCATTTTCTGTAGTTCATTCCTAGGGCAGTACTCATCGGTCATCATTTGCTTCAACTCGGTCCAGGCGAGTTGGTAAGCTGCATCGATTCCCACAGACTGGGTGTATGAGTTCCACCATGTCAAGGCGCTGTCTTGCAGAGTGTGGGTGGCAAACTTTACTTTGTCTCCTTCTATGCATCCGCTAACACGGAAGACGGATTCCAACTTTTCGAATCATCGTACCAATCCGACGGCTCCTTCGGTCCCATTGAAGTATCGGGGTTTGCAGCTCAAAAACCCCTTAATTCTGCAACCTTTAGGGTGGGTTTCAGTTCCTCCTGTGGTGCGGCTAGCACCACCATCTCCGTTAGTTGAACTATTTCTGTTGGTCTCGTAAGTGGCTATAGCAGCAGCCGCTCTTTGTGCAACTAGCTCCTCAATTTCAGCGGCGCTCATGACTCGTCTCGGCGGCATTATCTTAAAGTTTAAAGAAAATAGCATAACGTAAGAAGTTGAATCTTAAAGATGTAAATTTTTCTTAAGGCACAACACTATGATCATCAAACACAATTTCATAAATAACTTGCAATTTTCATTAATCATCCATAATTTTCTTACATTGGGGGCGGGTTATTACCCGAAAATTTTAGTCCTACACTATTACATAATAAGTTCCTAATATTACAAAGATAGAGGGGGTACTAGGTGTGGGAGTGATCGGGGGTCTCTCCCTTTTCTAAGGCATTGAGGCGCAAGGTCAGGTCCTCGATCCGAGCTTGGCTTTCGGCTAGTTGCTGCCAACGCTCATTCAGGACATCCTGTTGGATGGTGAGAGCATGCTGGTTAACCCAGTATAAATTGGAGTTTTGAATCTCCTCCCGCTCCAGACGGGCAGTCAACTCTCCAATATCTAGGTTAAGTGACCGAATTTGGTGATTATGCCTGGTAGACCGTGCTACCAAGAGTGGTATGGTCTGATCGGCGGTTTCCTGAGTGAGTGGTGAGATAGGTGCGGAGGATGGTCCTCCAATCTCAAAGTGGGGAGGGACTCCTTCCTCCCGCCTCCATTCTTGGAGGGTCTCGGGTATCCAGCCCCATCTTCGGGCATTTGACCGTCGTCTTGGTGGTGAACTTGGTTGTGGTGCTGGCACGGGGATAGACTCCCGTCTTGGCATGAAAACTTTCTTGCGGGGTGTATAGAGCATCTTTGGGCCATTGGGGTGAGGGCGGTATGGTGTGAATGATGGAACCTCTGGATGATACGGGATATAAGAGGGGACCACCGGGGGTGGTGGATTGTCTCCGGATCAGTCTTCCTCCATGAGTTCTTCCTCGGATTCCTCCATTGGGTCTTCTTCTTCAGATGGGTCTTCCTCTTCTGATGGGTCCTCTTCTACGAACACCTCTGTGACTTCCGGGCTTAAAGGGGCATACTCTTCTTCAGAGTCGGACAAAATGATTATCTCTTGACGGGACATGTTTTCTGCTATCAAGGTCCATGCATAGTCTTTTAGTTAGTTACAAAATGTTTAGCAAAACTTAAGTGCAGTTATAGTCTAGGGTACTAATGCAACCTAGTTCACTATAACTATGACTTTGATACCAATCTGTCACACCCTGCTACCCCGGTTGGCAGCGAGGCGTGACGAGTGCGGAAGCGTAACCATAATCATAATGAACGACCACTATATGGACGTTTTTAAAATACATCGTTAAAACTTTAAAGCATAGCAATGTTTTACATAGTCTGATACGAGAAATGAAGTTCGCACAAATACAGAGATTTTAATTACATAATTAAAATATTCAAAATAATGCAGCTAAATCTCCGTAAATTTTGAACATGCATGCGACTCCATGGATGCGGAAGCTTGAAAGTAAAATACGTCCGAGGCATACTTGTCTTAATTTCCTGAAAATACACGCTAAAATACGTCAACAAAATTGTTGGTGAGCTCATAGGTTTACACGTAAATCTGACTCGTATGGACAACAATAATAGAGATTGAATTTATAAAATCATAAATTCCTTGTTATGTACTACATATAAACCATCATGCAACCGAAGCTTAATTTAAAATGAGTTTGCTCTGTGCAGTATTCCCATACGTAATACCGTTTGTTGAATATATATGCACCCGCTATTAGCCAATCCAACTAACCCGAGTGGGGGACATGACTCCCAATAGATCTATCCACAATATATTCACGCTTACAAATAAATGCAATTAACGGTTCATGATATCAGAGCTAATGGAACCCAATGTGTAATACATAATAGAAATGAAAATATTCCCGTGTCCATATAAAAACGAAGCACATATTTCATCCCCAAAACATAACAGTGTGAAAATAGGGGCTATGAGAACTCACCGGAATTGCGATGGCAAAAATCTAACGTAAAAAGCTTTTAGCGTAAAGTGACGGATGATGCACCGAGCGAGATTAAACGGGTCCTAAATGATAATAAGGACTTAATATCTCTAATATATAGTGATATATACATATTTATAGATTTTTATGTCTTAAATCACCCAACATTACAAGTTTATAAATAAAATTTGCTTAAAACGTCAAGTTTATATATATATATATATATATATAATTTTCCAGCTTTTTCGGAGGTTTTTCGGCCTACTTTGAGGCTGTTTTTGACCAAGCTCCAAAATGTTTTAGACTTTGGTTTTCTAGGACATTAAACTACTATATACAAAGGATTTTTAGAATCAAGAACGGCCATTTTTCGAAATGTTTAGGTTGGTGAAAAAGCTCGTTAAAAACCCTATGTTGGCCATTTTTGAGCTGTCAAACTTTCGGTTTCCCAAATAATTTCTGGAGGTCTTAAACTCCAAAATAAATTATGAAAAATTACAGATCTATAGTTAAGACATAGATCTAACTTTTGAGACAAGAATCAACTCATTTCGTTGAGTTATGAATTAGTTATAATTTTTCAAAGTCGATATAAATTTTCTGCCGAAAATACGTAGTTTATAAACTTACAACAACTTATGATTCTTGTTGTTTATTCAAAGACTACTTGTATAAAAGTTATAAAAGTTATATAACACATATATAACACATGTTTTCATAATATTAACATGTTTATAATGTGTTCATATATTCATATGCACATTTAAAGAAACAACTTAAAATATAAACTAGAAACTTATAAACTTGAGTTTTTATGAAACTTGTTGTAGGTGATTATATATATTATGCAAGACTTATATAAACATAAATATAAGATGATATAAACTAGTATTTACTTACTTTGATGTGTTAGAGGAATGAAAATGAGTAGAAGTCTTGATCTTGAATTGAAACACCAAGAATACTTGCATAAAATGAAGAACACTTGAAAAGAAAATTCTTAGTAGTGTGAGTGTGTATGGAGCCGGATCAAGAGGAGAGAAAAGAGATAGTTTGGTGTGATGAAAATGAAGGGAATTAATCTTTATTTATAGAGGATTTTTGGTCTTTCAAAGAGTGGAGGTAGAGTGTAAGATCACCATTGAAATGATAGGGGAGTGGCATTGGAAGATTTGATGTTGAAAGGGTTATGGAGTTTGAGTACAAAAATTATTTCTCATAGTCCTTATGTCCTTCCTATGGCCGGCCCCTATGTGGGTATTTCAAAGGTATTTTCATTTTTTTTTGTATAAATGTATTTAGAATGTATTCTTGTATTTCCCTTTTCTTGTAAATTTAAAAATACTTTTGAATGCATTGTTTTAATGAATTGTTTTAGTCTTGCATAATTAATGTTAAGTAATTGTATTAGTGTATAATTAGTGTCACAAATCATAATTTAATTATATACTTAGTTGAATTAATCCCTCATATTGCAAATTGATCGTATTAATTGATTTCCCGATTCATCGCACCGATGAATTTGATTCTAATTGAGTTGAATTTTCTAATAAACCTTGTTAATCACTTGATTAATTTCTAATGACCACTGATTAGCTTATAATTGGCTATTAAATACAGATTAGGGCTTTGTTGCTAACCTGGTTTAATGCCGGATGTTACACACATGAAATGGAATGCAATTTAATTGAGTAATTGAATATCTGCATGTAACCTAGGTTCATGGAATTACATGATTATATTTAACCTAAGTTTTATTACTCATGAAATGGAAAGCAATTGAATTGAGTAATTGAATATCTGCATGTAATCTAGGTTCATGAAATTACATCATTAATTTTAACCTAAGTTTTATTACTCATGGAATGGAATGCCATTGAATTGAATATCTGCATGTAACCTAGGTTCATGAAATTACATGATTAATTTTAACCTAAGTTTTATTACTCATGAAACGGAATGGAATTGAATTGAATTGAATATCTTCATGTAACCTAGGTTCATGAAATTACATGTTTAATTTTAACCTAAGTTTTATTACTCATGGAAAGGAATGCAATTGAATTGAGTAATTGAATATCTGCATGTAATATAGTTTCATGAAATTACATGATTAATTTTAACCTAAGTTGTATTAATCATGAAATGGGATGCAATTGAATTGAATTGAATATCTGCATGTAACCTAGGTTCATGAAATTACATGATTAATTTTAACCTAAATTTTATTACTCATGGAATGGAATGCAATTGAATTGAATTTAATATCTGCATGTAACCTAGGTTCATGAAATTACATGATTAATTTTAACCTAAGTTTTATTACTAATGAAATGTAATGCAATTGAATTGAGTAATTGAATATCTGCATGTAACCTAGGTTCATGAAATTACATGATTAAATTTAACCTAAGTTTTATCACTTATGGAATGGAGTGCAAATGAATTGAATTGAATATCAGCATGTAACCTAGGTTCATGAATTACATGATTAATTTTAACATAAGTTTTATTACTCATGAAATGGAATGCAATTGAATTGAATTGAATATCTGCATGTAACATAGGTTCATGAAATTACATGATTAATTTTAACATAAGTTTTATTACTCATGAAATGGAATGCAATTGAATTGAACTGAATATCTGCATGTAACCTAGGTTCATGAAATTACATGATAAATTTTAACCTAAGTTTTGTTACTCATGGAATAGAATGCAATTGAATTGAATATCTGCATGTAACCTAGGTTCATGAAATTACATGAATAATCTTAACCTAAGTTTTATTACTCATGGAATGGAATACAATTGAATTGAATTGAATATCTACATGTAACCTAGGTTCGTGAAATTACATGATTAATTTTAACCTAAGTTTAATTACTCATGGAATGAATTGCAATTGAATTGAATTGAATATCTGCATGTAACCTAGGTTCATGAAATTACATGATTAAGTTTAACCTAAGTTTTATTACTCATGAAATGAAATGCAATTGAATTGAATTGAACTGGATATCTGCATGTAACCTAGGTTCATGAAATTACGTGATTAATTTTAACCTAAGTTTTATTACTCATGAAACGGAATGCAATTGAATTGAATTGAATATCTTCATGTAACCTTGGTTCATGAAATTACATGATTAATTTTAACCTAAGTTTTATTAATCATGGAAAGGAATGCAATTGAATTGAGTAAATGAATATCTGCATGTAATCTAGGTTCATGAAATTAGATAATTAATTTTAACCTATGTTTTATTAATCATGAAATGGAATGCAACTGAATTGAATCGAATATCTGCATGTAACCTAGGTTCATTAAATTACATGATTAATTTAAACTAAGTTTTATTACTCATGGAATGGAATGCAATTGAGTTGAATTTAATATCTGCATGTAACCTAGGTTCATGAAATTACATGATTAATTTTAACTTAAGTTTTATTACTCATGAAATGGAATGCAATTGAATTGAGTAATTGAATATCTGCATGTAACCTAGGTTCATGAAATTACATGATTAATTTTAACCTAAGTTGTATTAGTCATGAAATGGGATGCAATTGAATTGAATTGAATATCTGCATGTAACCTAGGTTCATGAAATTACATGATTAATTTTAACCTAAGTTTTATTACTCATGGAATGGAGGGCAATTGAATTGAATTGAATATCAGCATGTGACCTAGGTTCATGAATTACATGATTAATTTTAACATAAGTTTTATTACTCATGAGATGGAATGTAATTGAATTGAATTGAATATATGCATGTAACCTAGGTTCATGAAATTACATGATTAATTTTAACCTAACTTTTATTACACATGAAATGGAATGCAATTGAATTGAGTAATTGAATATCTGCATGTAACCTAGGTTCATGGAATTACATGATTAATTTTAACCTAAGTTTTATTACTCATGAAATGGAATGCAATTGAATTGAGTAATTGAATATCTGCATGTAATCTAGGTTCATGAAATTACATGATTAATTTTAACCTAAGTTTTATTAATCATGGAAAGGAATGCAATTGAATTGAGTAAATGAATATCTGCATGTAATCTAGGTTCATGAAATTAGATAATTAATTTTAACCTATGTTTTATTAATCATGAAATGGAATGCAACTGAATATAATTGAATATCTGCATGTAACCTAGGTTCATTAAATTACATGATTAATTTTAACCTAAGTTTTATTACTCATGGAATGGAATGCAATTGAGTTGAATTTAATATCTGCATGTAACCTAGGTTCATGAAATTACATGATTAATTTTAACTTAAGTTTTATTACTCATGAAATGGAATGCAATTGAATTGAGTAATTGAATATCTGCATGTAACCTAGGTTCATGAAATTACATGATTAGTTTTAACCTAACTTTTATTACACATGAAATGGAATGCAATTGAATTGAGTAATTGAATATCTGCATGTAACCTAGGTTCATGGAATTACATGATTAATTTTAACCTAAGTTTTATTACTCATGAAATGGAATGCAATTGAATTGAGTAATTGAATATCTGCATGTAATCTTGGTTCATGAAATTACATAATTAATTTTAACCTAAGTTTTATTAAACATGGAATGGAATGCCATTGAATTGAATTGAATTAAATATCTGCATGTAACCTAGGTTCATGAAATTACATGATTAATTTTAACCTAAGTTTTATTACTCATGAAACGGAATGCAATTGAATTGAATTGAATATCTTCATGTAACCTAGGTTCATGAAATTACATGATTAAATTTAACCTAAGTTTTATTACTCATGGAAAGGAATGCAAATTGAATTGAGTAATTGAATATCTGCATGTAATCTAGTTTCATGAAATTACATGATTAATTTTAACATAAGTTGTATTAATCATGAAATGTGTAATATCCGGCACTAAACCAGGTTAGCAACAAAGCCCTAATCTGTATTTAATAGTCAATTATAGCCTAATCAGTGGTCATTAGAAATTAATCAAGTGATTAACAAGGTTTATTAGAAAATTCAACTCAATTAGAATGAAATTCATCGGTGCGATGAATCGGGAAATCAATTAATCCGATCGATTTATGATATGAGGGATTAAGTCAACTAAGTACATAATTAAATTATGATTAGTGACACTAATCATACACTAATACAATTACGTAACATTAATTATGCATGACTAAAACAATTCATTAAAACAATGCATTCAAAAGTATTTTTGAATTTACAAGAAAAGGAAAATACAATAATACATTTTAAATACATTTATACAAAAAAAAATACACTATAATTATGGCCTTTAGGCCGGCCATATAGGAGGTACAAACCTCCATATTTTATTTTGAATAACCATGCTCAATCTCAATCAAATCTCCTTCACACCATCTCCCTTTCATTTCACTTAAAGATCACACTCAACCTCCATATCTTTGCATCATTTCAAAGATCTCTTTTTCTCTATAAATAGAGGGTCTCATCTTCATAATTTTCACACCAAAAACCTCTTCTCTTCTCTCTAGCATCCGGCCATACAACACACACACACTACACACAATTTTCTTTCAAGTGTTCTTCATGTTATGCAAGTGTTCTTGGTGAATTCCTTCAAGATCCAACCTTCTTCACACTTGCATTCTTAAATTTCATCAAAGTAAGTAAATCCTAACTTATATCATCTTATATTTATGTTTATATAAGTCTTGCATAGTATATATAATCACCTACAACAACAAGTTTCATAAAAACTAAAGTTTATATGTTTCTAGTTTTTATTTTTAAGTTGTTTCTTTAAATGTGTTTATGAATATATGCACACATTATAAATGTGTTAATATTATGACAACATGTGATATATATGTGTTTTTATAACTATTATGACTTTTATACAAGTAGTCTTTGAATAAACAACAAGAATCATAAGTTGTTTTAAGTTTATAAACTACGGATTTTCGGCAGAAAATTTATATCGACTTTGAAAAATCATAACTATTTCATAACTCAACGAAATGAGTTGAGTCTTGTCTCAAAAGTTAGATCTATGTCTTAACTATAGATCTGTAATTTTTCATAATTTATTTTGGAGTTTAAGACCTCCATAAATTATTTGGGAAACCGAAAGTTGACAGCTCTAAAATGGCCAACATAGGGTTTTTAACGAGCTTTTTCACCAACCTAAACATCTCGAAAAATGGCCGTTCTTGATTCTAAAAATCCTTTGTATATAGTAGTTTAATGTCCTAGAAAACCAAAGTCTAAAACATTTTGGAGCTTGATCAAAAATAGCCTCAAAGTAGGCCGAAAAACCTCTGAAAAAGCTGGAAAATTATATATATATATATATATATATATATATATATATATATATATATATATATATATATATATTCAACAAACGGTATTACGTATGGGAATACTGCACAAAGCAAATTCATTTTAAATTAAGCTTCGGTTGCATGATGGTTTATATGTAATACATAACAAGGGATTTATGATTTTATAAATTCAATCTCTATTATTGTTGTCCATACAAGTCAGACTTACATTTAAACCTATGAGCTCACCAACAATTTTTGTTGACGTATTTAGCGTATATTTTCAGGAAATTAAGGCAAGTATGCCTCGGACGTATTTTACTTTCAGGCTTCCGCATCCATGGAGTCGCATGCATATTCAATTTAACGGAGATTTAGCTGCATTATTTTGGATATTTTAATTATGTAATTAAATTTCTGTATTTGTGCGAACTTCATTTCTCATTTCAAACTATGTAAAACATTACTATGCTTTAAAGCTTTAACGATGTATTTTAAAAACGTCCATATAGTGGTCGTTCATTATGATTATGGTTACGCTTCCGCACTCGTCACGCCTCGCTGCCAACCGGGGTAGCAGGGTGTGACAAAATGGGATGCAATTGAATTGAATTGAATATCTGCATGTAACCTAGGTTCATGAAATTACATGATTAATTTTAACCTAAGTTTTATTACACATGGAATGGAGTGCAATTGAATTGAATTGAATATCAGCATGTAACCTATGTTCTTGAATTACATGATTAATTTTAACATAAGTTTTATTACTCATGAAATGGAATGCAATTGAATTGAATTGAATATCTGCATGTAACCTAGGTTCATGGAATTACATGATTAATTTTAACCTAAGTTTTATTACTCATGAAATGGAATGCAATTGAATTGAGTAATTGAATATCTGCAGGTAATCTAGGTTCATGAAATTACATAATTAATTTTAACCTTAGTTTTATTAAACATGGAATGAAATGCCATTGAATTGAATTGAATTGAATATTTGCATGTAACCTAGGTTCATGAAATTACATGATTAATTTTAACCTAAGTTTTATTACTCATGAAACGGAATGCAATTGAATTGAATTAAATATCTTCATGTAACCTAGGTTCATGAAATTACATGATTAATTTTAACCTAAGTTTTATTACTCATGGAAAGGAATGCAATTGAATTGAGTAATTGAATATCTGCATGTAATCTTGTTTCATGAAATTACATGATTAATGTTAACCTAAGTTGTATTAATCATGAAATGGGATGCAATTGAATTGAATTGAATATCTGCATGTAACCTAGGTTCATGAAATTACATGATTAATTTTAATCTAAGTTTTATTACTCAAGGAATGGAGTGCAATTGAATTGAATTGAATATCAGCATGTAACCTAGGTTCATGAATTACATGATTAATTTTATCATAAGTTTTGTTACTCATGAAATGGAACGCAATTGAATTGAATTGAATATCTGCATGTAACCTAGGTTCATGAAATTACATGATTATATTTAACCTAACTTTTATTACACATGAAATGCAATGCAATTGAATTGAGTAATTGAATATCTGCATGTAACCTAGGTTCATGGAATTACATGATTAGTTTTAACCTACGTTTTATTACTCATGAAATGGAATGCAATTGAATTGAGTAATTGAATATCTGCATGTAATCTAGGTTCATGAAATTACATATTTAATTTTAACCTAAGTTTTATCACTCATGGAATGGAATGCCATAGAATTGAATTGAATTGAATATCTGCATGTAACCTAGGTTCATGAAATTACATGATTAATTTTAACCTAAGTTTTATTACTCATGAAACAGAATGCAATTGAATTGAATTGAATATCTTCATGTAACCTAGGTTCATGAAATTACGTGATTAATTTTAACCTAAGTTTTATTACTCATCGAAAGGAATGCAATTGAATTGAGTACTTGAATATGTGCATGTAATCTAGTTTCATGAAATTACATGATTAATTTTAACCTAAGTTGTATAAATCATGAAATGGGATGCAATTGAATTGAATTGAATATCTGCATGTAACCTAGGTTCATGAAATTACATGATTAATTTGAACCTAAGTTTTATTACTCATGGAATGGAATGCAATTGAATTGAATTTAATATCTGCATGTAACCTAGGTTCATGAAATTACATGATTAGTTTAAACCTAAGTTTTATTACTCATGAAACGGAATGCAATTGAATTGAATTGAATATCTTCATATAACCTAGGTTCGTGAAATTACATGATTAATTTTAACCTAAGTTTTATTACTCATGGAAAGTAATGCAATTGAATTGAGTAATTGAATATCTGCATGTAATCTAGTTTCATGAAATTACATGATTAATTTTAACCTAAGTTGTATTAATCATGAAATTGGATGCAATTGAATTGAATTGAATATCTGCATGTAACCTAGGTTCATGAAATTACATGATTAATTTTAACCTAAGTTTTATTACTCATGGAATGGAGTGCAATTGAATTGACTTGAATATCAGCATGTAACCTAGGTTCACGAATTACATGATTAATTTCAACATAAGTTTTATTACTAATGAAATGGAATGCAATTGAATTGAATTGAATATCTGCATGTAACCTAGGTTCATGAAATTACATGATTAATTTTAACCTAACTTTTATTACACATGAAATGGAATGCAATTGAATTGAGTAATTGAATATCTGCATGTAACCTAGGTTCATGGAATTACATGATTAATTTTAACCTAAGTTTTATTACTCATGAAATGGAATGCAATTGAATTGAGTAATTGAATATCTGCATGTAATATAGGTTCATGAAATTACATAATTAATTTTAACCTAAGTTTTATTAAACATGGAATGGAATGCCATTGAATTGAATTGAATTGAATATGTGCATGTAACCTAGGTTCATGTAATTACATGATTAATTATAACCTAAGTTTTATTACTCATGAAACGGAATGCAATTGAATTGAATTGAATATCTTCATGTAACCTAGGTTCATGAAATTACATGATTAATTTTAACCTAAGTTTTATTACTCATGGAAAGGAATGCAATTGAATTGAGTAATTGAATATCTGCATGTAATCTAGTTTCATGAAATTACATGTGAAAGTTTTTGTGTGCTCAACATCAATTAAATTCATATCCAGTGTCATAGGTCACTATAGGGTCACACATTCGTGCACCACCGAACCATTTAGTGCTTAATGGATGATTAAGTAGATCGAAAGTCGAGGGACCTATTAGTAATATTTGATATCATGAAAGGATATATTTTTAGGATAATTATAAATGTTATTAGATAATATTTATAATTTTTCCTTTATAGATAAATGCTAATAAACTAATAGATAATTATTAGAATTATTTATTTAGTTAATATGAGGAATTATCTATAACATAAGGGCTTATAAATAGGGTTTAAGAGTTAAACCCTAGTGAGGTGGTTTTTGGGAAGAAAAGAAAAAACGGCCCCCCTCTCTAGCTCTCTCTCGGCCGAACATAGCAACCCTCACGGGGTTCGTTTTTCGATCGTATCATTGCGATATCTAGCGTCGCGGTTCAACGGTGAAGCGTGTGTGGATCACCTACAGCTTTTCTGTGTGATTGTCTCATTGCAATGGCGCAATCTGGTACGATTACTAAACTCTCTATGTTTGATTATGTTTTATGTTAATACGAGACGGTCCAGGATGGTTTAAAAGGTTTTATTTCCGTTGCGCTAAAAGGTTGTGAAAAATATGTTTAAACCCTTCAGTGGTATCAGAGCCACCTCGTAGTTGCATAAAACTAATTGGTGATTTGTTGGTTTTTATTTATAAATAGGTGCATTGTTGTTGTTAAAATTGTGCCTCGGTTTTGAGATGAATCTCGATCGATGGTTGCTTGGTTTTGGAGATTATTCTCGGCCGATTGCAACGTGGTACATTTTTTACAACTTAAATGCTCGTTTTATGAAATAATTAAAAATCGGAATTGTTTGTGATTATTATTATTAAAAGGAATTAAAAAAAATAAAAATAAAAAAAGTAGAGAAAAGTTTCTGTTTTTTTGGGTGGCCGAAGAAAAAAGGAAGAGTTCAAACTTTTTTCGTGGATTTGAAAAAGTCAATGTTTTTTTTTATTTTTTTAATTCCATTAATTATAATTACAATATTCCGATAATGTGATTCAATTTTATTATTAATTTTAAATCTAACTAAAGTAGTTGGTTGAGGTTTATCATTAATTTTTTGAATCCGTCCAACTTATCATCATAGTAAGATATTGTTGTTAGTTTAAAGTTAGTTAAAATTAACATTATCTTTGTAGCTTAAATTAATTGATAAAGAGTTATTAATTGGATAATATTAATCTAAAAGAGTTTAATTAATATTGAAGATAAAGATAAGTATAATTTTTTAAAGGTTGTTTAAATTATTATTTATCTTTGGAATTGAATTAATAAAGTTAGTTATTAATTTAGTTTGACAATATTAAATAAAGGAAGTTATTTTTTATTGAGAGAATTAATAAATGAGTTTATTAATTGTCGAGTTATAAAGTCAACTTATCGTTTTAAAAAAAAATTGTTTTGTCGAAACCGTAAGTTGTCATTACAATGACATTAATTAATAAAGCTAGTTATTAATTAATTATTTAAATCACTGTTTAAAGTTGTTTAAATCTGTGATTGATATGCATAGCCGAGCCAGTTAGCCCTTTGTGTTGTGTTTTTATTCGGTATTGGGAGGCCTGCGTGCCAATTGTTATCCCTTTTTGAATGTAATTTTAAATTAAATTTTAGTTTTGTAATTTTAAATTAAATTTTAGTTTTGTAATTTTAAATTTATTCGAAGACCGAAGATATCATGATGGATGACGCGAGAAGCAAACAGGAATCTTGAAGCTAGTGGGAGCTTAGAAGATTTTATTTGTTTCTTATTGTAATTGTAATCCGTCCCTTAGGGTTGACCTTTGATTCTCGAGTGCTCTTGAGAATCAAATTAGTTCTGGCAAGGCTATTGCATTTTGTTTGTTGTTTATTATCGAACTGCGTGGTTGGCCGATATACATGCATGGATAAACAACAAAATTAATAATTTGATTATTAAATAATTTCAAATGTTTTTGAAATAAAAACTGGTCATTTATAAATGTTTAAAACACTTTTAAAATCCCTTCAAAATATGACACAACATACCGTCCATATAGTGGCACTCACGCTAACCGGTCGTCACAAGTAGGTTCAGCCTTCGTTGGGTGCTTGTGCCGCAAACTTGGAAGGTGTGAGGTAAGCACTGCGGATCCTAGGTAAGACTTGGGCCAGTGTCTTGCAGTTGTTATATGGTGTGTGTCATTGGTGGTTCCTCAGTAAGACTGTTGCCCAAGGTATGGATGAGACTAATCATGCCCTTACAAGGAGTCTCATAGGATACTGGAAGTTATAAAGGTTGTTTATAATCGATAATAGTTATCTACTCAAGTAACTTATATGTGTAGGTTCAGCCTCCGTTGGGTGCACATATAAGCAAAAGGGGTTCTAGTAGGTTCAATAAATTTTTTTTGGGGATTATATTTATTGAGCATTATTTTTGAAACAAATACTAAAAGTTGTTTTTTTTTCCTTCTTTTTATTCTAAATCTGTAGCAAAAGTGAAAGCAAAAAGAGAATCTTTCCGAGCGCTCATTTATGATGAATTACTGACTGGACCAAACTTCGTAGAATGGTTTTATCACATTAGAATTGTTCTAGATGCTGATGAACAGCTATACATCGTTGACTCTCCCCCTCCTACTGAGCCTGCATTAAGTGCATCTCAAGCAGAGAAAGATGCTTATAGGAAGTATCTAAAGTATGAATCTGATGTAATGAGTCTCGTGGTCATCTCAGCCTTACCTGAATTGTCAGAAAGGTTTAGAGATAATTGTGCCTATGAAGCCATGATAAAGCTGGAACAATTCTGCAAATGCTCTATGCCCTATTATTGCAAGCAAGAGTTGATGTCATGTAAGATGTTAGATGGTCAGACAGTTAACGAACACATGTTCAAGATTAAAAGAATCATCAGTAAATTGAAGCTTGCTAATGGAATCGTTGATCCATATGAGATTAAACTCATAGTTCTTGACACACTAACTGACTTTTACAAGGGTGTTGTAAATGAGAGTGTACAAGACAATACTGTCAACATTGACGAGATGCATGAGATGCTCAAGGCAACTGAAGACAGTCTGGTCGGAGACTTCCTAAAAGTCGGAGAAGATCACTGGATTAACGAGCTCGGGGATTATGATTGTCCATACTGCGGATGTTTTGATCCGTGTGACTGTGAATTGAAAGTGGACGAAATGGAAATCGATTTAGTCGATGAACCAGGTATCTATATGATAGATTGTTTACATACTTCCTATAACTCCTGGGTATTGGATACTGGATGTGGTAATCATATTTGTAACCACTTACAGGGGTTTCGAAGGAGTAAAGTGCTTGGAAAGGATGACATTAACTTGCGGGTCGGTGACGGATCAAGTGTTGGTGCCGAAGCTGTGGGAACCTACGAGTTATTGTTACCTTCTGGATTAGTCGTACTACTAGATAATTGTTATTATGTACCAAAACTAATTAAGAACATTATTTCATATGATTCTTTAATAGACCAGGGATTTAATTATTCTCATAATAATAGTGTGATTTGTGCTTATCGTAAAGGAGTATTTTATTTTGAAGCTAAATCACTAAATGGTCTATACATGTTGAATCTATTGAATCCAAGCAATGAAGCAATCTATAATGTAAGTAAAAAGTCCAAATCTGAATTGAACAAAACTTACATGTGGCACTGTCGTCTTGGTCACGTAAACAAGAAAAGGATTGCAGAACTTCATAAGAGTGGAATTATTGATTCTTTCGATGAAGATTCTTATCAAACCTGTGAATCTTGTTTATATGGTAAAATGACCAAGAAACCTTTCATTAAGGGAAATGAAAGGGCACATGACCTACTAGGGATCATACATAGTGATGTATGTGGACCTTTTAGTCATGAAGCCAGAGGTGGATACCGGTACTTCATTACTTTCACAGATGACTTTAGTCGTTATGGCTATGTGTATCTGATGAGACGTAAGTATGAGACATTTGAAAAGTTCAAAGAATTTCAGAATGAAGTACAAAATCAACTTGGCAAAACAATAAAAATACTTCGATCAGATCGAGGTAGAGAGTATTTAAGCCAAGAGTTTGACGATCATCTAAAGAATTGTGGAATCATTTCACAACTCACTCCTCCATACACTCCTCAATAGAATGGTGTATCTGAGAGAAGAAATCGAACACTATTAGATATGGTGAGATCGATGATGCATCGTACAAACCTGCCACTTTCATTCTGGGGTCACGCTCTTGAGACAGCAGCGTTTACTCTGAACAGGGTACCGACCAAAGCGGTGGAAAAGACACCGTATGAGATATGGTATGGGAAGAGTCCCATAGTTTCTTTCATGAAGATCTGGTGATGTGAAGTGTTTGTCAAAAGATTTATATCAGACAAACTAAACCCTAAATCTGACAAGTGCATATTTGTGGGATACCCTAAGGAAACTAGGGGATACTATGTCAACAATCCATCCGAAAACAAAGTGTTTGTTGTTCGACATGGATTTTTCCTTGAAAGGGAGTTTCTAGAAAAGGAAAACTGTAGAGATGACATAATTCTTCAAGAAGTTGAAGAAACACAAATAAGCGACTCCGTGGTCGAACCCATACCTCAACGAGAAATCGTTCAGGAAGATATAGACACACCGACACTTCGTAGGTCTGATAGAGAACGCCATGAACCAGAAAGATATGGATTTTTGCTGGTTGATGGAGTAGGGGAAACACCAGAACCCTCAAACTATCAGGAAGCTGTGGCTGAATCAGATTCAGACAAGTGGCTTGAAGCTATGAAGTCAGAGATACAATCCATGTACGACAACCAAGTCTGGGACTTAGTTGACAAACCTAAAAGCACCGAGCCAGTCGGGTGCAAGTGGATCTTCAAAAAGAAGATGGACATGGATGGTAATGTACAAACCTATAAAGCTAGGCTAGTAGCAAAAGGATATTCACAATCAAAGGGGATTGACTATAATGAAACCTTTGCACCTGTAGCCAAGTTTAAATCAATTAGGATCATGTTAGCCATAGCTGCATATTATGACTATGAGATATGGCAAATGGATGTCAAAACCGCTTTCCTCAATGGTGCCTTGTCAGAAGAGGTCTATATGGAACAACCTGATGGTTTTGTTGATCCAAAGATTCCTGAAAAGGTTTGTAAGCTGCTTAAATCAATATATGGTTTAAAGCAAGCATCTCGCAGCTGGAATTTGACTTTTGACAAAAAAGATTAAAGAGTTTGACTTTATCAAAAGTGAATTTGAGCCCTGTGTCTACACAAAGTTCAGAGAAGATAAAGTAACCTTCTTGGTCCTGTATGTGGATGACATACTACTGATTGGAAACAACACCGAGATGTTGAATGAAACCAAGGGTTGGTTGAATAAGTGTTTCCAAATGAAGGATTTTGGAGAAGCCGTTTATATTCTAGGAATAAAGATCTACAGAGATAGATCGAGACGGCTTATTGGGCTTAGCCAAAGCATATACATTGACAGAGTCTTGAGAAGATTCTCAATGGAAGAAGCCAAGAAAGGGTTTGTTCCAATGTCAGGTGGCACAGTTCTATCTAGATCACAGTGTCCCACTGTGAAGAAAGATATAGAACGGATGAATAAGATACCATACAGTTCAGCTGTTGGATCTATCATGTATGCCATGCTTTGCACTAGACCTGATGTTGCTTACGCTATAAGTGTCACAAGTAGATATCAAAAGAATCAAGGTGACAATCACTGGATGGCTGTCAAAAACATTCTTAGGTACTTAAGAAGAACCAAAGAAGTGTTTTTGGTCTTTGGAAATGTGGATAGCGAACTCCGTGTAAAGGGTTACACTGATGCAAGCTTCCAGACAGACAGAGACGATTCCAAGTCACAGTCAGGCTATGTATTCACTTTGAACGGCGGTGTAGTGAGCTGGGAAAGCAAGAAACAAGACACTGTTGCTGACTCGACTACAGAAGCAGAATATATTGCAGCATCAGATGCAGCAAAGGAAGCAGTTTGGTTAAAGAACTTCATTACAGACTTAAGAGTTGTGACCAGTATCTCTGAGCCTGTAGAAGTACACTGTGACAACTCTGGAGCCATTGCGCAAGCTAAGGAACCAAGAGCACATCACAGGACCAGACACATTCTCCGAAAGTATCATGTGGTCCGTGAGATCAGTGGGAGAGATGATATCAGGATTATGAAAATTCCAACTGATGATAATGTGGATGATCCACTAACCAAACCACTTTCCCAGATCAAGCACGAACGTCATAGTAGATCTATGGGATTAAAATCATTAGATTAGTGGTTTGTATTAGTATTTGATTCAAATTAAAGAACAGTAGCATTAAATATGTGATTTTATGAGATATATTATGGGAGATGATTTGATCGCATAAATTATTTAATATTGTTCTACTTTGCATGATTTAGTAATCCATGAATGATTTGGAATCATTCTAAAAATCCATAACTACTTATTGTCTTGGGAACCACAATAAGGTTTTAACGTTATCGTGGAACATTGGTGATGTCGATGGGAGATTGACATGTCAAAGTAGTTGAGACCAAATATCCACGAGTAATTGTTGCGAACAATTATTGGAAGACCCGCATTGAGATCACTTCATGGAGCTTAGTCATGAGTCATCTCAATTAGGATTGTCCTCACTACCTGAGATACTTGAGATACCCGGCATACTTAATGCTGTCGCCTAGGCCTAACCCAACGCTGGTCGTAACTGATCAGTCATAACGGTTCGAGGTCAGTTTCAGTGGGAGGTATGATGCGGGGTGAAAGTAGTCAAAATGGGATTTGCACCTTTCTTTAAATAGAAAGAGATATTTCTGGGCCCCTCGGCGATTGAAACTGATATAAACGCATGGCCACGCTCGGATTAGCTATGATGTGTTCAAGCTATGTCTGTTGAAGATCAGTTGAAATCAGAAGGTCGAGAAACAGAATCTAAGTGTGGCGAGACTGATTTTGCTCCATGCCCCATTCTTAATTGAAATGTCGCGTTGCAAAAGGACTAAGCCTTGTATTCTCCTTAGGGCGTTCGTTTTGTGAGAATATCGCTCGGAATATAAGAGCGCTTATGATCTAGTTACCCCAAGTGTCTGGCTAGGGACCTCCTTGGGCCAATGAATATAAATTGTTGTCTTGCACAAGTGGGAGACTGAAAGTTTTTGTGTGCTCAACATCAATTAAATTCATATCCAGTGTCATAGGTCACTATAGGGTCACACATTCGTGCACCACCGAACCATTTAGTGCTTAATGGATGATTAAGTAGATCGAAAGTCGAGGGACCTATTAGTAATATTTGATATTATGAAAGGATATATTTTTAGGATAATTATAAATGTTATTAGATAATATTTATAATTTTTCCTTTATAAATAAATGCTAATAAACTAATAGATAATTATTAGAATTATTTATTTAGTTAATATGAGGAATTATCTATAACATAAGGGCTTATAAATAGGGTTTAAGGGTTAAACCCTAGGGAGGTGTTTTTTTTGGGAAGAAAAGAAACGGCCCCCCTCTCTAGCTCTCTCTCGGCCGAACATAGCAACCCTCACGGGGTTCGTTTCTCGATCGTATCATTGCGATATCTAGCGTCGCGGTACAACGGTGAAGCGTGTGTGGATCACCTAAAGCTTTTCCGTGTGATTGTCTCATTGCAATGGCGCAATCTGGTACGATTACTAAACTCTCTATGTTTGATTATGTTTTATGTTAATACGAGACGGTCCGGGACGGTTTAAACGGTTTTATTTCCGTTGCGCTAAAAGTTTGGGTAAAATATGTTTAAACCCTTCAACATCAATCTTGTTTAATTTTTGAACATTAAGAAATTAAACATAATTGGGTAAAACTAACCGTGATTTCATCCCATAGCTTAGCTCTTGCTTCTAAATCGACCTTCTTCCATGTCAGAATCTTCAAGCCTATGTGCTCACGAACCATGTCTCCTAAAAAACTTGCAAACACTGTTCTGTGATCTCCTGTTAGCCTATCCATTATATCAAACGTTACCTTGAGCTTTAATGCACCGGGTATGCTGTA